>ML682005.1:2278237-2670340 GCA_007922195.1 Podocnemis expansa
AAGTTATTTCGAAATAACAGGTTTTTTCGAAATAAGTTATTTCGAAATAACAAAACTGTGTGTAGACATAGCCGTGGTGGCCAGGATGGGGCACAATACTTCAGATGAGGCATAATCAGTATGGAGAAAACAAGGAGTCTTGTGGCACTTAAAGACTAACAGATTCATTTATCTCATGAGCTTTCATGGGAGAATATCCCACTTCGTCAGACACTTTGAAGAGGGAGAACTTGCAGAATTGGATGCAAATAAATGCAGGAGAATGTAAGACAGGTGACACTGCAACAGCAAATCAGAGCATTTGTAAGGATTCAAACTCTAGAAGACAGCACACAGATGGAGGATGAAGTCAAATTACCTGTTATAATGTGAAAAGAATCCATAGTCACCATTCAGCCCTTTTTTCACACAATTTAATTTGCATATTAGATTTCTGCTGTTTCTCTTTGAAGTCTTGATGTCCCATTGATTTTCTTGACAACCATCATTAACAGATCATCAATGGAGTGGTTAGGAAGATGGAAGTGCTCAGCAACTGTTTTTTTGGTATTGTGATTTCTGATGTCAGTTGTGTGTGCCCCCAAGCCTTATACATTGGACAAACAGGACAATCCCTATGCAGAATTAATACACACAAAACTGACATCAGAAATCACAACACAAGTGATAAATTTGAGCTTAGTTCAAACTAACCTCTGTTAGTTCAAACTGGTCCACATTGTTAGTTCAAACTAACTACCTTAGTAAGTTCAAACTAAGGGAAATTTCTTAGTTTGTACTAAAGAAAGCCTAATGTGGCCATGGGCTGAATTAGGCTGGATTAAGCATTCTTAGTCCAGACTAATTTGCTGTTAGACATAGCCACAGTCTTCCCCAGAAGCAGCAGGGTGCTCAACCATCTCACACTAGCATTTCCCCTGCACAGACTACAGCTCTCTGCTCTTTCCCTTCAGCAGCCTCTTCTTGGGAGCTTTTATTGGCCTCCCAGGCCTCACAGCTGCTCCGTATTCCAGCTCATTAACCAGCCTTCCCAGCTGGCTCTTTTGAACCCTAATTAAGTCTCAGTAATAGGTGCTAGCACCATCCTGCTACAGCCAGTAAGAGCTCCCAATTTGGTATCAACCCCAATCTTTATACAAATACTCTTTATGCTGTTCTCTAAAATAATCATTGATGAAGATTTTTGAACAGAACAGGCCCTAGTACTTATTCCTGTGGGATCCACTTGATATGCCCTTACAATCTGATGCATAAACCACAGAAAACTACTCTTTGGGAATTGTTTTCCCACCATCAATGTACTTACTGGATAGTTGCTCCATCTACATTGTATTTTCCTTGTCTGTTTGTGAGAAGATTATGGTAGAGAGTTAAAAAACCTTATTAAACTCAACATATACCATATCTACCACTTTCCCACATCCACAAGACTTGTTACCCTGTTAAAGAAAGTTATCAGGTTTGTTTTACAAATCCATGTTGACTGTTAATTACCACTTTATTATCTTCTAGATCAGTGGTTCCCAACCTTTTCTCTGCTGTGGCACACCTTGATACCTTCAAATTTTTTGAGGCACACCACTATTAAAAAACTCATGAATATTCAAATTAACTTAAATGACTTATGAATATTCATGAACCATGGCACAGTGTTTCGGAAATGCTGCTATGTGGGGTAGCAGGGGCAGCAAAACGGGAGGTCAGGAGTCATCTGCAGTGGCACGAGTGAGTGTGGGGAGCAGAGCAGGGCAGGAGTGGAAAAGAGGACAAGGGCAGCCATGTGGGAACAGCACAAGGGTGGCAAGAGAGGAGAGAGGAAGGGAGAACAAGAGTGGCTTTGTAGGAGAGGGGGCCAGGAAGGAACCTGGGGAGTGGGAAGGTAGGGCAGGGGAGCATGGTGCAGCACCCACTTCACCCTTCTCCACAGTGGCTCCCTGCCATCCAGAGCAAATCCTCACCCTATTGCTGCTCCCTCCCACCCCAGTGGGTCCCGTCCTCCCCACCCCCAGCCCCCTGGTGACTGTGATGGACCCTCCCATCACTGCAGGGGTCAGAACTAGGCCTCCACCCCCCCAGCTACCCACCCCCCCAACCCCAACCCCAACTACACACCCTCTGCTACACATCCACTCACACATACCTGCCCCACACAACCACCAGCAGCCCTCCCCCCCAAAGCCCTTACTTGGGCTGTTTGCAGGCTGCCTGACACAAGCTGCTCTGCCCTGCGGGGGTAGATTCACACACACTCAGCCTCCTGCAGCTCTCTGCTGGCTGGGTAAGGTGGAGCAGGGTTTAAGGTGGAGCCACCAGAATGCTGTGTTCTGGGTTTTCCTGCTATTTTTAGGGGGACCCCTGGAACTCTGTTCCTGTGCCTTCCACTATATTTAGGGGGGCTGGAATGCTGCCTGCCTAAAATAGGGGGCCCGGAATTGTGTTTCAGTGCCTTCCCCCATTACTTTAACCCCTGCCTTTTCCCAGCCCTGCACAGCCCACATAGCTGGGCTGAGCAGGGAGGGAACTTTGACTCCAGCTCTCAGGGATGCTTGCAGCACACTTTGGGTGTTGCTGCAGCACGCCAGTGTGCCCCGGCACCCTGGTTGGGAACCACTGTTCTAGATGTTTGCAAATTGATTGCTTAATTATTTGCTCCATTATCTTTCCAAGTACTGAAAGTTAAGCTAAACTTGTCTGTAATTCCCCAGTTTGTCCTTATTTCCCTCTTTATAGATTAGCATTACATTTGACTGGAATATCTTCTGTCTTCCATGGCTTTTTGAAAATATTTGCTAATGCCTCAGATGTCTCCTCAGTCAGCTCCTTGGCTGTGTCTACACTGGAGGCTTAAATTGACTTAAGCAGGCCTAAGTCAAGTTAAGCAACTCCATGGCCACATTTGGCATTTATTAAGTCCACGTCTTAAGGGCTTCCTTAAGTCAACTTAATAATTCTCACCTTTAAAGTTGACTTTAAGAGTTAAGTCAGCTTTATTAAGGCAACTTAACAAAATGTGGCCATTTAAGTTCACTTAATAAAGTCAACTTAATAAAGTTGACTTAGAAAAATGGGGAGTCTCTAACTTGACTTTAATAAAGTTGACTTTAATTTGACCTTGTTAAATCAACTTAACTGAACCCTCTAATACAGACATAGCCCTTGCATATTCTGGGATTTATTTCGTAAGGTCCTGATGCCTTGAAGACATCTAACTTGTCTACATAATTTTTAACTCTTTCTTTCCTTATTTTAGTCTCTGTTTATGAAATTGTTCATTACGTTAGATGTCTCATTGCTATTAACCTTTTTGGTGAAAAGTATAACAAAAAAGTCATTTAGCCTCTGTGACATTACCATCTTTTCAGTTACTGTTTTTCCCCTATCATTGAGTAATCAGGCTACCTTACCCTTGGTCTTTCACTTGTTTCTAACATATTTGTAGAATATTTTCTTATTACTCGTAATGTCTCTACCTTGTTTAACTTTGTTTTGTGCCTTGGCCTTTCTAATTTTGCCTTCCATTGTTGTGTTGTTTTGTTTATATTTATCCTCTGCTATTTGGTCTAGTTTCAACTTTTTGTTGGACTCTAACCTCTTGTGGTATTCCTCAAAGATTGCAATTCCCCCCTTCATGCTAAAGTTTCAGCCATCCATTTCCTGTCCCTTAAATGATACTCATTTTGCATTTTGTTTGTTGCTGGCTGCAATTTTATAATACCTTGGCATTCAGTTTGAGTTTTGTATTTGAAGTGATTGCAAAGTTTTAAATCTTCTTCACTGATGGCATTATTTGTGGTGTTTGTTGTTCTGCTGTCACTGATTTTTTTTTTAAAGCATTTCACTCACAATTTCTCTGTGTTCCAAAACTTCATAAAAGTCTCAATATCTTTGCTCTGTATTAGTGGAGCTCCTTGATTCCATTCTCACTTAGAATCAAGCATGCTCTCTGTTGTGTCAAGTAAACACTTAGCTGTTGTCTGTATACCATTAATTAGGTAAGAATTAAGATGTAAAAAGTAAAGTCAATGGCTCAAGAGGAAAAGGATATGGGAGAAGTTGTGTTTCTGAATTAAGATGCTGAATATGCAGATTCAGTGTATTTTTCCTGTACTTAACACATGGATAATGATTAAATAAAATTGCTACTTCTTGGCAGTTTCTTCGTTCTTTACCTACTGTATTCACTTTGTCTTATCTCCTCCTTTTTTCCCTGTCAGACATTGGAAAAACAAGTAACTACTCTAAGTTTGATGCAAAAATGATTAAAAATTGAGTGTCATCAGATCATGGATGACATAGTAGTCTAAAACACCCACCCTATCTCTTGGTAGTTTTATTTTACTCTTTGAACAAAAGAAACAAGACTGAATCTTCTGGAATACAGTAGCTAAAATCCATCTGAGAGCAACATCAGTCATTCAAGTAGATGGCGTACATAATCCATGGATCTTTCCAAAAGGAATTAACTGAACTAGTTTACAGTGATTTTGTCTGTGCTGGTGAAACCCAGCAATGATGTCTACAACACCCCAAGATCTACAACATATAAGTCTTTGGAGAGATCAGATAGTATTGGCAAGAGCAGCTCACCTCTCTTTGCTCTCCTGAGCAAATTATGAATCACTTAAACTCACATCATTGCCCAGTCTTGTCCAGGTCTAAATCCTTGGTTGGAGACCCAGGAATTGAAAGTTATCAGATGCTGGAGTTGGTCAGACAAGTATCTTCCCAATGCCTTTCCTCAAAAGGAGTGATTAGATACCAGACAGTAATAAGAAGAACATCAAGGACAAGAAATGGTTTCTTGAATAGGGGCCTAGACCACAGGATATTTGAGGATTATTGACAAGTTGCTCTCTTTAAGGTACTAAAAATCTGTCAGAAGGAGTTCAGGTATTCTCAGCAGGCCACAGAAATACTAGATCTGAACCGCAGGTTGCTGACTGGAGCACTTCTGGGGCACTACAACCCTAGTTGCAGAAACTAGACACAAGTCAATCAGCAGGGAGGTGTATTTGCTCTCTCCTGCTTTCGTGTTACTGCCACAGTTCCTGAGAGATTGCACAGAATCTGATTAATTTTATGAGAAAAGTAGATTACAATGCCTCACAATGAAAAACTGCCCACTGGGAAATTGCCAGAAGGCAATCTGAATTGATTGTATGGAATATCATCTCAAACAGTTTTACTGCTTATGACTTCATAGAGATTATCACAGAGCGGAAGGACCTCTCAGTCCATTTGGTTTGGGAGTTGAATAAATCCATGTATTTCAGTGAATCAGATTTGGTGCCCTGGTCTTTATCATCCCACTCCTTTGTTGACTCAGCATCTTTACCACTCTACATTCAAAAAATATTTGGCAGGTACTGTGCCATTGTACCTGTAAATTTCCTAGCTGGTTATGTTCGCTGTAGGGCTCCAACCTCTGGACATCTTTATGCTGGGGGAATTCTGGGTTCTGAAAAAAGAAGAGGAAGAGGACCTAACACTTGGCTGAATTTTTTCCTGAAGAAGAAGAATTATACTAATGACTTACTTGAAAATAGATTTTCAAACTTCCACCACTGGTAGTTAAAATTAGAGTCTCTTGACAATGAAATTGAAGTAAGTACAATGTTATATACCCATGAACTATGAAGGAATAATTATTTTATATTCTTTTTTTCCACGGGAAGAAGGTAAAATATAAATTCCAGACAGCTAGATTTCATACAGACAGCTAACATTTCTAAATGCGTATAGATAGGATAACTTGGTTCCCTTAGCAACCAGAGCCACTTGAAAGCTCTTAAACGTTTCCCCTTATTCAGGTTCTCTTTTATGTAGCCATTGGTCAATCAGGTAGACAAGAGAAAAGTAATGATCAGGAAACTAAAATGGAGCAAGCTAACAGGTTTGGGGTGTGTGTGTGTGTGTGTGTGTGTGTGTGTGTGTGTGTGTGTGTGTAAGTAAGGGAGGGGGAAGTGTGATTACTTCCTCTTTCCCAGGAGACTAAAAAGAGGACTTGCAAATAATCATGGTCCCGATATCAAAGCTCCTGGCTAAACTTCAAGTTTTGAGCTTTCTTCAGAGTTTAATTTACAAGCCTCAAAAGACTATTCCATCTTTGGAGAACAATATTGGGAACTCTAGCAGAAAGTTTTCCCATTCTACAGGGCTTCACAGCATAAAATTGTCTGGCTCATACACATCAAGATGACAGAGATGGCAGGTAGCCTGTAGACACACCACTCTCTCCCATAATCCAGTCAGTTCTTAGAAGATAAATAGGGTTAATACATGGGAGAGCTTAAAAGACACCTAATCTTCTGAGATGGTGATATTAGTTCCCTACTACAACCTGGCACAGAAGCGCTAGAAGAAGTAATGTTGGTGATTCAGTAGGTTTTACTCTTAAATCTGAGTCAGTACTGAATTAATGTCCTATTATGTTGTTAGAGGGCACTATGATGCTGGATATACTCCCCCCCCCATCCCATGAGATGATGCATTTGGGACCTGGCTACCTCTTGTTGTTATAAATCCTAGTACATACAGGAATATTGTATGTTATTTAGATTACAAAGTAAAAAATGCCAGATGTACAGTTGCCAGTGCAACTACATCTATGTTACATAGATGACTATATATCTTGCCACCTTATGCATTCAGTCTGTGCGGTGGAGAAGGCAGGAGTCTCATGGAAAAAAATAAGAAGTGATCATGTGATTACAGACTACTAAAACACATATGCAAAAAAGAGCCAAATCTGACCTTTTAATTGCTTGAATCTGCTACATTCTTAATATAGTCTTACATGTATTCTCTGCTTTTTAATGGAAAAAAGTAAAAACAAATTCCACTGTTTATATTAACTGTGTAAACACCCATTCCCCATCATCATCAGGTTTGGAAGCCTTTTATCTTCAGCACTGTAGCACAAACCAAATACTCAAAATGCAGACTATCTATGGCATTATCTGCTGGGTCTGGAACCTGGTGTGACTTGGATTTCCAACTCTCGCTCCCCTACACGAGGCAAGGGGACGTTTAGCCCCTTATGGTATGCTCTGAGAAGAGCATAGGCTGCTGAGGCTAAATGCTGGATCTCTGTAGATTGCTGAGCTCTTTTTTCTCTCTCCTTTTACCTCTATGAGTTGATGGAGCTCCTGCCCCTTGTGGTGCTATCTGGGTTGGTAGGAAAATGGCACAGGGTAGCTGTATGCTGAGCAGGGGAAGAGGAGTTTAGTTTGCTTCTGTCACTGTTTCTGCTTCTATGGCAGCTTCTCTGTTTCCCAGTGCAGTGTGGGCTGCTCTTATAGAGGTGGTGATTGGGGGATATGTCTGAGTCTTCAGAATATGTGTTTAATTGTTATTCTGGCACGTTGCCAAAATTTTCCTCAGGCATGCAAGCAAGAGAAGGGAAATGGTGATTTCTAACAGTTTATAACTCAGCTAAATCCAAATGCGATTTCATGGGCTAAAGACAAGGTACTTCTATAGCCTGAAGGCTTTTCCCCTGCTAAATTGCAAAGTCCTGCAGCAAAGAATGGAGATGGTAGAGCTCTTCAAAAAAACCCCAAACAAATGTTTTTTAGAAGACTCTTTTGTAAGGGAAGGTGTTAGTCCAAATATAGAGGTTTTTTAGTAGCTTTCCCTATAAATGATACTCTTCAGAAGAGATAGGCTTAACAGCAGAGGTCAGGCTGATCTCTGTCTCATTTAATAGCCATTCCATAGCAGTGGATCATTACTCCATACAGGTGAGGCTAGGGTTCCCAATTTTGGCTGGTCATATTCCTGGAGGTTTCATCACGTGACCTAATCTTTAATTCAAGGTTGATCTTTAATTCCTGGAAGATTCAGGACAATCGTAAGAGTTGGCAAATAAACTGTCATGGATAAACATACTTATTTGTATACACTTTTAGCACTTGAAAAATCCTGTGAAATTAATAAGTCATAATCATACCCGGTACTTATATAAAACTTAGCTGGAGAATGTAAACTGGGAAGAGGAAGGGTGGTCCCTTATTTAAACCTGAACACTTTTAAAAAAATAGGGGTCAGTTATTAATTTATCTAACTGCATTTGTTCACGCTCTTCATTTTAGATTTGTCTGCAACATTCAAAACAGCAGGTTCTTTTCTGTAGAGTAATGAAGTATCAGTTTATTGATAAATTGACCAGAATGAAGACTCATGCTTATCAGAATGAAATAATTATTTTTTATGACACACAATTTAATGGTTAGCCAATGGGTATGTCCACACACATCTTTTAAATTGAAATAACGGTGGTTATTTTGATTTAAAAAAATATTAGGTCCACATAATGTTCTTTTGAATTGAAATGATGAGCTCCGTCATTTTGATTCAAGAAATGTTGAATCAAAATAGCTTAAACCTACTTTAATTCAAATCGTCTGTTAAAGCAAAATGGTTATTTTGAAATAATGCCGTTCAGACATGTTATTTTGAAATAACCATTATTTCGATTTAACACTTTTGCCCTTCTCCTTCCCAGGGTGCCTTCCTTTTTCTATATATTGGGTGGGGGCATGGCCCAGCTAGGGGACCATTTTGCCACACCTCCCATGGTGCCCCTCTCCTGAATCAAAATAGTAAGTCCTGTGTCCAGACTTGCTATTTCAATTTGGTGTTTTTCCTTAATTTGATTAACATTAATTTGAATTAAGGATTTTATTTAGAAATAACCTATTTTAAAATAACTTATTTCAAAATAAGCATCCATGTGTGGACATAGCCAATGAGTATTACATATGCTGCTACATTGTGGCTCCCATATAAAATCTGTAATATGGAAAAATTAAAATGAAATATAAAAAATTATTGAATTAAACAGTAGATGAAAAGTGACAGCCAGTAATATCCCCCTAGCTAACATTTTGGTCTAGGATGAACAGATGTCCCATTTTTATAGGGACAATCCTGATAGTCAAGACTTTGTCTTATATAAGTGCTTATTACCCCTCACCCTCTGTCCCAATTTTTCATACTTGCTATCCAGTCACCCAACTTCAGTCAGGCCCAGGTTAAAGAATGTCATGGCCCTGTGCACTATGGAAATTAAGGAGTCCCCACTTTCTGTAAACTAAACAGCAGAAGCACCCCCACTCTATATATACTCCACCCACCACAGAACCCAGAGTTCTCCTCTTACCACCACACACACAGTCCCACGAATCTCTCCCCCACTTCAACAATACTCCAATAACTCTCCACCAGCCTCCCCACCTCAGAAGTCCTGACACACATCACACTCATTGCAGTTCCCAAGACTTCAGCCCCACCAATCACACATCCCAAATCCTGGTTCCCATCTCTAATGCCTTCCAACATCCCCCACTTCTTCCACAGCACACCCAGTAACTTCTGCTTGCTTCCCAGCAACCCCATCTTATTCCATAAGTCACCAGCAACTTACCTGCAGCTCCTCACCTGCTACCCCTAGTATCTGCTTGGTCACTCACCAGCACCCCTCTGGCTCAGTGCTCTGCTATCATCTCAGGCCAGGGGGATTCCTCCCAATACTTGTGACTCAGCTTTGCTCACTTGCATCACCTGCCCTGCACTTACACAGTCCCCATGCCACTCAGAGCTAGCAGAGATGCCCCTCAATCATGAGGGAGGGACAGTTAGGCCAAATTTGAGCAGTGCAACACAGTCTTTTTTTTTTTTTCCTGGTCATCAGGAGCCTCCTTAAATAGTGCATGTGCTTAGCTGCCCCAAATACACATAGGTTAATCCAGGTCTGACTTCAATGTTTTATGATTGGCCTGTGGACTGTAGCTAGAGCAAAAAGAAGAGCAATGGGGAACAGACTCTTTCATGGAAGTCATGGCTACTTCCTTAAAATGCATATGACCCACTTAAGGAAGTTTTTTTTCCTTCTGTGTTTGTTACATCTATGTTCTTGATCATTTCAAATGCATTACAAATGCTATCTCTGTGCAGTGGAAAGCAGAGGTGTGTGCTTTGGCAAGTAGTTTGGATCTGGCAAAATGTCAGGCATTGTTGTTTGGTTTTCCAACCACAACTGCATTGGGGTTTGGAGCCCCTTTCTAAGATCTTTATTAGTAACTTGTAACTCTTCAATCGAAATGAGAGCACAGAGTCAAATATCTTCTTCAATCACTTCACCAAAATGGACAGAAGTGCATTACACTCAGTCACCTGTTGTTGTCTTCTTGGGGGGAGACCTACTTATCCCACTGTGTGTCCTTACAAAAACATCTTGTCCATTTCCTCTTTCTGCTGCAGAGTGTGGGCCTATAGGAGCTATTACTTCACCTACCAATTTGGCTTTTAGAGGGAAACACTAGTGGAGCTCTCCATCCCGATGTGGAGTCAGATTGATTAAATAATATCCAGAATATCCAACTACCTGCATGACTGCATATTTTCATCTGATATTTGCTTTTAGGGACTTGGGTTGTGTGACCCCTTCTGCCCAAATCCTGTTGCTTTGGGATACAGCTTTGTTTGAATCTCTCCTTCTACACATATATCAGGTGTTAATTTCTGGTGTCATGTGAGAATGTCAAACACTTACAAAAGAGCTGCTTTCCTTTAACACTGGACAAAGAAGCTAATGAGAATCAGAATGATGATAGATCTAAATCAACTGTCTCACTGTCTCTGCTTCACCACAGAGTTCCCTCATCTTCAAAGCATCTGAGAAGTAGCATTTTCTCCAATGAAAGCTCATGAGATGAATAAATTTGTTAGCCTTTAAAAGTGCCACAAGTCTCCTTGTTTGTTCAGCCTATAAGGATTCCTCCTAACTGACTTCTTAATATAAATATAATGAAAAACTACACAAACCCCACAATGAGAAACAGTTTGGATCCAGTATCATGAAACTGTATTCCATTTTCCCAAAAATATATTTTGGCAGAAGCCAAAGGGGCTTTGTTAGAGATTTCTGTTTTGTCCAATGTCTTCTAGTTAGCAAAATTTGGAATATTCAGTAAGTATCATTACTTGAGGGCCTTAAAACTGGCTGAAATCAAAAAGGGAAAGACAACTTGGAAAAGTGTACAGAAATGATACATTCATTTAGTGTAGAACTTATTGTCTGTCTGTCTTTCCTTTCAATTAGTCTGCCTGTCAGTGTTTAGACAGAAGTCATGTGAGCTTTTGAGCTGCAGGGACTGAGATAGAGGAGAAAGCGTGCATTAGTGCAGACTGCTGCTGGAGACCTGGCAGTGAGAGTGAGACAGAGATAGTGTGAGACTAACGGGGGAAGTGGTGGGAGTTGTAGCAGCAGCAGCTGCCGGCACCTCGGAGCTAGTGACAGGGATTCAGATCCATCTCCAGCACGTTTTTGCTTTCCAGAGGCGTAGATGCTCCATGTTCAAACATCCTGGAAGATCAGTGACACCTCCAAGAGCTGCAGGGATACTGCTCTACTCTTAAAAGCACTTGTCTGGGAACTCTGCTCCTTTTTCAGGACTGACAGAGGTAATTTTTGATACAATTGTTTCTGTTATTTAAAGGTGTCACATTTGAATGTACAAAAAACTCAGAGTAGAATGGCACACAGCCACAGTGAAGGGGGTGGAATGCCCCCACCCTCTTCATTGTAGTTAAGGCAGTAAGAAAATCCAGAGATTAGGATACTGTTTGACTTAAAAAATGTGGTGGGAGAGGGAAATCAGCGGAGTGAAACTGAGCTGCTTCTAAATTTTTAAGGTCTCTCTTCAATTTTGTTCCTAATGTGTAGCCTCTGTAAATGGAGTAAACTTTAGCCCTGCCTCTCAGGGAGCATTTACCAGCACTTACCTGGTACACTACACACTTAAAAGATTTTAAAATATTTTATTTAGTTAAATGGGATTTATTTAAATCTGCTTGTTGAAATAAAGCTAATCCCCACAACTGACCCTTGCATTCTCCACACACAATTTTGAAATGCAGATCTCTTTGGATGGAAACTTTACATATTGTATTTCATTCCTTCTCTTTTCTTTCTAGCATATTTGCCGTCCGCTGTCTCTCTCCTTGTCCTGTTCTCTTCTCTGCTTGTGGTGGCAACCATGGAGCCCCCGGTACACATTTTCCGTGAGGAGCCAGGCTCCACCTGTTCTCCAGGCCCCTGCCTCCTCCCAAGCAGCAGCAGTTGGCTCCTGGGCTGGGCTGAACATAGCAACAATATCAGTGGTGGCTTTGAAGACTTGCAGCAGAATAACACCAACATTTCCCCGGCTATCCCCATTATCATCACTGCTGTCTACTCTATGGTCTTTGTGGTTGGCTTGGTGGGCAACTCTCTGGTCATGTTTGTCATCATAAGGTAAGGTATCTTGGGGAGAACTGTTTGGCTTTTGAATACCAGACTAGGGGGGGTTTAAGTGATACCCCATTGAAAAGGAAGCAATGGAAAGGGTTGGGTGAAAGCTCTTTACGAGATATAAGGTTCATATCCTAGGAACCACAGGAAAGTGTCAGAGCTGAGTCTAAGTGCTTTCATTCAGGTTGGCAGTTACTCACATTTTTCACTTTTGCCTGGGAGTACAACTAGAAATCCAAAGGAGAAACAGATTAGAAAGCTATAAATTCTGTAAATTTCCAAAGGGATAGCTGTGTTAGTCTAGTCCAACCAAAAAAAAACCAACCACCCAACCAAACAAAAAACAAAACAAAATAGAACAAAACAAGGAGTCGTGTGGCACTTTAAGCCTAACAGATTTATTTTTCGCATGAGCTTTCGTGGGAGAAAATCCCACTTCACCTGTAGCCTGTGAGCTGTAGGAAAGGTGGTGCTGCCTAGCTATGTCCTGGAAATATGTAGACCGAGCACCCCCTAGGGATCAGAAGCAGTTAATGGTAGAGAAAAAGATGAACAGGAAACTTCTGCCAAACATTGTTTTCCTGGGTTCGGCACCATAAAAAAGATAATTGTTTATGGTTCCAGTTTGTTTTACTGTATTATTATATTATCTTTTACTGACTTTTTATAAAAGGTAAAAACATTACAAATAATATGAAAATTTCGAAAGTAAAGATAGGTTTTCTTTGAATTAGTATATTATGACAGTTTCCCAGGTTACACACCATCATTGCTTTCAGGCCTGATGAAATCAAAGCAAGCATTGGTAGGAGGTTGCTTTTCATACTCTAAATAACAGGACAAAAGAGAGATTTATTTTTATTAATTGGTGTTTCACACTAGACGGCCCATTTAAATGCACTCCTATTTATACTTATATGTTTTATCCCCAGTAGACAATGGGGTGTGACATTTTCTCTCTATTTTTATAATTTCCATTTGCATTTGCTGTATCAAAGCACATCATGAGGTGCAGTTCATAATAAGGTTTATAGCTCAATTCTAGGTGAGTGAAATCACTCAACCTTTTGGTCTCCTGCTTCATAATGTATTTGAATCCTGCAATAAACACTGAGAAATTCACTTTCTGGAGTGTTTTAATGCTTCACTAAAAAAAACTTCATATATGAAAATTAAGCTGAAATGAATTCAAAGGGTTCTGGTGAACAAAACTGGCCTGGTGTGAGGCAAGCAATGTCACAACTAGGCACAAATGTCAAGATGGATTCAGATTATAATTCATTGGAAGACAATGTAGTTCTTATTTACATTGCACACTTACAGTCAGGTGAAGTTCCTTTAAAATTAAAATACAATCTCTTTAAAAATCAGTACAGTAAATAACATGCCTGCGTGCCAATATCAAATAATTGATTGGCTCTAGCACCGTCAGGCTGCAAAAATTTTTATTCCTGTCTACTCTGTCATTTATATACACTAGAAAATAAAATCCCTAGTGTATTGGGAGGACCAAATCTTTGCCTGATATACTTCTGCCCCCCACTCCAGCTGTAAGGCAAGAATTTCCATAAGCTGTTGGCCTAATAGTGATAGTTAACTAGATGCGCAGCCAAACTGAACTTTAGAGCATCAACACTGAAGGCAAACTGCTATGTATCGTACTGACTTGTGTGTATTTCTTATCCATCTCTCATTTCTTCCCTCCTGGGTTTTTTGGGCACCTCCTGCTAGTTATGCCTTTTTTCCCCTTCTCCAACCTAGCATTTTTGTTGTTCTTTCCTCTCTGCGCCTTGTCTCTCTTCCTACATTTCCAAAGGGAGAAGCCTGAGATTTTTCACAGTATCTTTCCTCTTCCTTTTCCCTTATTTCTCTGCAGCAAATGGTTTAGATGTTCTCATATGATTATAATATATAAAATATCCTAATTTAAAATATTCCAGTTGGCATTGAATGCAGTGTCCCTATCTGAAAAACATATATGTTACAACAAACTCCTTTTTTTCTGTAAACACCAGCTCTGGAAGAAGCTCTTGAGAAAGTGGTAGGGGAGAATCATTTCCCTCTACCATTTCATTTCTTTATTCTACTCCTTTCCCTGATGCTTCCAGAAATCTTGAGGGGGGAGATGATACACTGTCACTCCTCTTTTATTTACTTCCCAGACATGTGAGAAATTCATGTGGTGCCCCTCACTGTCCTTTCTGTATTCTCCACAATCCCTTGAGGCTAGTGCTGCTTGTTCCCTTCCTACCTAACACCAGCACTGTTGCTAGGTATTGACTGTGGGATTGGGAGATTCAGGCTTACTTTTTTTTTTTTTTAATGAAATCTGAGCTCCTCAGATAATCAGCTGTCTAGGTGAAGTGGGACTTTAAATAAGACACCTAATATCATGAGACTCATGATATGACTGGAAAGTTGGCAACAGTGTATCTCATGCACAAGATGCACAGAAGAATCAGTGGACCTGCAGACAGACAGAAGAAATGAGCAGTGTGGAGAGCTAGAGAAACCAGCCAAAACCTGAACAGTAGGCAGGTCTGCCCTATTCCTCATCACTTTTGGAGTTACTAAAGCTGCTTTTTACTCACACCTTGGATAAAAGGAGGGGTCTCTTAAACTTTTTAAAGCTTTTCCTTTCTTAACCCAGAAAGGGTGACAACTGACTTATGAGCAGATTGGGGTGGAGCTGAGACTTTGCTCAGCCAGCTGTCTTCTCCACCAGCCATTTGCACGGACTAGTGGAGAAGACAATCTCATCAAGCTCTCCAGAGAGTGATTGTTCTGTTTTATGAAAACTTGTGAGGTTTTGAGATTTGCTTTTGTTCTGATGTGGAAGAAAATCAAAACCCTTCCAAAGGTTTGGTGAAAAGGAATTTTATCGAAGAGTCCATTGTTAGATCATAAAGTTCAGGTTTTTTTTATCTGAGTTTCTCTCTCTCATGTGCATGCACTGTGAACATGAGAAACTGTCTTATTTAAAATTTCATTCAAATGCAAATGTGAAATATTTTGTTTTTGGATAATTTGGCAGTTCTCATAAAATGTTCTGGACAGCTCTCATAGATAGACATTGCCTTGGACATGTAATTTCTGAGCTGACTGGTGCCTTGGATTAGGCCTCTGCTCAAAAGATTCAGACCTCCACACATTTCTGCTTGAGTACCAATTATTCAGAGGGCTACAGTAGTAGTGGAGGGAAGTGAAATACACCTATTCAGAATAGGGAAGGGGAGAGAGCACATCCCCCCCCCCCCACACACACCACAGGAGAAAAGGGAGGACAAGAAGAGGATGCAAGAGGTCAAAGACCCAAGATAGTAATGAGAAAGGAAAGAAAGAACTAAGGGGCTGAGATAGAGTGAGAGAGAAAACACATGCCACGTGGGGAACTCAAACTCTGAGTGAAAACATTGAGGCTATGTCTACACTTAGATTGTTAAATCAGTTTAACTTAAATCTATCTAATGGAAATAAACATCTTTAAATTAGATCAATTTAACACGTCCTCACTAGAAACCCAAATCGAACTAGCATGTCTATGGACAGGACTTGCCAGTTTGATTTAGTAGAGGGGCACCATGGGAGGTGTGGCCCCCAAGAAGGGCCATGCTCCCACCTAAAATATAGAAAGAGGAAGGCACCCTGGGAGGGAGAAGGGCAAAAAGTGTTAAATCGAAATAACAGTTAAATCAGAATAATGCGGTTACACTGCTTTTTTTTCGAAATAATAATTTCAATTTAACCATCATTTCAATATAAAGTGAAGTATTCTTATTTCAAAATGACCATTCCTGATTTTGAAATGACAGAGCTCCTCAGTTTGAAATAAGGAAACCTAGTGTAGACATTCACTACTTTAAATCGAAACAACCATCATTATTTCAATTTAAAATGTAAGTGTGGACATACCCTGAGAGAGAGATGGTGGAGTGGGGAAAGGAGAGTAATAAGAACTGACATGTGCAATCCAACACCCAGGATGATAAGAGAGAGAACTCCTGGTTTTTGGTGGAAGGGATTGGGGAGAAAAAAGGGAGAGGGAAAGAAGGTAGGGAGGAGTGAGAGAAAGGAGGTGTTTAGTGAGGCCTTCATCAACAGGGGGAACTGTAGAAGAAATGGGAGGAGAGGTAGGTGATGAGAGTCAGTGGGGAGGGAAAGAGGAGTGAATCTCCACTTCAGTAGATGAAAAAAGGGTAATGGCAAAAAGACCAGCAAAAAGGCAGCATCAAGAAGGGGTGAAGAGAAATTTCATACCTATGGAAGCAGGAGGTTGAGGATAAGGTTACCCAGGCTTCTTCAATAACATCACATTCAAAGAAGAGGTGGGGGCACAAAATGCACAAAATAAGTGAAGTCCAGTCACTGGTGACTAGAGGGAAGAGACATATAAAAGGCTATCTTCTGTGATTGGCCATCAAGAGAGAGGGCAGTGGGAGAAAAGGAAATATTTGTGGAGCCACTGAAGAGGGCTAAATCCCAGTTTGACTTCCTGGAGAAAGACTAGGAATAAGGATCTAGACTGTGGGAAACCACATAGGGGGAAGAATTCTAGGAAGGAAGCCCTAAGGATTCAGTGACTTGGGTAGAAGCTGGACCTCCAGAAAGAAAGTCCAGAGAGTCAATGCTTTATGAGATAACAGACCTTTGAGACCATTGTTTAAACTTATCAATAAGACGAATGGGTGTTCTGAGAGAGATGGTGGGCAAGGGCTGCTGGGGAGGCCAACTCTGCTACAAAGGCCATATGAGAACCTAGATAAAGAGTGACCCTTCATTATCATTGGAAAACTGTATTCACATCAGATGAGAGGTTAGCAGAGGGAGAACACTTGCTCCTGCACTTCATCCCAGGGACTGAGGGGAGGAAAGTGATTAGGATGGGGGATGGGAAGAGAAGTGGATTAGAACTCAGGACTGGAGCTGGTAAAATTTTTCAACAAATAGTTTGTTAGTTGAAAAATTTGAGTTAACTGAAACGATTAGTGAATTCATTTCAAATTTGCTGTGTAGTTTCAACTGAGCCAAAATAGTCAAAATGTTTCAGTAATGTTGAAACACGAGATTTCATTTCAGCCAAATGTCTCCTTTATACTTTCAAATTGACACAAACAAAGGAAAGAATTCATAAAATGACTGATACATAGAATGACTGCCCCCTCATGCACATTGGGCTTGTCCCTATAAACTTTGGGAAGCTCCAAAGGGGCTGCCGCATTAGTCTAGTAAAGCAAAAAAAGCAAGGAGTCTTGTGGCACTTAAAGACTAACAAATTTATTTATCAAATGAGCTTTTGTGGGAGAAAATCCCACTTCATCAGATGCTTTGAAGAGGGGGAACTTATCGAATGAGATGAAAATCAATGCAGGGGAGTGTAAGACATGGGATCAGGTCATACTGCAACAGCAAATAAGAGCTGATTTGCTGTTGCAGTATGACCTGACCCCCATGTCTTACACTCCCCTGCATTGATTTTCATCCCATTCTGTAGGTTCCCTCTCTTCAAAGCATCTGATGAAGTGGGATTTTCTCTCACAAAAGCTCACGAGATGAATACATCTGCTAGTCTTTAAGTGCCACAAGACTCCTTTCTTCTTTAATAAACTTTGGGGTATGCAGTTAGGTTGTGGGACACTCAGGTTCAATTCCCTCTTCTGTCTGATGAGAAAGAAGGAGTCAAATGTGGGTTTCCTACATTGCAGGAAAATGCTCTAACTACTGGCCTTCAGGATATTCTGACAAGGGGCATTCTCAATCTCTTCTCTTGGAAGGTATTCTGCTTTTTAGTCATTGGAGCAGGGATTTGAACTGGGATCTTCCAAATCACAAGTAAATGCCCTAACCACTGGGCTAAAAATTACAAAGGGGGGAGGGTGAGAGAGAGGGCAACATCACTGCCATCTCTTTCTTCAATCATTTTAGGAAATCCTTTCCTCTTCTTTTCTCAAAATGCCCGACTGTGAAACAAAACATTTCCTTTTGACATTACCAAAATGTTTCATTTCACCTTGAATTTTTTTGACTTTTCAATTTGTTGAAAAATGTCATTTATTGTTTCACGTGAAGCAAACTTTTGTTGATTTTTCTTTTTAAAATTGCTGACAAACTGGAAAATCTATTATCTGCCCAGCTCTACTTCAGAGACCTGGATCTGATTCCTGGCTCTGCCACTGACTTACTGTTGAACCCTCAACAAGTCATTTCACCCTTCAGTTTTCCTACCTGTAAGATGGGGCTAATTATATTTTTCTCTCCTGTGTAAAATGTTTTGAGATCAATGGATGCAAAGTGCTATATATGAACTTGGTAATATAAGAAAGTGTTGTGGATCCCCCACGATCTCTTCCACTCTGTTGCCCAAGAACTCAGTTTAGCTCCACACTCATTTATAAAATTCATTTATCCAGCAATACAGCTAATACAACACAGCTTTTGGCATATAGCAAAGATATGCTAAGCTGATTAGATTCAAGCATAGGGAGTGAGTATAGGGTGTGCCACACATCCATACATATACAGAGAACATCTTTCTTTATATGTATTTACACAGTCTCTTCTCAAGCACTACTATACATTTTGATATTAGTTGGGCTACTTTATGGGACCCAATCCCTGGGTATCATAGTCTATGTGCAACTTACTTTTTTTTTTTCTCATCAGAAACTTTACTGCCAGGCAGTTTCCTTTAAGTTAGCACTACAGTTTATTGCCTCCTTTTTCTGTGCCCAGCTTACATCTCTTCTAGTTCATTTGGAAGCAGTTAAGCCATATAGAAATCCCTATTTCCTTTTTAGGCTATGTCCACACAGGGCAGGCTTGTTTCAAAACAAGACGTTTCAAAACAAGCTGTTTCGAAATAACATGTTATTTCGAAACACCTTATTTCGAAGGACAAAAACTTTGTCCTCGAAATAAGGGAGCGAAATAGCAGGTCCACAGTGTGGACCTCCTATTTCGCTTGGGGAGGGGACTGCAGGCACTCACAGGGTGCAGTGCAGAGGGGTGCTGCACCCCATGGGTGCCTGCAGAGGGCTGCAGTGGGGCACCTCACCCCAGGGGCTTTAAAGCCCTGGATGCCCCCAAACCTGGCGGCGCGGGCCCCAGCGCGCAGCTGGAGCCTGCTGCTGCCGGGGCCGGAGTGAGCGCCGGCCCGGAATCCCCGGAGCCCCCGCTCCTGAGGTTGTTTTGAAATAAGAAGTGTGTGTGGACATACCCTTAGTGATTTTAACTAAATCATCCCTAGTTCAGCAATTTAAATCACATTAATCCTTGAGCCCGCATAAACCAGCAGAATTGATCATTTCCAGACATTCATTGGGAAGGGCCTATTTTCCTTAGAATGGTTCTAATGGGAGATGAGAGAAGAAGGGAGACTGAGCATAATGGTGGTAGCTGTTACCACCAAAACTCCTTTCTGCATAATTGTTTGGTTACTAAAGATTTCATTAGGCCTGACTACACCGTGTTATAAAGCTGTAACTTGGTTTAATGGTCAAATCAACCATTCTCTCTCTTTGTTTAAAAACATGTTCAACACCTTCTTTAGCACTCTATGGTTTTCACTACCCCCCAACTATCTTCTTCCCCTGAGCTTTGCATTGTCCAGTGTGCAAAAGTTCCTTTTACTCATTACTCTTTTCCCTTAAATCATTTCCTTATTTTTCAAAGTAACATTTCCCATCTGATTTTTTTTTCAATGGCTCTGAATTTACCATTTATGGCTTTTTTTCTTTTTTAATTATTCCTTAACTTAATACATTTTGCCTGGAAAGCTGTACTCACTTAATACAGACCTCTAAAGATGACTGCTTTTTACTGTGGATTTATGCAAATATGCAAATTTATGCAAATAAGTGACACTTTTTCTACCGGTCCTCTCAGGAATCTTGTCTGTTTCCTCCTTGCTGATTTGTTTTTTATGCTTTTTAAATTCATCCTTCAGGTGGCACATTTCATTTGTAAAGTTTTGCCTCCAGTAATAATCTTTTGTAAAATTGCTGCTGTATTTTGGAAATTTCAGTGGCATTTAACAGACCTTTGCTGTGATCTGCAATTTATTTATTTATGGTTTTTGACAGACCTGTGCTGTGCTCTGATAAGCATTCTTTTTTTTTTTTTTTTAAAACGACTCTCCTAGAGTTCATTGTTCACCCACTTCACATCTCCCTTTAATTCTTTTCTGGGGTGTCCATAGGGTTTGTGTTTAGATGTAAACCACTTTTACATTAGCTGCCTCATATTTAAATCTTTAAACTCCTCCAGTGTTATTTCTCTTAATGGCTACAGTAAGCTGTGATGCTCACACTAAGGATGTTTGCATTTCCGTGGATCCAAGTCACTGTACCATTGTGTTTGGGCTCTGCTGAGACCTCTTCTACTTGGTTCCCCAAGAACTCCATTCTGTTCCACACTTGTTTAGATTTCTTTATTTGGCATACAGTAAAACTATGTTGAGTTGCTTAAACTCAAGCATGGGGGGGGGGTTTTGGATATATGCCCTATCAGATTTCCAGAGTTGCACAGAAAACCTTTTTCTTTATATACATTTGCATATTACATTGCATTTATTATACAACACATCACACATTTTGGGTTTGCCTTGGTTACTTTGTAGGAACTAATTCAGGTACAGCGTTCTTAGTTCATGCACTTTCTACACACAACCTGCTTTTTACCTCATCTTATGCTCCAGGCTTATTTTGTCTGTTGTTCTCTTGTCCATTGTAAACGATGCCCTGGGTGTTCCTCCTTAGTTTGTACAGACATCTTGTTTCTAGTGCAGTGATATATTTACCATGTTGGTCCTTTCTTCCAAGAAATGAGGCCCAATCCATGTCCTATTACTCGTGTCAGGCCAGGCACTGTAAATCACCTGAACAAAGGTCTAGAGGACTGGGGTCTAAGTTAAATTTATGCAACAATTCATTTTTGAGATATGACAACATCAAAGGCTTTAGAAGATGGCTCTAAAAGAGAGAGAGAGAGAGAGAGGAAAAAGAACCCTTAAAATCTCATATGAAAAAAGTTCTTGTCCCTTTCAACCAGAATTGTCCTGCACCCTTCAAATTCTAAGCTGACTAGGGACTTCCCATTAAAAATGTTAGGCAAAATGGTACTTTCTTTTGACAGGCAGAAGCAAGGGTTAAAGTATAATTTGGGGGGCCCCAGAATGCTCCCATGCCAGTGCCCCCCTAATCTGGTGGACCCCCCCCCCCGGACCTCAGCTCTTGCCTCCGCGTGTCAGCTCCCCACCTCCTGCCCCCCAATACCCCCCCTAGCATGAGTCAGCCACCCCCACACTCACTGATGGCACTGCTGGGGAGGTGGGGGGTGGAAGGCCCCAGGTCCCAGCAGCACTGCATCTAAGGCAGATGCTGCAGGCCCCAGGTTGGGGGTGGGGAGTGGTAGGGGAGGGGTTTGGGGCAGGGCTTGAGCCCCCTACCAACGCCCTTAGCCCTCACTCCCAGCCCCCACCTCCTCCCCTGCCTGCTGGAAGGCGGAGGAACGCTGCTCTGGAGCCTTCTATTTTTAGGGGCCCAGCATTCAGGCCCCTAAAAATGGAACATTGAACTGGAATGCTGCATTCTGTGGCCAGCTATTTTTCAATGGTGGGCCCTGGAATGCAGCATTCCAGCTCCACGTTCTATTTTTAGGGGCCCCAGAATGCTCAGTCCCTAAAAATAGTGGGCCCCAAAACGGTGTTCCAGTGTGTTCCCCCTTATCTTAACCCCTGGGTAGAAGGGATGGAAGGACATATTGGCAATGGAAACAGAGTTACAACTGTAAGTGTGGAATTGCTATCACAATGTTATACAATAGTAACAACCACCATGGGAGCTATGTGCCTGTCTTTTCAGTCATTCTGTATTCACATCTTCAGTGTGCTCTGTTTTCATTGCCTCAGGAGTCACCTACATCGAAGAACTGCTGTCATCAAGCACCAAGATAGTCAATCCTGCATTTCTTTTAAAATTATTTTGCAAGCCTCCAGTGGTCTGCATAATTCTCTAGGCTTAAAAGCAGTTTTAAGAACAGGTTGTGTCACAGTTATGTGCATTCATTCCTAAGGGAAAAGAGGAGATTGTGTTTGGTTTGTCTAATGTCTTAGAAAAAAATAAGTGTCATATTCTGCTATTCACTGAATTTAATGGCATAGTGTGTAAGTGGAACGTTCTATTAAAAATGTCAAAATGTAGTCAACTCTTTCTCAGCTTACCTGCATGTGTTACTGCTATAAAGACACTTTTTGTCCCTTGTCAATCTCTTACAACTTTTTTGTACTTCATTAACTTGCCAAAGGTTATATGGAAGTCTATAGCAGAACTCATGTCTCCAGAGTACTAAGCTCATACTTTACCTGTTAGATCTGCCTCTTAGTTTATCTAAATTCTACAGCATTTATATGGCCTCCATTACCTACTGTCTGACAATCTGTAAAGTATTTATCCTCATAGTGCACTGAGGCTGTAAGGAAGTCCTATTAATCTCATTTTACATATGGGGAATTGGGGTCCAGAAGGCTAAATTATTTGCTCAAGTGCATTTAGGAACTCTGTGCTGGAACAGACTCTTGAACCACATCCCCCACTTCCTTGTTAAAGGCTGTAGCCACTGGTGACGCTGGGTGACACTTGGCTTTCAGTGCGGAAATGCAAATATTTTTGAAATTCTGCATTGGAAAGAAAACTAACCTTGGAACTTTTCTGTAAGAAAATATGGGAATTTCCATTAAAAAAAACCTTTAAAATTATTAATTCCTAGTCAATTGAAACATTGAAATATTTTCTTGTAATTTTGTCTTCTAAGCTTTTTATACTCTATTATAATCTATATTAGCATATAAATTTTGAAACAAAAAAAGTTTGAAATGAAAAATAAAGATGTTATTTTCCAACAAGGTTTATGTTAGTGAAATGCTTAGTTTCAATTTTTTTTCTATACAAAATTTTGTGGAAATTGACATGTTGCTGTGAAAAGTTTTGATAAAATGATATTTTCTGATTGAAATTTGTTCTTCTGGGAAATTTTTGACCGGTTCTCCTTGGTTAGTCACTTAACCTCTGTGAGTCTGTTTTCCAAACTATGAAATGGGGATAATTCTTATTTATTCACTTAACAGGGGTATATAGCTCATGACTTTATTTGTTTAAAGCATAACTAACACCCCATTCACTAACACTCTTATTGGCTGAATTGGAGGGGTATGTTGGAATGACAGTACACAACTTGACTAACGTACATTAATTGTCAGCTCACTGGCAGACATGATTGCATTGAATTAGCTTTGAAAGAAGAAACTTGAGGAAGGAAAAAGTTTGATTCTTAGTGTATATAAACTGAATGAAGATGGGAAAGGGGACAGTTTGACAGAAGTGTTCACTGTACAGAAAGGAACTGATTTAAAAAGTAAATAAGGGAGAGAAACAGAGGCACATTTGATCTTTTTAGCTTACTACAAAGCTTTGTCTCCTGCTCTAAATGCTGTGTTTGGAATTTGCTTCCTGAAGTTGCAGGTTCAAACCCAGTCAGCTTCAGCTTTTCATCCTCCAGGAAGGTAAAATGAGTTCCATGCATTTTCCTATTTGGACTGCTCAGACAGGTCGTTTAAAATCCAAGCTCTGACTTCTCTGCATGTGTTAGAGGCCATGATTTTTTTTTTTTTTTTTTTAACAGCACAAGTTTTCACACATTATGTCACATGCACTCTGTGCATTAAACTGGCTGCTGCCTTCTGTCCCAGAGCAATGCTGCTGTGTGCATGTGTCACTGATCTTAGCTAGTATCCCTTCTTGGCCACCCATTAGGACTGCTGTGAAGGGAGTCCAAGTCTCTGTGCCCTGGATTCTTAAATGAATTTCAAGTCTGGTGTCTGGATGGAGTCTAGCCACTGGCCTAATTCTGGGGTTCTTAGGCAAATTCCCAGGGCTTGGACCTTCTCTCTGGCTCCTCCCCACTCTGAGTGTTTGAAAATGCTGTTCAGCAGCCTAGCCATTCTGGGTGCAGTACTGATCCCAGACTTCCCGATACTTAAACACACTCCTTTCATAGCACCCCACCCCAAAGGTGTGGTTTATGGTTTCACTGTCTTGGGGCATGCACCCGTGTGAGGTAGTCAGCACCTGTGCACTTTGATGGCCTAACATCTTTATGCTTTTTACATTTAATCATGTACAGCACAGGCTACTGCAAGACATATAAAACAATAAATCATCTCAAATGCAATGTCCCTCACTAGCTCACCCTTCCCTTGGGAATCCTTGCAGGAATCACCTGTGTGTGTTCTATCAGTGAGGCTCCCAGGAAGGGTCATCCATCCCTTGTTGAGCATTCCCCTACAGGGATCTCTCTCATCTTCATCTGATGCAACATGTCTCTCCTCGAGTCTCCCCTGTGAATCCATTTATGGACTCCTCCTGAGGTCACCTGCTTCTTCAGTTCTGTCTTTTGGCCCTTTTTTATTTCTCCCCCCACTTTAGACAAGAGAAGAAAGTGTCCTGTCCCATATGGATTAAACCAGTTGTCTGAAGGTGTTCTACTTTGTAGAATGCTGATGATTGCTCACAATTGTTTCTGGCTTGGCAGAGACATGACACAGTTCAGCCACCAGTGTGGTTCCATATTCATGACAGGCTTTCTGTTACACAGTAATTTCATGATGCAATTTCATAAAATGATTTACAATTCAGAAGTGGTATAGACAGAGTCTCCAATTTGTCACAGCATGTGGTGATGGATTTGAAAACCTAGCCATTCTACAGCTAGGCTGGTAAATAGGAGCGCTATGTAGTTTGGTTGGAATTTTCAAAGGCAGTTTCAAGTGCCTATTCTGAAAAATCTGACTACGTGATGAAATGCACAGACCATGGCAGCTTCAGCTGCTCAGCCCTTCTGAAAATCTCAAATTGGGTACAGGAACTGGCCTGAAAATTGAAAATTGTGGCATAAGGTACCAATCACACAGCTGAATGCACAGACTTTGAGAGCTAGTTGGTTAGAAGCTGTGCGTACAGGAACTAGTGCCTGACAAGTTAATGGTTTGTTGGCATTCTGTTTCACTGCATACCTTACAGTTGAGTTCCCTGCTACATAGTTGAACTGGAATTAACCATGTTTACTTTTGTGTGGCATATGGTTTGTTGCAAGTGTAGAAACTGTCCATAGTGTACTTTTCTTAATATTTATATGCTTAATCAGACATGCTTAATGTCTTCAAAGCACTTTGTAACAATTTTTGTGGAAGAGCTGCACACCAAACCCTGAATCTCTGCTCTGGGATCTTGGACAATGGTGAGCACCTCTCTATTATTACATGCATGCTCTTTGCTAAATGGTTTTTGGAAAAGATTCATATTGTTTGCTACATAGGCCATATAGTTACACATATTATGTTAGCTTGCAGGTTGAGAGACAGACAAAACTTTTCGATAATCATTCCCCTTGAAGTAATCGGTGAACTCCTTACCATAATGGAGCTGGTCTTCAGTAACTTTTATGGAAGCCCTCCAAAATATTAACTTGAACTATTCAAAAGAATATATCCTGTTCACCACTTTGAGAGGGATAGTGTTATATGGTGGGGACAAACAGTACTGGTAAGGAATGTGGGCACCTGTCTGGAGTATTTGCTCATGAAAATATTTGTTCCCAAGGAGTCCTGGAAGTCTGGAGACAATTCAAAATCAGGATCAATTATTGCCACTCATCAGCTGATTCTCTTTTCTCCTCCTCCTTTCCTCTTTCATCTGTCCCCCCTTCTTTTCAGTTATCAGGAAAAACTCCTGGTTTCACTTAAGCAGGTTACTGGGAATGTTTTACATAGCTGCTTCCATGAGTCTTACCCATGGACAGATATTTCATGAAGTCCAACTTTTCTTTCTTAAATGAATTGTTTGTGAGGAACCATTCCTGCATGGAATCCCATTTCTGTATAGACTGGACCGATATGGGAATAACAGCTGAAGGGATGATGGTATCATGCTGAGAAAAGTCATCAGGCTCTGTTGGAGAAAGTTTTCTTCCAAAATCTGGTTGAGTATTGGAGAAAACCTATCTCATCGAGTCTGTACAAGATTGTGTAGAGTCCCAGCAACATACTGGCTAAAAAAGGTAAGGGTCAAATATTTACCACTGTATCTACTTATTCTTTTGGCTTCATTTCTGTCACAGTCTCATCTTGACTGTCAGATAATTGCTGACACAGGCCAAAGCTGGTTAGGCTGCATTTCATGATTGGTACCTGCATTCCAACAGAATCGTAAGAGGGAGAGTCAGATTATGAAATTGTTTTCTCTGAAAGGGTCTTTTCATGTGCTCTGATGAGATTAGAAATGGGAAGGCATGACACACAGTACCCCATGTACACACTTATAGTGTGATTTGTGTATCATTCATGTTCACCCTAATGTAACTGTGTGTTATTTAATGCAGTGTATGTCTTGCACGGTGTTTTTGGAATACTCATCACATATTGAACGTTATGATAGCATGCTTCTTGCAGTATCTCACATGTGGTTATGAAGGTCGTCTGTGTAATATTCCAAAATATGTGTCTCACATCAGGCTTGAATAGATTCAGGCAAACACAAAGGAGAGTGAGAGTTTGCATCTCGCTGAGGCATGCATACAGGAACAATGGAGTGGCCCGAGCACCTGATAAGGTGATACTCATTTGACTCAAGAGGAAGAAACCATGCCCATTGCCAGACATTGCTCAGCACTTGAGCCCACGGGACAGCAGAGGAATCTATTAAAATGAGAAGCGTTTTGGTTTCTGAAGCTCTCCTTTGTGAGAATCCATCTATGAAGCAACATCAAGCAGTTGAAAGACTGACCATAGTACAGGAGTGTGGCAGAAGGAGTCAGTCAGCCTGTGGTAAGACAACTTCAAAGACTGTAAGGCTACTGAATGTTTTTAGTTTAGTTCAGAATGTGATTTGCCTTTTTATTTCTTCCTGATCAAATTTGACTTATTGTTTTGGTTTATAATCACTTAAAATCTTTTTGTACTTAATAAACCTATTTGTTTATTTTATCTAACACAGTGCATGTGGTTTGGGTGTTTGCTGAGACCTCATTTAGAGTGACAGAGCTGCTGCAAATCAATTTCTTTGATAAACTGACTAACCGATGAGCTTGCAGTATGCAAGCACTGAACTCTGTAAGATGGAATTTCCTAGGGTTACACCAGGGACTGGGCATCATTCTATTGCAGAATCCCATGAGTGGAGGGTCAAAGGCACTCACTCATAAAAGTGGGAGCTGCTTGTGTGCAGGAGACTGTGAATGAGCTCACCCAAGAGTGTGTGGTTCACACAATAGGGTACAAGTGTAAGATGGGATCCAGGAGTGAGGGATTTGGATGACACAATTATATATCAGTCCTGAGTGCAGAAGGCAGCATCATAGAAGGGAGCTGCAATGAGTAGCAGTCTCAAATAGAGGAAAGGGGGCCTTAGGAGGTCTACACCAATCAGAAATAAAAATGGGAAATGGCATCATTTAATTCTAAACACAAAGGTAAGTTCCTGGCCCAGCTAAGTCTTCTTTGTGTTGTTGCATTAAAGAGTGTTGGGGAGCAAAAGAGAGATGAATGGAGCTCTGGCAAACGTGAGCTGCTTGAGCTTGTGTGGGAACAGATTGTTCTCCAAGATCCAAAAGGATTGGGAGGATGCTAAGGTCTTGCACACCCACACTTGCCTTCTTCATCTGTCTTCCACTTGGAGCTTGGCCAGACCCCAGGATCTGTCCCAGACAGATTAAATGCTCTTACTGAATTGTGCTTTCAAACCCTACTTGATTCTTTTGGCAGACTTAGCCATAATAGCAACTAAGGGCATTTCAGAAAGGAAAGGCATCCACCAGTGCCGGTCATTGTGTGTGATAGACAGTGTGTGGGGATGATGTTCAGTTCTGGCCCAGTACAACATTTTACATTACAATTAACTATTCAAATATGTTCATTCAATTTCCTCACTCAAGGTGGGATTTTTTAAATCTCTCCATTGATGCTCAGTGAATATGAAAATCAGCTGCTCTTTGCATGTCAGAACTTTCATTTAGACGTGGCCCTAGAATAACTGGTTTGTCAAACACTGTTCAGAAGAGGAAGACTAATTTGTCTCCAAAGAAGACCTGAGTTTCTGCCCAAATGACCTAGGAGTGCTATGCCTGCCACATCAGACCTGGCCTTGAAGAATCCCATAAGAAAAGCCCGAATTTGATGCAGTGAATGCTATAGGAGATGTCTGAAGAGGCCTGAAGAATATTAAGAAGGAGGTGGTATACAACAGTGAGGTGTGGAAGACAAAGGAATGCATAGCAGACAGAGGTAAATTCCACCTGCACTCTCTCAAGAGGAGATGCTACAACTTTAGCCCATCCGGACCATCAGTATTCCAGAGGGACTCAAGACCACCCTCATGTTCCAGCTCCTCACAAATAAATACCCATGGGAAATGTGTGGTTTCTAGTGTGATTTTTATTTCTCACAACTTCTGTGATCTATATAATCTTGCTCTTACTATCCCTCATGCTTTCTGATCCCCCAATGAATGTTAATGGAATGGCAATTTAAGATGTAATTCCCATTTGTTCAAATTTTCAGCTACTCTGTTATCAGATGGAGCAGACCCAATGCCAGGTGCCAGTACTCTCTTTTATTGGCACTGTAAGGCAGAGGCCATGCACCTTCCTCTGAGAACAGGCTCAAGGTATGTTTCTGCATGAGCAGTAGTCATGCAACACACAGCTGGACTCCATTTGTGTGTATTTATTTTTTCCCCCTATTTTTCTCTCACAGAACCATCCTGACAAATGCATGTCCTTAATATGGTTTGGCAGCTCCAAGCCAGGATTTTCAGAGGTAACAATTATCTAGCTCTTCAGATGCCACAGCCCCTGAGGTAAAATAACACTCTGACACCTGTACCCTTCAACAGCTGACACCTGGCCACACCTGGCCCATCCATGAGCACACAAACCTCCATCCAAATGAAGGAGAGAGTACTGCCTTGTTGGTCCAACACCGAAGCATATAAAGCACGTGCTTCTTCAGGAATTGCTAGGCAAAACATTGTACTTTTTGTCCTAGAGACACTGACATAGCCTGAGGGGGGTGATAATGTCCTGCAACAAAACACTGTGTGACCATAATGAAAATATTATCTGTCTTTCCTGCCCTTAACTTTACATGGGGTGCTCTTTAGCTCAATTGGCAGGCACTCAGACTGCTAGACTTTGAAGTGTTGGGTTCAGTCCCCATAGACAGCTCATTCAGGAGCATGGTTATAAATAGTGACTTGTAGGTTTTCAAAAGTTGTGATGGATTTCTCAGTCTGGGATGTATGTATCTCATACCAACATGGAGTGATTCTTTATCCTGATCTAGGGCTAAACCACATGTACAGGTTGGAGTTTATTATTCCATGTGAGCTATTAGACCTAGTTCTTTAGATGAAACAGTTAAGGTTCATGTTTTTTGATCCAGAGTTCCAGGCTGACTCACTGTAGAGGACCCAAACAGCATTGGTGTTGTAAGGAAACTAACCCATTTAAAAAACCTGTTACAATTTTTGTTTAATTTTTTATTAACAATTTTTGTATGAAATTTTAACTAGTTATAATAATATTTTTAATTAAAAAAGTAAACATTATGACCAAGATTTAAAAAATGAGCACCTCAGTTTTTGTTTCTATGTTCATATTTAGCCAACTAAATAAGTATCTTGATTTTTCAGAAGTGTTGTGCATCCAGCAGAAACCGCTGATTTGAGTAGGAACTGTTGGGCACTTACCACTCTTGAAAATCAAGCCACTTATTTATGCTTCAGAGGCACAGAACTAAGAAAATAGCTTTATGCAACTGTTTTTTAAAGTTCCAGCCTATAATTATTATGTTAAAACTAATTCTGTGACAAACAATTCTTAAATTTGTGTGATAACAATAATAATGATTACTATTGAAGTGTGAATTTGTTTTCTAGAATCCTGCCTCCTACAAAGTCTAATCTGCCATGAATTCAGAATGTAGTGATAACATGTGACCTAAAATGTAAATATGAAGGATGCAACATACTGGCTTTGTATTAAGTTACATATTGACATAAACTTTTTTTGTTTTTGAATGACTTCTGAAACTGGAAAGACATCAGATCCATTCTACTTGACTGACTTCCATATGTCCCCAGTCTTTCAATATGCTCTGATTCAGTTTGGTACTGAGTTTATCCTAAACATCACCTTGAGATCTGAGGCCTTTCCCAATAATGCCCCTCCCTTCTCTTTGGAGCTGTCCCTATCCATGGGAACTTCAACAGGAGAGCCTAGCAAGACTGCATCCATATGTAGTTTATAGAAATATTTGACATTTGTATTTGTATGTTTTCCTTCACTGAGACAGCTGTCCTCCTATACCACTTTGCTATGCCTCATTCTGTTTATTGAATTTATACTTCAGATGTGGCCGTAGTATATTTGTCATACTTGCAGAACAAATCAGTTTGATATTGAGTGTAACAATTCAGCCTAAAAGTATTATTTTATCAAAGTAAAGTCTGGATGAAAAATTATTTTGAACCACCTTTTTAGCTTTAACTAAAATTATTAATGCAATCGTATAATTTCTAAATCTTCATCCTCTGTCACTGATTGTCATAGTATTGTCAAATAATCTTTACAAAATAATAATATATATCTATATTTTTCTGGAATGTGTACTAATTTATCAATAACATTGCAACTACCAACCTCAAATTTCCCTGTAGCTTTATGTTAGTTACGATTCCCTCCCCCCTCCCTCATGATCTTGAACTAATGTATGTGGTTTGGTATGTCCTGTTAAATATCCACTATATACTACTCCAAAATGAGTACATTACAGTGATGGGTGCAATCAGAAGTGGGGTAAGTTTTCTCAAAAGTACCTACATGACTTAAAAGCTAAAGTTCATTTAAAGCCATTGGATGTTAGTAGGCCTTAGATTTCTAAGTGCAGAAATTATTCAGGCTTGATCTACACTGCTGCTGGTGGCAGGGCTTTCCCTAGGGGGGTGCGGGGCCCGGGGCCATATCAGCCTGGGGGGGGCAGCCCAGATGCTGGCCCTGCACTCCCGCCCCTCCCCTGACCCAGCCACTCAGTCCCTGTGGGCGGAGCAGGCCAGTCCGGGGGCTGGGGTTTGCTTTCCTGCCCCAGCACTGGGCCAGCCCTCCCCGCCCCCAGGGCAGAACAGCCTGGGGGCAGAGCAGGCTGGGCCCAGAGCGGAGGCCGGTTTTGTCTCCCACCTGCACTTCCCTGCTGCCTTCAGCGTCATGCTGAAGGCAGCACGGAGGGGGTGGGAGACAGTGCAACTGTGAAGGGCAGCTATGGGGGCCTCGCACTGCCCTGCTCATGACAGGACAGTTCAGAGCCCATGGAACTGCGGGGTCAGGGGCAATTGCCCCTCTCAGCCTCCCCCACAAGGACAGCCCTGGCTGGTGGCCAACAAGAGATACACAAGCTACAAAATGTAGCTTGCGTATCACCCACTGACTTACTTAGATTGCTGTACTATGGTGTCTTTGCTGTGACGCATCTATGGGAGATGCTGTCCTTTCAGGGAGATGGATTAATCACATCTACCAGAGAACATTCCTGGGACTGATTCCCCCAGAGCCAGCAGTGTAGACATAGTCTCAGAGGCTTTTCAGAATATTACCCATAATTTGTAAGAAGACAAATGGCATCCTACCCTGCTTCTTACAACGTGGACACACTTAAGATCACTTTCCTTCCTAGGATTTGATAACTTCAGGAATAACACCCAAACATAAATTAAAGTCAAAAGTCTTCTTGTGGGATATCTCTATTCCTCCCAGGTATTTTAGTACCAAAAAGGCTCCAGCCTCTTCTCTGGATGCTAGCTGGAGGTAGAAAGGCCCATTTACTAGGATAAGACATCAAAAGTTATTTAGCATCTTCATAGAAGCTTCTAGCATGGCAGCTTAGATTGACTGAAGAGAGAAGCCTTTCACTTTTATGTAGCATTGTATTATTATTTCTCTATTACATAAAGGGCTATATTTGCCCCTCTTTCTGTGCACAGAACTTCCACTGAATGGGTGGGGAATTATAATTTATAAATATTTTCTTAAAGCTCTTTGAGAACTTTAGACCTAAGACACTCAGTAAATGTGAGTCACCTTATATATGCTGCATTAAATCCAACTCTGTTCTTCAACTCTTTCTTGACATTTTAAAACAGATACTGGTATTTTCCTCACAGCTGAAGTTAAACTATTAGATCAATAATTTTAATTTTCTGCTGCATCCCTGAGCTTTTATTTATTTATTTTAAGGGAAGTATTATAAGGTTTTAAGTTAAAACTTTCACTGTGTACAAGAGCAGCCCCGTGCAAAGCAGGGTACTTGGAAAACCCAGGCAGTTGAGTACCGTGGGTCTCAGGTGCCCAGGGGCCAATACTTGCATTTCTGTCCCTCCAGGCCTCACACACCCCCCACACAGGGCAGAAAGGGTCTTTGGATCCTACCAGATGTTGCTGTCTCCCAATTGCCTAGGAGAGTGGGTGGATCTGTACTCGTATGGAGGACATAACACCTTCTTCCTCCTGTGCCTTGGAGGCTTTCTATATCCCACCTCCTATACTTATTCACTACCTGGTGCCTGCCTCTCCTGCTCTAGCCCTGCAGCACAATCAGTCTGATGCCAGCTCCCCTTACTGGGTGGGGTTTCCTCATTCCCCCCAGCTAGGAGGCACCAGGAGGAGGTGGAGTTCCTCCTCCTGGTCACCCATAGCTGCCTGCCCCCTGCCTGCCCCTGGGTTCCATCCAGCCACCACTCACAATCTTTTGCATACCACACCTCCTGCACTTTGTGAAAGGCCTGGTCAGTGCTACTGCCTCCCCACTGTCCCAGATGGTACTCTTGGGGCCCTGCGCACCCCCTGCACCCACCAAGGCACAGCAGGCTTCCCATATAACACTGGCTTCCATTGTCTGAAGTCATAAAAAGCCAGGAGGGAGAGAGGACAACCAGTCAATCAGACGTCTGTTTGCTCTTTCATCTTGTGTTGGAGAGTACAAGTGGTTTGTGATTTTTTGACAACTGAATCAGCACAGTATGGTATATGGCACAGTTAGTAGGTTTCTGTTAAAACACCTTCTCAAGAACTCCATATCAGACTCCACAGCTGCAAGCATTTCTGAATTCACTCTGCCAAGAATCACTGCAGTGAAAATGAGCCTATTCCATTCCATGTTTTTGGCTGCTTTCACAGCTCTCAGGTATTCCCAGTGGTGGGGTGCTTTGGCGGAGAGGGGAGCTCTCTCATTTGGAATGTTCAGTGATTTTGGTAGGCTGCCAGACTTTTTTGGGGGTAATGCAAGTGAGCGATTAAAATGGCAGTTTTAATCATTTATATCTTAGCCAAATCTTAATGGCATTTCATGGAATAAAAAAAGGACACCTTTGTAGCTCAGTAGGATTTCCCCTGCTGAGTATCAAAGGCCCATTGTCAACAACGATGAATCCTCTACAATGGAAAGTGTTAGGCAACTGCTATCACCTCCCTCTACAATCTAGCACTACGGCATGGGTTATTGCTAGGCTACAATGAAGCCAGGTGTCCTCTCAACCAAGGTCACTAGTTGCTCCTTCAACTTGCTGATTTAAGAGATACCAGAAAAGACTACTTTGCCTTCAAACTAGAAGGGTCTTTGCACAGCACTAAACAGTCTGATCACCAATGAGGCAGGAAACCAGTGAAAGACACCTACTTCTGCAGCCTGCTTAGGTACTGATCACAGGACCACAATGCCCCTAAGCCTTAGCTTGAGGGAGTAATTATGCAGAGTCAAGTGTATGTAAGGGATCATGTAAGGCCTTCGCATTACTAGACTTTGTACATTTGCTTTTATATTAAAAATTAAGATTAAAATTAAGATGTCAGCACCATGTGGGCTTGTTACCACAAATGGTGTGGTGCTTACAAATCCTATAGTTCCAGGTATAATCAGTTCTTTAGAAACCCATGCAGGTAACGAGGCACAGAAATACCTGTTTGCGCATGCATTTAAGATCTGTGGATAGAATAAGTTTGATCAAGGCAAAGTTCTAGTGAATCTTATAATGCTTCCAGATCTATAGAGAAAAAGGCATCCTCTAAAAGAAAAGTAATAGAGTCAAAGTACACCCAAGTTTCCAGAAACCCAGTTTTTTGAACAATCAATAAGATTACACTTGACCTGGAATAGAATCATAGGGTTGGAAGGGACCTCATGAGATCATTGAGTCCAACCCCCTGGGGCTTGAACCCAGGACCTTCTGCATATTAATATTAAGCAGAGGCACTAGCCACTACACTAGCAGTGACCAACTAATACTTATTAGCATATTCACATTGACAAAGATACAAAATGATCTATAGACTGTTGTGTGCCACCTCAGAAATTTTCATGGCCTCCTATTGAAAATATGACCCCTGTAGTTTTGTGTATGATTGCAGGCCACATTTCTTAATCAAGGTTATACAAAGCAATCAAATATCAATTATGGTTTAACATGGAGAAGATACTGTTGTGACAGACATCTTATTCTACGCTCTGTGAGCCACTCAGTTTTGTAAAGTGACATAGCTCCAGTGAAATCAATGGAGAGATGTTAATTTATCCTAGCTGAGGATTTGGCACTGCAAGATTAATTATTTATTCCTATTATAGCATTGGGAGATGAAGATACCAAATACTTTCCTAAGAAAAACCTTACAAACATACAGTCAGGTAAGTCTACGGTGCACTAAAGAAAACCACGGCACTGAATCTCAGCGTGCAGGTCAATTGACTCGGGCTTAGGTGGTGGGACTAAAAATTTCAGTATAGACCCTCTTGGGGGTTCTAAGGCCAGATTCCAGCCTAAGCCTGAATGTGTGCTTTTAGCCCTGCCACTTGAACCCCACAAGCCTGAGTCAACTGACCTGAGCCAGTGAGTCTTTTGTTGCAATGTAGGTATATCATCAAATGCTTGGCAAGTCAAGTCAAGTCAAGTCATAGGGCTGGAAGGCAAGGAAGGGAACTGCTAGAACATTCTACTGCTTTCAAATGAAGCAAATTATAGACTTAGTTATTTGTAACTGGATTTTAGAGGATAAAACTAAATCTAGTATTTTTTAATGGCTTGACTAATTTACATGATTCCATTACAATGACTCAAAAATCCATTTCTGCCTCTGGCAAGTAAACCTAATTGGTAATTCAGCACCAGGAATACATCTGAGAGACTCAATGAAAAAAATGTTTAAAATAATCCCAGAGTCTTGACTATACTTACATTTTTGTCCAAAATATTGTTACAGCACAGTTTCCCTAATATATTGCCTTCGTATGTGAATGTGTTGCTATAATAAATCTTTATTGTGCTTGTACTTTAGGTATACAAAGATGAAGACAGCAACCAACATCTATATTTTCAATCTGGCTATGGCAGATGCCTTAGTTACTACCACTATGCCTTTCCAAAGCACTGAATACCTGATGAACTCTTGGCCCTTTGGAGATGTGCTGTGTAAAACAGTAATTTCAATTGACTATTATAACATGTTTACCAGCATATTCACATTGACCATGATGAGCGTTGATCGATACATTGCTGTGTGTCACCCCGTGAAAGCCCTGGACTTCCGCACTCCTCTCAAGGCAAAGATAATAAATATCTGTATCTGGCTATTGTCCTCATCTGTTGGTATATCTGCCATTGTCCTTGGAGGCACCAAAGTCAGGGAAGGTGAGCATAAATCTTGATCAGTTAATTCTTTTATTTCTAAAATTATATAACATATTACTCTCCTAGATCATCTAGCCTTCCTAGTTTTCCTAATGCAGGATTATTCCCAACAGTGTATTTTCTAGTACTTGCTTCCTGCAACATAAGTTTGTCATGTCTGACTTTAATAGAGTTTCTTCTTTACTGACAGACCAATCGCCTTAAAACAAAACAAAACAAAACAAAAAAGTAGAGTTCTAGTCTCTTCCAAGGTGCTGGTCCTACAAACTGGCCATGAACAAATTCAGGCTGGAAATTAGAAAATAGTTTCTAACTATCAGAGGTGTCAGGGTTCTGGTACAACATCAGTTATAGTGGCAAATAGCTTAATTAGTTTTGGAAGACAGCTGAACAAATTTATGAGTGTGAATTTGTGATGGGGCAGGTAGGTGGGGGGTAGGGCCAGTCCTTCCATAGAGGTGAGCCAGGGGGTGCCAAGGGCTGTGCTGGGTCTGCTTCGCTCCCCACCTGTGGCCAGACCCTCGCTGGTGGTGCCAGATCCTGGCAACAGTAGCACCACTCCCCCCCAGCAGTGGTGGCACTCTCCACTTGTGGCCAGATCCCAGTGGTTGTCCTGCTCTGCCAGTGGCTGGTGGAGAGGGCATCAAAATCCCTGTTGGCCTAGGGCGGCAAAAAACCTTGGGCTGGCCTGGGTAAGGGGTAGGGCTCAACAGCCCTGGAGCTCACTTCTGGTTTATGTCTTAAGTTCCTAAAAACTCATGCTTTAAAAGGCCAGGAAAGTATTTCTCCTTCTGCTTCTTGGCCCATATATTCTGTTATTTTAAAAATCTCCTTCCTCTGAAGCATAGGGATGGACACAGTTGGAGCTGGGACATGAGCATTTGGGATCAGATGGAATGGGGGAGGGAAGGGTCTGAGGTAGCCCCATGTATTTGGTTTCTCAGGTATGGCTCACAAGTCCTTGCTCACATGCTCAGGGTCTAACTAATATCGATATCTGGGCTAGGCAAGGAATTTCCCCCCTATTCAGTCTGGCAGGCTATGTCTACACTAGCAAATTTGTTTAAACTAAGGAGCCTTAATTCAAACTAATTTGAACCCTGTCTGCACTAGGCTTTGCCTAGTTTGAAATATTTTTTTTTTTTACTTTGAACTAAGCAAAGCTTAGTTCTAACTAGTTAGTTTGGCTGGTTAGTTTGAATTAACTGCTAATTTGAACTCATTTGCATATTTAGTGGAACTAGTGGTTAGTTCGAACTAACCACATTTTTTTAGTTTGAACTAACTTTTAGTTTGAATTAGCCAAACTTTTTTAGTTTGAACTAAAAATGTGCAGTTAGTTTGAATAACTTCAAACTACTTGGTTGGGACTAAGTGAGTCCAAACTAAGGTTTTAGGTGTAGACGTAGCCTTAGTGATCAGAGGGTTTATTTACTTTCTTCTACAGTATGTTGGTGTGGGTCATTTGCCAGGATTATTTCACTTTGTCATTTCTCTGCCATATGAGAGCCTTCAGCAAGATATCTCCAATATTTTAATAAAATTTATTTAGCTAATGTGGAATCTGTCACTTTCAAAAGTTTCTTACTATCTAAATAAAAAATGTAGGAGAATGTACTGGATCTAAATCTACAGCCAGGTACAATATTCTGCACTCTTTTGATAACTGAAGAACTCTTAATGTAACTTAAAACAAAGTGGATTACTGATAATATATATGTTCTTATTAAACTGCTCTCCATATATATTCAAAGGTAATTTATTCAGTAATTGGTATTATCAACTCTTTAAATTTCCAACCTAGAAGACTTTGACTTAATAGAAGTTAAAAGTTCTGAAAACAGCAGCTTTGAAATTCATATGCATAAACTTATCTACAATGCATAGAAACATGGAAAAGGAAAGGAGTAGGTTGAATATCTTCCAAATTTTTTTTATAGATTTTGTTACGTTAATAATTACAAATGTAAAAAAATTGGATTTTTTTTCCTTTGGAGGGAGTTTCATTACTTGAAAATTTATTTTGTGCCAGAATAAAAACAAAACATATTTAAAAAAATTGGGTTAACAGAGGGTTTTTAGTATGAAAGTAAAATAGAAGCAACATTTCTCTCAAAATGTAAATTATGTGATATACAGAGCTCATAAACAAATTTAAAATGTTTTGCATGGGAATCAAATAACGTTAAGTACTGTAACTGTTATGCTATAGCCTTTGAATAAGCCAGTTTTAGCATTTTTGCAACAGTAAAAAAAAATTATTTCATTTAAATGTCCCTTCTTAGCACCCCCTGCAATAACTTATTAATTGAGACCTTACTTCAAAATAACAAATCCTGGGGCTTGCTATGGTTTTCCAGAGCCACACTGACAGCCTTGGGTGCTGTGAGGGAATCTGTGTAGAGTCTCAGACCACTGGGAAATGCAGTGACAAGGATAGCGATAATTTTAATGTCATTTTGCTCTTTCTCTGCAAGTAGAAGGGCTAGAAAATTTTTAGAAAATGAAAACCAAATTTATTATCAAATTATTCTTTGTGTTCTTGGAACCACAGAAGCCAGCTCTTTCTTTAAATACAGAAAGTGCGGGAGAGCTATATGTGGAAATGCATTAACTGCATTACACAACGAGATTATATTTTACTTCTTTTTTTTTTAGCAGACACTTGTTCCCAGACTCCATAAAGCTGTCACATTTATTAGATGTGAGAGTGCAAAAAGAAATGAGTTGACATGTAAATCATACATTTGCCTTAATTGGTCTTATCAGAATATGCAATATAGTATCAAAATTTTGGTGAATACTAAAGCTGAAAGGATAAAGGATTTCATAAAGGATTTTGAAATTTGGCTTCATACAGAATTAGAAAAAAAAACCCATCAAAATTTAAAAATTCCCTATGAAGGAAAATTCTAAAAATAGTAGTTTCAGGTAAGTCAAAATTTGACAAACATTAAATTGAATATTTTATATTTATACATCTATTATAGAATATATAAAATAATATAAATGATTTCTGTAAGAACTCTTTTCTCTTTAGTTTTTTTCTAAATGAATTTGTAAAAAAATGGACATGATTTCATGAAATGTTTTGATTTTGACAGGATTTCTTGTTTTGGTAGAATATGGTTCCCTCAAAGTTTCTTTGATCAATCACAGGGTATGTCTACACTTACATGTGAATTCGAATTGATTGTCAATCACTCCTCAGTTTGAATTGAGGAAAGCAGAGTTCGAATTGGTCAAACCTGCTTTTCCATCAAAGGCAGGGTCAATTCGGAGTGATTTGAATTGACATAGTGTGGCCATGTCAATTCGAATTCACTGTTAGTTTGAATTACCCACAGCTTGATTTTCCCCTATACAGTACCGCCCCCTACTGAATTCGAACTAGCAAGTCCTTTTCATGGGTATGCCAATTCAAATAGGATTTTCTAGTGTGGACATGTCAATTCGAATTGACTGAATTTGAATTAGATTCAAATTGGTCAATTCAAATTCAGTAATTTGAATTGAAATGCTCAGTGTAGACATAGCCCTAGTGAATAGTCTGCTGTTTGTTGTTAAGAAACAATGGTATATAAATATACATTGAACCTTGGCTCCGTTTAAATTCTGATCCAGTAAATGCCAATGCTTAACGTTTATCTTGTGTTTTGTTTTTCCCTGGGGTTGGTTTATATGATGGACTATTACACTGCGGTAAGCAAGTGAACTCAAGAATATCACACTGACTGCAAGATTCCTGTATGATGATAAAATAAAATGCCAGCATATGATCTCCACTCATAACATTAGAACAAAAATAAACTGATGTCTGTGAATCAGATCCTGCAGTCCTGGCTCAGACAGAATTCTTGGTGAAGTGTTCTTTCTTGGGTGACTGGCTGGTGACGCTTGCTCACATGTTCAGAGTTTAACTTATCACCATACTTGAGGTTGGGAAGAGATCTTCCCATAGGGCAGATTGGCAAAGGCTCTGGGGTTTCTTTACTTTCCACTGTAGCACAGGCTTGGCTTACTTACTGGTTGATTCTTTGTACCTTAAAGTCTTTAAACCATGATTTGAGAACTTTAATAATTCAGTCTTAGGTTAGAAGTTATTACGGGGGTAGGTGAGTAAGGTTCTGTGGCCTGCATTGTGCAGGAAATCAGATTAGATGATCATTTTGGTCAGGGCCATCCTTGGAGGCAGGCAGGGCCTAGAGTCAGTAGGCCGCTGGGGGCCCTCCACCTTCCCCCCGCAATGGCGGGGACAAGGCAGGCCAGCTCAGAGGCCGGGTCCTGTGCTCTTGCTCCTCCCCTGGGCTGGCCACTCTGCCCTCAGGAGTGGGGAAGGCCTGCCCAGAGACTGCTCTCTGCTCTCCTGCCCTGCCTGTGGGCTGGCCTTAACATCCCCCAGGACAGAACAGCTGGCCTAGGGACAGGACTGGAGAGGAGAGCCCAGCCCTGGGCCAGCTATTCTACTCTGGGGGTGAAGAGGGCTGGCCCAGAGGCCGGGTTCCTTTCTCCTGCCTCTGCCCCACTGCCTTCTGGCAGGAGGGTGGGAGACAGCACAGCAGTGGGGGAGCAGTAGCACGAGGCCCACAGAACCACAGGGACTGGGGCAGTCAGCCTGCTTGCCCCCTCCTCCCCCAGGGATGGCCTTGATATTGGTCCCTTCTGACCTTAGAGTCTGAGTCTGTAATCTGTAAAAAGAGCAGCTGGGTTAGACTCTGTGTATACTGATTTGCTTTAACTATGATTCATTTAAAAATATGTATTACCAAGGAAATGCCACACTTAGACTGTGTAGTGTTTGCAGTGAAGAGAGCATGAGGGAAAACATTTCTGCAAACTAATGGTCTTATTGCAAAATTGTCTCATGATGGCAGAAATCTCATGAGATCAACAAACTGCACAAGGTTTCCACCAGTCAGGATGGCAGAAAGCTACTTTTTTTTTTTTTTAGGTTGAAATAGTATGAAAACAAGTAGAAGATTTTAACTCAGTTGAACCAGTGGTAGAGCTAATAAGGAGCCCACCTCACCCCACCCTACCTCACCCTCAGCTGGCCTTTAGATGCATGCATGTCAGCTTTCACATTGGACCAGAGATCAAGTCCACCTCACATTCGTCTGGCAACAGAGACTACTGCCCTATAGAGCTGGGACCAGCTCCTCACTCCTGTTGCTGTGACATGAGGCAGTCACTCAAATTTGGCCCAGCAAAACCTCTGTCATGATGGAGTGTGGGCCACTCCAAACCTGAACGGGGCTGAGATCCCATGCCGCAGGTCATGATGCCATTAATTGAAATTTGGCCTGGCTGCCCCATTTTTATTATGGAGAGGTGATGGACCCAAACCTGAATGGTGTGTGGAACCAAGCACAAGACCAACCAGGGGCAGGAGTAAGGAGGTAGGCCTCCTTCTGTGGGATAGGAGCCATAAATGCCACGTGCATATGAGACCCCCAGCCCACCACCAACAACCCATCAACCCTGTCCCAGCTGCAAAACCTGACTCTGCCACTGCATGGAACCTGACCTTAAATCAAATGGATCCAGAGCCTAACAACTGTTCAGTCCATCTCAATAGATTCTATTTTTGCGTCTCTGTAAATTTTATGCCTCTTTTGTGCACTGAAGTTTATGTGTGACATAACACATTTAAAAATAAAAAAAAACCCTCCAACTAATCCTGAAATACAGGAGTGGAAAATCAGTTTCATTGGCAACTGAAAGCATTATTGGAGTGATTTAATTTTAACTCCAATTATGTATCACATTACATAGTAATCATTTCTGCAAGTTTATACTATAATACAACTATAGATTGGAACATCTAACAATTGTCGTCGTCTTCTTGCCTCTGCCATTTATAGATACTGGTAGTACAGAATGTTCTTTGCAGTTTCCAGACACTGATTACGTATGGTGGGACACCTTCATGAAGATCTGTGTCTTCGTATTTGCATTTGTTATTCCAGTCCTCATTATCATTGTCTGCTATACCCTGATGATTCTACGCTTGAAGAGTGTACGGCTTCTCTCAGGGTCTCGAGAAAAAGACCGAAACCTTCGCCGTATCACCAGATTGGTTCTTGTGGTTGTGGCAGTTTTTATTATCTGTTGGACTCCCATTCACATTTTTGTGCTGGTTGAAGCACTAGGAGATGTGCCCCACAGCACGGCAGCAATCTCCAGCTACTATTTCTGTATTGCTTTGGGTTATACCAATAGCAGTCTAAATCCTATCCTATATGCTTTTTTGGATGAAAACTTCAAGCGCTGTTTCAAGGACTTCTGCTTTCCGTTTAAGATGAGGATGGACAGGCAAAGCACTAGCAGAGTCAGAAACACAGTTCAAGACCCTGCTTACATGAGGGAAACGGATGGGACAAACAAACCAGTATGACTAGTCGTGGAGATGTCATCTTACTGTCCTCCAGGAAGAGGAGAATCAAATGATCTTGGACTAACACAAATAACCACTGTGGTTTGAGACTATTTTGAAAATATTTAGGAATTCTCAAAGTTTGAACTAACTTACATTTATTGCTGATGACAGGGAATTCCCCGAAAATAAGCTAAAAATAAAGAAGCCTCTGACTGCCAGATTTTGGAACCAAATTTGCAGTGGAGCTTAGCAGGTAGTAAAATACCTACTTTCAATAAAAGAGGAAAACTTTCATATTGTACGAGTGACTGTACAAAAGAAGAATTGGACTGTTCTGATAGTAGCTATTTGCCACCAAGTTTATACAGAGCAATTTTTGGTGATAACACTAAATCAAGTTATTGCAGAAATTCTGTTTTGACCTAAGTATGTTTGCTTCAGAAACAAAAGGAAAGCATTTTAAATTATTTTGCTGCTTTAGAATGAACAGCATCAATCCTGAGTCTACAGAACCTGGCAGAGCTATACAAATTCTCATTAACTATTCTGTGTGTAATAACATATGTTTGTCTGTACTGTGGAGATCCAGTTTAAGCATGATCTGCCATCAGACCAAAACAATTTTCTTATGTCTGTGTATTGTGAATACTTTGCAATGTTTAAAACAAAATCAAGATTTAAAGATAATCTTTAATATATCTGAGCACATGCTAAGTCATATACAATGCTTACTGTTTTATATGTGATTCTCCAAAATGATGTATAACTATTTATGGTGGGTATTACAGTATGCCTTTCAACAACTTGCTTTTCAGCAAAATACTAGAAAAATTCTTGATATATCACTTAATTGTTGGGGGGGGGTTTGAACAGAATAACATTATTTACAATACAAGACCTAACAATTGAATTCAATTTCAGTATTTATATACAAGGAGAGCAAACAGACCAGCTTACAATTAATATTATTTTAGCTGCCCTTGACCTAAACACCATTTAAGCAAAATTTTAAAGTAAAACAAGTATATGGGGACTGATTGCTAAAAATGTAGTAAATTGACACACAAATCAAACAGGTTGAAGTGTACCTCTCAAAATTAAGAAAATGAGAGTTAATTGTATTTATAAATATGCACTATGGCACTGGCTAGAGAAGGCTCCCATTGCATATTTAGTAACACTGGTACAGTTAGCTTCAAAATACTCCTGTAAATTGAGTAATTAGCAGGACCTCCATTTTTCAAAAAGGTGGGGAAGTCAGCTTCCCCAAAGTTATAAGGTAAGTTTATGGCAGAACTGAGAGTAAATTATAGAACTTCAAGTCTCCTGCCCTTGTGCTTTTAAGTACTGAAAGAACTATACCATCCAAGATAGTAAATTTACTCTCACTGACATTAATTGGACTTTTGTTGTCATGTTCACTGTGAGCAGAATTAGATGCCAGGTGAATACCAGCTGTTTGACTATTTTCATCTCTCGTAGTAAAGTTATGTGGTCCTCCATTGTAGTTTACAGTGCAGTTCAACTAGAGGCTGTTTTGTTGATGCATTAAGCTGCCTGTTACGTTGAGTAGATATGTATGATTTTCCAGGAAAGACACATGTCAATATTTACATCAATGGGTGCCTAAGTGTAGGCTCCTAAATTCATCTTTAGGTATCTAAGTGGTTGCAGAACATCCACGGATCCCCATAGACTGCTGGGTGCTCAGCACTTTTGAAATTCATACTACTTATTTAGGTACTTAAGATTTAGGATCCTAAATTTAGGGACCTATTCTTGAATATAGTGGTCATAGTACCTGGTTCAATCTAACATTTTCTGATTGTGCCTATATGACCGTTTGAGACTTAATGTGAAATTTAATCATTTTTGTTGCTTTCCTCTGAACTTTCTCCAGTTTGCCTACATCTTTCCTGAAATTTGACTCCCAGAACTGGACTTAGTACTTCAGATGAGGTATACTCAGCATGGAGTAGATCAGCAGAATTACTTCTTGTGTCCTGCTTACAACACTCCTCCTAATTCATTCTAGAATGATGTTTGCTTTTTTTGTAATAGCATTATATTGTTGACTCATATTTAGCTTATGATCCACTATGACCTAAAGATCCTTGTCTGCAGTACTCTTTTCTAGGCAGTCACTTCCCACTTGTAAATGTTCAACTGATTGTTCTTTGCTAAGTGGAGAACTTTGTGTATTTGTCCTTACTGAATTTCATCCCATTTACTTCAGACCCTTTCTCCAGCTTGTCCAGATAGTTTTGTATTTTAATTCTATTCTCTAAAGCACCTGCAACAACTCCCAGCTTGGCATCTTCTGCAAACTTTATAAGTGTACTCTCTATACCATAGCCTAAATCGGTCATGAAGATATTGAAATGTCCTGGATCCAGTGTTGATCTCTGCAGGTCTCCACTTGATGATTTCCTTCTATGATCAGATGACTGGTTTTCTGGATGCAGGAAGAACCATTGATGTGATATACCTTGATTTTAGCAAGGCTTTTGATACAGTTTCCCACAGCATTCTCATTGGCAAATTAAGGAAGTATGGGTTGGATAGGTGGACTATGAGGTGGATAGAAAACTGGTTAGATCAACGGTTTCAGCGTGTAGGAATCAATGGTTCCATGTCTAGCTGGCAACCAGTCATGAGTGGTATGCCCCAGGGGTCGGTCCTGGGGCCGGTTCTGTTCAACATTTTCATCAATGATCTCGATGATGGAATAGACTGCATTCTCAGTAAGTTCACGGATGACACCAAGCTGGAGGGAACAGTAGACATGTTGGAGGGCAAGGACAGGATTCAGGGACATCTAGATAAATTGGAACAGTGGGCCAATAGAAATCTTATGAGGTTCAGTAAGGACAAGTGTAAAATCCTGCACGTGGGATGAAAAAACCCCATGCACTGCTACAGGCTGGGAAACATTCAACTAAGTAGCAGCAGTGTAGAAAAGGACCTGGGGATCATGGTGGATGGAAAGCTGGATATGAGTCAGCAGTGTGCTCTTGCTGCCAAAAAGGCCAATGGCATACTGTGCTGCATCAAAAGAAGTATTACCAGCAGATCAAGGGATGTAATCATTCCCCTCTATTCTGCACTGGTGAGGCCACATCTAGAATACTGTGTTCACTTTTGGGCTCCCCACTACAAAAAGGACAGGGACATGCTAGAGAGAGTTCAGCGGAGGGCAACCAAAATGATTAAAGGGCTGGAGCACAAGCCCTATGAGGAAAGACTGAAAGCATTAGGCTTATTTAGTCTGCAGAAGAGAAGATTGAGGGGGGATTTGATAGCAACCTTCAACTACTTAAAGGGATGCTCTAAGGAAGATGGAGCTCGACTGTTCTCCGTAATAACAGAGGACAGAACGAGGAGCAACGGTCTCAAGTTGTGGTTAGGGAGGTCGAGATTGGATATTAGAAAAAACTTTTTTACTAGGCGAGTGGTGATGCATTGGAATGAGCTGCCTAGGGAGGTGGTGGAATCTCTATCTTTGGAGGTGTTTAAGGCCTGGCTGGACAAAACCATGATTGGGATGGTTTAGTGGGAGTGGTCCTGCCTCTGGCAGGGGGTTGGACTAGATGATCTATGAGGTCCCTTCCAACCCTATGATTCTATGATGTATCCTTCCAACTTGATAGTGAACCACTGATAACCACTCTATAGTAATGGTTTTCCAACCAACCAGTTATGAACCCACCACATAGTAGCTCAATCTTGGTTGTATTGACCTAGTTCTTTTTTGAGATGGCCATGCGAGACATTATCAAAGTCTTTACTAAAGTCAAGATCTACTACATCTACCACTTCCCCCTATCCCCAAGGCTTGTTACTCTGTGAAAGAGAGCTATCAGGTTGATTTGACATGACTTGTTCTTGACAAATTCATAATGATTGTTATTTATCAGTTTATTACCTTCTCATGGCTTGCAAATTGATTGCTTGATTAATTGCTCTATTATCTTTCTGGGTACAGGTGTTAAGCTAACTGGTTTGTAACTCCGCAGGTTGCCCTTATTTCCCTTTTTATAGATTAACACTATATTTGCCATTTTCCAGTTCTCTGGAATTTCTCCCCTCTTCCATGACTTTTTGAAGATAATTGCTAATGGCTCAGACAGTTGCTTAGTCAACTTCTTGAGTATTCTAGGATGTATTTCATTAGGCCCTAGTGATTTAAAGACATCCAACTTGTCTACATAATTTCTAACTTGTTCTTTCCTTATTTTAGACTCTGATCATACCTCATTTTCACTGTCATTCACTATGTTAGACATCTATTCACTACAAATCTTTCTGGTGAAAACTGCAACAGAAAAGTCATTTAACACTTCTACCATTTCCATTTTCAGTTATTATTTTTCTCTCTTTATTGTACTTTTGTACTTTATAACGTTTTTTGAAAAAACTGCCAATACACTCTTGTTCCCCTTAGATGTGCTTCCCATCCAGTCTTACTTATCAGTTCCCCAAATTTGCTAAAGTCCATCTACTTGAAATCCATTATCTTTATTCTGCTGTTTTTCCTCCTACTACTCCTTAGACTCATGAACTCTTGTCTTTTCATGATCACTTTTACCTAAGGTATCTTCTACTTTCAAATTCTTTACTAGTTCTTCCTTATTTGTCAGAAATCAGTCTAAAACAGCCTCTCCCCTTCTGAAATAAATGTAATCTCCAATGCATTCCAAGAATATGATGGAAAATCTTGGCCCTGCTGTGTTATTTTTCCAACAGGTGTCTGTATAGTTGAAATTCCCCCATTACCACCAAGTCCTGTGCTTTGGATGGTTTTGTTAGTTGTTTAATAAAGCCCTAACAACCACTTCCTGTTTAGGTGGTCATTTGTAGAACCCAACCATGACATCACCCTTCTGCATCTCCCAGTCCCCCCCCCCCCATCCTTAATGAGAGAAAAAATGGGTTTGGTTAGTCTGGAGAAGAGAAGACTGAGGTGGGGCATGATAACAGTTTTCAAGTACATAAAAGGTTGCCACAGAGAGGAAGGTGAAACATTGTTCTCTTATCTTCTCATGATAGGACAAAAAGCAATGGGAAGTATAAGTTGGACATTAGGAAAATCTTCTTACTGTCAGCACTGAAACAAATTGTCTGGACAGGTTGTGGAATCTCCATCACTGGAGGTTTTTAAGAAACAGTTAGATGAAAATTTGTCAAGAATGGTCTAGTTATTTATCCTGCATTCAATGCAGGGTTCTAAACTAGCTGATCTGTTGAGGTCCCTTCTGGTCCTACACTTCTATGATTTGATTTGCATGTGCACATCTGAGATTTGTCAGAAACCTGCAACTATTGCACATTCCCAACTCTAAAAACCTGGCATAATTCTTTAGTGTAAACCAGGAGTCAGCAATCCAAACAATAAGAAGAGCCATTTTAAAAAAAAAATCTTCAATAGCCAAGTGTTTTGAGAGCCATAATGGGTGTAGCCTCCTGGTGGGGGAGGTGGAAAGAGTTGGGCCAGGACACCTGCCACAGGGTCCCCTGATTGCAGGGGTGGGGGAGAGGAAGCCTGGAATCAGAAGTAGGCCACCCACAGTATCATGTGGGGAAATGTTCTAAAAGGGGAATGAAGGGGGGTACCCCTTTAGTCCTTTTCATTTTTTAAAAAAAAAAAAAAAAAAAAAGTGTATTTGTGTTCACACTTTGCTAATGTACTGTATATATGTTTTTGTATGTACATAGAGATGTTATTCTCTGCATTATGTGGATTGCCCTGCCTTGTAATGAAAAATCAATGTAGCTCTGAAGTTGTAAAATAGATGTCTAATTATCAAATGTGTGTGTTGACTTGGTTATCTAATTAAATCACCTGTCTTAGGAGGGGAATATTTCAGCTCCTAGTAATTTTTCTCAGATATACAGGCATTCATAAGGTTCCCCCCCCACCTTGGAAGATTAATCAGCTGGACAAAGCAACAGGGATTAAAAAAGTAAGCTGTGGTAATTTGCAGCAGCTGAGGCTGTGACCCTACAACATTAATTCACCTTATTTGCAAGGGCAAAATATTTCTTAGAGGAAACATGAAAAAGGATCATGCAGAAAACACATTGCATTGGTTATAATGTTATAGTAATGCTACCAATAAAAACACAGTTCCAGGTGTTATCACTGAATTGTATTGAAACTTGTACACTGTTTCTTTTTTTAAAAAAAAATCTCATCTAGAACTCTGTGTCATAATGGGTCATAGCAATGGGAGAGATAGGTTTGGCTCCATGTTATTCCATATTTATATCTTCTGCATCTGATAAAATGGGTTGCAGTCCACAAAAGCTTATCCGAAGAAATTTGCTCATCTTTAAGGTGCCATGGGACTTTTGTTGTTTTGGCAAAAGGCGTTTGAATAAATGAGTGTCAGTGTAAACTGTCACTTATGCAAACTCAAATCAATAGAACATTTTTATGCATTTCACAGAAGTCCTTACATTTAAAAAATTGTGTTTAATTTTCATGCTCTTTTGTACTGATACAAGCTGGGGCCAAAAAACAAAATTCTAATAACTAATTCGAGTCAGAGAATAGGCAACTTTTGCAACATTTCTGGCCCACCCAATACCAAAAATCAGTGAACATCCTAAGGGAAAAAACCACTTCCTTTGAACTATGTTGCTCACTTTGGCAGACCAAACGGGGTCAGAGAACTCAAAATGTCAGAATAAAGCTCAACAGCTTACATTAATCTTATAACTAGTAACACCATTCATATGTCTAATGAGGGATACAGAGTCTTCTCCAGACCAGTGTTGTTGTGATTTTTGCATGGTGGCCAGTCCAGTTTTCTAAGTAGGGTAATAAGACATAGCCTCTCAAAATTGTCCAATCAAAATTCCCACATTCAAGTTAAATTTCTTATCCCAAGGCACAGGGAAGAGCTTTGCAAAAGCACAAAGGGGACTCAGGAACCCAGTTCCCACTGGCAAATAGGTGAACCTTGGATGTTTAATCTTAGAAAATCTCCTCCTCCAGTGATAAGACATCTAGCACTTCCTTCCGAAGTTGGGCAATGAAACACAATTTCCAAAGGGATAGCCATGTTAGTCTAGTCCAGTAAAAAAACAACACATTCTTTGAGCCTGTAAACTGCTCTGATTTGCTGTTACTTTATGACCGGATCCTATGTTTTATACCCCCTTGCATTTAGTTTCATTCCTTTCTGTAAGTTCACCCATCTTTGAAGCATCTGAGGAAGTGGGATCTTCTCCCACGAAAGCTCATGCAAAAAATAAATCTGTTAGTCTTAAAGTGCCACACAACTGCTTGTTGTTTCAATGAAACACAAGCATCATGGTTCAGCTCTTCAAATCAAAGGCTCTGGGCTCCAATATTTTTCTTGCTTTAGGAAGAGGTAGTGATGGTTACAGTTTTCTGCAATGAGGCCTAGAGTTGTAAAAAGAAACTAAAAACAGTCACAGGAGCAATATTAACTTAAACCTGGTGAATGTCTGGCTCCTGATGTTCACTTTATAGTTGTTAAAGAGTTGTCCAGCATCCTGATCATACTGCTTAGTCAAAGAGAAATGAAACCCCAAATGGCTGGAATTAAAAAAAACAGGACATGCATATCCTTATCCATTAGAACATTTAAACCTGTAGTCAGTTATTTAAAGTAATTATAGACGTACAAAGGTCACTGCTGAAATGCAAAGATTATTTGTTGGAAAAAATTTGGTAGTGATTCCATCCGCCTGTTTCCCGATACAGAATAAAGGAATTGTGTTATTATAGGCAGGGCTGCTAACCCTATGTGAAAAAAAACCCAAACAAAAACAAAATCAAGGAGTCGTGTGGCACTTAAAGACTTTAAATCTTTGGGTAAGTGTAAGACAGTGTGACCTCCTCCCATGACTTACACTTCCCTGCATTTATTTCCTCCCATTCTGTAAGCTCCCCCATCTTCAAAGTGTCTGACAAAGTGGGATTTTCTCCCACAAAAGCTCATGCACTAAATAAACTTGTTAGTCTTTGTGTGCCACAGGACTCCTTGTTTCAAAACTCCCCCTTGCCCTCTTTGGGTATGCCTACACAGCGTGTTTAAGTTGACTTAAGCGTCCTTAAGGCGACTTAAACAAAGCTCTGTCTACATTGCAGGGCAATAAAGCCGACTTTATTACGTCCGCTTATAAAGTCAACTTTACAGTTAAGTTGACTTAATAAAGTCGCCTTAAGGCACTGTGGAGTTATTAAGTCAGCTTAATAAAGTTGACTTAGTGCAGTGGGGCCATTAAGTCGACTTTATAAAGTTGAATTAAGCTAGGGTACCCATTTAAAGTTGACTTTATAAAGTCAACTTAATGTAGTGTAGCCTTACTAAGTCAACTTAATAAAGTCAACTTTGCTTTTATTGTGTAGACATACCCTTTGTGGGCAGAGGCGATCCCATTGTCTCTTCTGATCCACCTCAATTGGCCTATCTTTGCTGCCTCACTCAGGTACTTGCTTGCTGCTGGGAGAGAGAGAGCTCTGTCTGTTTCCCTTGTACCCACCCGTGAGCCATGCTAAACATACTACAGGTCTGTGCACATGCATGAAGTTGCATGAAACATGATATCAGACTAATCATGTAAAAATGTATCTTGGTACAGAGATGACACAAGCTTGATTGGATGGGTTGGCAACTTTATCAATTGAACACGCCATCATCAAGGACTTAGATCAAGGTGAAATGATACAAAAATTTGCAGTTGTTAAAGTCCAAAAAGTTACTTTTTGAAGCTGAAATTTTACTAAGTATGTACATGATAAATGTTACTTATTAATTAAATTTAAATTAATCAGTATTACTTTTTATTTTTGTATTTAGATTAAAGGAATGAATTGATCTTGCTATTTGAATTTTAGTTTGTAAATACAGTTTGGAAAACCTTTTTCAACTTAGATGAATGAGATGGGCGGGGTGCCAACGCAAAATTTGGGTTGGGGTGCCACAACCCCTTGAGCTGGCCCTCAGTGACGTAAGCAGAAGTGGGACTAGTTCAACCAATTTGCTTTGATGGAATGGGCACTGAGTTTGGGTGAAGAACTTGGGAAAAGAGGTCGGGGGGGGAGGGGGAGGGTGGAATGGCAACGACCCTGAGAAGGAGAGATATTAGATGAGTCAGGACTAAAGAAATTACCTAGCTATATAAAGAGACTGCTGGGGGAGGAGGGAAAATGAGGAAAAAGGGGGCTAGAAAGGTAATATTAGGCATTGCTGGGCAATCTGGTAAGGACTGAGATGAGAAGCAGCAAGAGTGCACACCAGTAATGCTGATGTGTGATGTTGTATGACTTAAATATAACCATGTATAAAATTTTTGCTATCATTACAATCCAATAGCAAGAAAACGTGTGCAAAGTACATCTTGCAAGGTAGCAATGGAAACAGGGCTGGATGTTGGTGGTTGTAGGCCCTAGGCACTTTCACTCCGAAATGTGCAAAAAGAGGGGTAAACACCAATTGAATTATGTCGATTGACATAATGCGTTTTAAACTATTCTAGTGCTAAACCATGTGCTTTTCCTTATTTTTTCCTTATTTTTTTCTGCTTTTTTAATTTTTTTCCCTCCTTTGTAGGCCCTAAAAATTTCATAGGCCCTAATGGGAAATCCGGCACTGAACAGAAAAAGTATTATTTGCTAAATATAATTATTCTGTTTATATGCTGTGATAAAGTCAGGCTGCATGGTTACACAAGGGTACTTGATATAGTAGCCCTAGAATATTAAAAATCCTTTTCCATGTGTGTGTGTGGGTGATTTCAGTTTAATTGGGAATGTCACAGGCTACTCAAAGAGCTTGCTTCAGGCCTTTTAAAGCCCTACTGCTGGTGGTGGGGAAAGAAAAAGGTTACCAAAGACTTGCAGGAGTAGGAGGAAATACCTTCCCAAAACAGGTGGGTAGTGTTGCTTCCCAGGAGGAGAAATGTAGAGGAAACTCAGGCACCAGCCTGAGTGAAGGACTGAGGTTGCTCTGACCCCAGCACACCACCACCATGGCTACAATACTGGTGGAGAAGCCAGAAATAGGTACCAGGTCGGATTTGGGCTGTAAACACTCACCCACTCCATGAGGCAGAGGTATGCTATACCACCCCAGAACAAGGCCCACCTGGAACATTGTGGCCAAGAGACACTGAGGGTGGGAGTAGTAAAAGAGTTGTCCAACGCACAGCAGATTTACCCCAGGACTGCCCTACTAGGGGAGAAAACTGTTACCAAGCAAAGCTGAGGAGCTTTGCCAGAATGCATATATCATTTGAATCTGAGGTATGTCATTTTGAAGTTTTGGATATTGGCTATGTACAAGCATCTTGCCTGTATGCTTCATTCCTGAATGATACACTTAGGTAACATCTTCATCTAAGCCAAACAGCCCATTGTGAAAGGGCTATACATGTTAATGGCCCATTAAAGGACACATGTCTTGTACAGTAGGCTATTGAGGAAGCTTCTTCCTGTCTGCTGAGCCTTCCTCTGAATGTGTTTTATCCAGAGTATGGACAATGGCTGTTCTGACGTATGACTCATCAAAGCATTCAAGACCATGTGGACCATGGAGTCCATTTTGTGCCTTTAAGTTTCCACAGGCTAAAGATAAAAGTATCCACTCGCATGGACACAAGGTATATAAGGTATTTGCATCATCTCCATTTTGTTCTCATTTCCTGCTTCATGCCTCTGGACTGGAAGTCTAACAAGGACTAATGATTCTCAAGTTGTTTGGGTAATTTCCAGAGACTTTGCCAATTGGCAGTTTATTCCATCACTGCCATAAACCAGAGCCAAGAACTTTGTAATGACTGTATATGGTTCTTGGATCACTTTAGTTCTTTTCCTGCCATAAATAGCAATTTAAATGTTAGATACTAACGACTGACAGCAGGGGGTTAATTGAGTAAGATCTGAGTTATATTGCCCTGGCTGTGTGACAAATCTCTTGGGATCAGAAGATGGCTTTGGCTGATGATTTAAAAAAAAAAACACTCATCATAAAGTCTAGTGTTTGAGTGGTGAAAGCAAGGCTGGGATCCCTAAGTAGACTGATTTTCTGACTTCTTGTTAACCTGTGTGGTGAGACAGATGCTTACTTTTATTGCTAGCTTGGTAGGTCCTATGGAAGAATAACAATCAGTCTGGGGTGGGTTTGTGCTATTTCTCAGCAGTGTGTTGTGAATCTGATATCTTCAGTTGTGCCCCAGTAAGGCACAGTGACATGAGGTGAGGAGTTATGAGATTGGGATAAAAAACTGAGATGGACAAGAGATAGGATAGTGACAGGTTGAAGGGATGGGACAGTGAGGGTGGTGCGGAGGAGGAAAGAAGAAGGGTCAGAAGTCTGTGGGAGCTAGAGCACAGTCCCTTCTGGAGCCTGGAATGGAATCTAATCTTCCTGAGCCTTACCATTTCACTGCTGCCAGCAAATATCTATGAAACTCACTGGCATTTCCTAACATGGCCCATTTCACTCTTATGTTGGTCCACAGAAGATGACAACCTACTACTGCTGTCAGTTACTCTATTAGCTTAAGTGGCAGTCATTTGAGTGGTGGATCTAAAGGTCACAACCATACTAAAAACTCATGTGGATTCAACACAATACTACAGGATGGAAATTTTAAAATCTATAGCAAAGGTCATGCTCCTTGCTTTGGCATTTCCTATAGCTAGCTCAGACGTTCCCCACTCAGATTGCTGGCTTCTGTGAAGCCTCCTCTTGGGTATGTCTACACTATGGGTGTGTTCACACAGCAGTTTTATTTTGAAACAACACAGGTTGTTTCAAAATAAGAGGCCATGTTCACACGATGCACCGTTGTTTCGAAACAACGGCATTTTGAAACAACTTAAATCCCATGTGGGGACAAAACAACGTTGTTTCAAAACAATTGTTTTGAAAGAATGCCGTCTGAATATGTTGTTTTGAAACAACGGTGACTCATTTCGAAATAACTGTTGTCTGAACTTGCTATTTTGATTCCTGCTTTTTTTTCTTAATTCGAATTAACAAACTGTTAATTCAAATTAACTTATTTTGAAATAAGGCATTATTTCGATACAACTTGTATCGAAACAACTTGTATTGAAATAACCCCCTGTGTGTGAACACAGCCTATGGTTTTAAGTTGCCTTAAAGCCCCTTAAGTTGATTTAAACAAAGCCCCTGCCACACTGAGAAGATATTAAGTCAACTTAAGCATTTGCTTAAGTTGACTTAACAACTCTCACTTGTAAAGTCAACTTTACTACGTCAACTTAATCATAGAATCATAGGGTTGGAAGGGACCCCATGAGGTCATCTAGTCCAACCCCCTGCCAAAAAAGCAGGACCACTCCCACTAGATTATCCCAGCCAGGGTTTTGTCCAGCTGGGCCTTGAACATCTCCAAAGATGGAGATCCCACCACCTCTTTAGGTAGCTTATTCCAATGCTTCACCACTCACCTAGTAAGAAAGCTTTTCCTAATATCCAGTCTGGACCTCCCCAGCTGTAACTTGAAACCATTGCTCCTCATTCTGTCCTCTGTTACTACTGAGAACAGTTGAGCTCCATCCTCCTTGGAGGAACCCTTCAAGTAGTTGAAGGTTGCTATCAAATCCCCTCTCAGTCTACTCTTCTGCAGGCTAAATAAGCCTAGTTCCTTCAGTCTTTCTTCATAGGGCTTGTGCTCCAGCCCTTTGATCATTTTTGTTGCCCTCCACTGGACTCTCTCTAATTTGTCCATGTCCTTTTTGTAGTGGGGAGCCCAAAACTGGACACAGTATTCCAGATGTGGCCAATGTAGCCCAGGAGTTGGCTCAAGTCAACTTAATTTGCCTTCCTAGCTATCTGAAACATGGGGATGGGAGCTGAAGAGAGGGCACGACACAGTTGGAAGTGTTCCCAGCTGTGTGCAACAGCTCAACCCCCCCCCCCATGTCTTAGCCCCAGCCCTGCATCCTAGCACTACAACCCACTTTGCCGTCCCCCACCCCAGCCCTAGGTGTCTCCCTCTTTTCCAGCCCAACCCTGTGTGTATCTCTCCCCTTCTCAAGCCCAACCCTGCCTGTGTCCCCCTTCTCAGCCTGACCCCCCCTGATACTGTTGTAAAACAAACAAAGAGGCTTGTGGCACTTTTTAAGACTAACAAATTTATTTATTGCATGAGCTTTCATGGGAGAAATTCGCACTTCGTCAGATGGTTTGACAATGGGGGAACTTACAGAATGGGAAGAAAATAAATGCAGGGGAGTGTAAGACAGGATCAGGTCACACTGTAACAGCAAATCAAAGCAGTTGTAAAGAGTCAAAAAATTGGAAACAGCACATAGAAAGAAGTTTCTATTTCTTTTAGATTAGATTGTATGAAAGCAGGATTAAATCATGACTATGGATTTTTTTTCCCAATTACAACATGTGATTTGATTTCACCTTCCTCTAGGTGCTGTTTCCCAGTGTTTGGATCTTAACAATTGCTGTGCCCTGCCCCTGCACTGGGGTCAGCAGGGCATGGGCCCTGGCTCTCTGGCTCGCAGCGCAGCTGGAAGGGGCCCAATCCAGTTCTAGGCCACTTCCGGCAAGTGGCAGAGGCTCAGAGACGGCTCCTGCTGCTTGCTGGCAGCAGCAGGGGCCTGATTCGGCTTTGAGCCTCCTGCAAGAGTGGCCAGATTGGGCCTCGGAGCAGGATCGGGAACATGGGTGGGCCCCAGGTCCCGATTCCCCTCCAGTAATGCCCCTGGCTGGCAGTTGCTCTGCGGCACCTGTCCAGAGCCAGAGTAGTCTGGCCAATTGATGGAGGGTATGGAGCGCTGTGCTGGCACATTGCTGGACCACGGCAGGCTCCCTGGGCTCCCTTTTACCACACACAGTATGAAAGGTGGTGTGGTCACTCACTTCCTGTAGTACAGGAGTGGCTGGCAGAGGGGGGCACTTCTGCTTTGATGCACTGGGGGCCAAGTACCCACAATGCACCACTCCTAGGGCGACCTAGCAGCTGTCAGTGTGGATGTGGGCAGTCTCCTGGCATTTCTAGTGTGATTGCTCTAAGCAAACTTAATAAAGACTACTTTAACCTGACTTAAAGTAGACCTAATTATGCCAGCCTAGCTGAGCCTTGTAGTACAGACATAGCCCTTAATTGCCTTTCTTTCCTCATACATTGCATAGGGAACCTGGTATCTAGTCATGTACTGAGAATGGGTGAAGGATACGCAGAATTAGGCATAGCCTTGGTGGCCCAAGTGACTGTAGCCATAAGAGTCTTTTCCCAAAGTTAAAGAGATTTGGTGTCAGATTTTAAACCGAAGACCTCCCAACCTTTATTCCTGTTCTCAGACTACTGGACTGCTCCCACATAGACTGAGGCCGGAGCAAAATGGAGTGACAGCCTGGGCACAATCATGCCAATGTAAAATGCATTTAATTTAAAAAAGCAATCTTTTTTTCTCCACATGGCAATTAAATATTAATGAGCTTTTTCTCTTTGCAATTGATTTGGGGTCCATTGGGATGCTTTCTGATCATTTTGCTGTTGCTCAGTTTGTCTGTAGTATCTAGTTTCCTGGAAAACAAATGTGGTCACCTAGTAAGAATAAGAACGAACTGTGTGATTTCCATTAACTATATTAACAATAAGAGAAAAACACAACTGAACAAAGCTAATTTCTCTCTCAGAATGGATACAACCAGTTTGTACTAAAGAAAACCAAACAAACAAAACAAAAGGCTGTTCAGCTGTTTTCTTTCTATACTTATGACAGAACATTTAGTTACAAAGAAGATGTGTCTGTGTGTGTGTGTGTGTGTGTGTGTGTGTGTACAGACTAGGCCTCTTCTGTGACTACTTTACTGTTGCTTGTGCACAGCTATAAGGCCTTTTGCAAGTTAGACATATGGTTTTGTGATGGAGGAATTAATTATCTTGTGCTGGTAACTTCTAAGCACTGATATTTAAGTTTTAGTTTGTTCTGTGACTCAGTCAAATATTGACTATGAGCAATAACAAAAAGTTTAAGCCACTTAAAATGACTTTCAATAGCTTTTTTCTTGTTCTACCTACCTACAAAGCTATAAAGCTTCTGAATTCCTGGAGTTCTTTCATGTTCAGAAACTGTAAGGGAGAAAACAGAATAGGCATTTGTGGTCCAGAGACCCCTAACCAAGCTAGATAATTGACTAACACAATGATGGGTTGAATAAAAAGAGTGAGATGTTGGTCCCAGTCAAGTCAAAGGCAATATTCCAATATTTTCAACTATTTGTATGCCTTATTAGATTTTAAACTAACTACAGCCCCTCACTAGTTGGCTGAAAATTCAACCAACTGAAAGACTTAATGAGAACATATTCTTTCTAAATTTTTAAATAGGGACTTTATCACAAGGTTTTGTTATGAAAAGGTTAAGAAGTTTAATTTTGACTTGCACTTGTTATCATAGTTGAATGTTTATATTAACTGTGTATGATCAATTTTCTTCAACTTTATAAGATAAAAACAGAATAATTTGAATTATTTTCAGGGCAGAATGGATTTTGACTCAGTACTAATTTGGGGTAAGAACAATGAATTTTGAAATCTTTGGATTTTCTGTGGGATGCAATTTCTGTTTCTTTTGACCATCTCTGCTGCACAGGAAAAAGTCAGAGTCATTGTTATAAACAGCTTGCTGCAAACCTCTGCTTCAAGTTCTGTGGCAGTCCATAAAGAATATAAAATGTTAGTGTAGGCCTAGCTTGAGATGCAAGCAATGAACAATCACTGAATGCCACAAGGAAATAGGGAATATAAATCTGTATGCTTTAGGGCTTAACTAAACATCTATTTGCGAAAACAGAAATTTCATCTATATGTTGCTGTAACAATAAGCTTGAGTCCAATTAACTTTGTTTCAAGTTCCAGTTTGGAGCAGCAGGGCATTCTGGAAATTGTAGGTTAAACTGCAATGCATGCTGGAAAAGAAAGCTGGTTAAAAGAAGCTGCTTCTTATATATAACCTGCTTTCTTTCCCAGCATGCATCATTGAACATTTCCCTTTGGCTTGATGCTAGAAGACCTACAGGGCAGACTCCTCTTCATTTCAAAGTAGGATTTGCAAGATCATTCCCACAGTGCAGCAAATAGAGATCTTCAGTCACTTTGTATGGTAAAAAAGCAACTACCTCTATTTTTAGTGTCAGGACTGTCCATTTGTTATACAACCCTGTCTGCAACATACCACAACATATGTATCTCTTTATTATGGATATAGCAACAAGTCAACGCAAGCCATGTGCAAGTAAGGGGCACAAGGCTGGTTTGTTTATCTTCATGTAGGGACACAACTCTAATGTGGTAAGGTTGCGATTACATCAAGTGGTTCTAGTAGCATCAAACGAAAACACCACTCACTTTGTACTGTTTTTCTGGCAAACTCTATTGTACCATGACTTGCAGAATTCTCCTTAACAAAATTAAAACAAAAAGTAAAAGCAAAGACATTAAGGAGGCGTGGACCATATCAAGAAGAGAGGGATTGCAGACCCCGGAAGTCCGTTTCAGCACAGCTTCAGAGAAAGCTTGCCACACCTCTCCCACCCCTCCATCCCCAGCAGTGAGAATCTGTGCAAAGGCAAGAAAGGGAAGGATACAAAGGCAAGAAAGGGAAAAGGGTTTTAAAATAAAGACAGCAATTTTGAACTAAAACCCAAAATAAATAGCAAGTCAAAGATTGCTTATGAATTAGACTAATCCTTTTTTTTTTTGAGTATGTAAGATTAGAGGCACTTAGTACATGCTGGACAATGAAGCACTAGTATTTGGGACAATTACAAAGATAGGAAATAGCATTTTCATACAAAAATGTTTTATTTTTGTTTTTTTTTTAAAGAACAGTTTGTCTGGCTAACATTGCAGGTGATTGTTTTTCATTTGTCTATATTGTGATGCACTTTTATTGTACAGACCAGTTTTCAAAAACACATGTTACCAAAACCATTCACATTATCATTCTCTTTAGCACAAAAAATGGTCTGTACGGGAAAGAAGCAGGTGACAAATGTTTCTTTGGTTTCACTACTTGACCCTGCATCCCAGATGCTAAGTTATATTGCAATTAACTTAATAATTGACTTGTTCCCAAAACAGCTTAAATTCAGATAACACAATTTGCATATGCAAACAGTCTGTAATTCTTTCATGCAAAAATATTTTCATGTACTTGAAAACTCTAATTCTGTACATAAATTATTAAAGTTCAGGCACTGGTAAGCACCGTACTTAAGCGCATGCTTATCTCTAACCACATAAATAGTCCCTAAAATTAGGCATATGCTTAAGCAACTTGCTGAACTGGGACCCCAAATAATTTTGTATTAGTACTAATTACTTCAAAAAATGAACTTTTTGTCTACATCTTCAAAATGGTTGATACAGATTTTCACACCAAAATACCTCAAATGATTCTATACCATTTGAAATGTAGACATGTTACTCCCTCATGCATTAAGATTTGCACATAGTTCCACATTAACACTGTGTTATGATGTACTCGCCACTAACTACTACCATACTCTGATCCTGAGCTTCTCTGATACAGTAAATAAGCAGAAACTTTTTATTCTGATATACTGTAAAGTGCTGAAGCTTAAACTTAAACATCAATACAGGAAAAGGAATGCTACAAAATAAAAGAAGAAACCTTTTTATGCCTCTAGTAGTTACAGTATTTGCAGTCCTAATTAGTTTTGCTATGAGCCTTGTTATGTACACTACCTAAATGACAATTTGGCAGCTTCAAGAACTTCCTTGGGCTAGCTCAGAATTGTGTAGCATCTGGTAATTAGAAATCTTAAATGCTAATCACCGGTTTCAGAGAGTTCCACGCATGCTACTGTTTGCTCTCAATGATGCATTACTTTGCTAACAGGAAAGTAAACATTCTCCTCTGACAGTTGCATGTAAAATTCTGAGCAACAGCAGAATGATGTTCAGCAATGCAGTAGACTAACTTTTGTTAGAAATGAACAGCATTTGCTGTAAGGACTGTCTCCTGGGTCTGGAGGCCTGCAGGGATCTCAGCTGACTCTCAATAGTTGGTGCAGAGTTGGATCTCTGTCCTTCTGTATGCTGGTTTCTGTAAGGCTGGAGCTGTATCACCCATGCATTAAATCACAGTTCAGTCTCCCTTAGTGAGCAGGAGGCATTAATCAGAAACTTCTTGATGTGTTCTGCGTCCGCCTGTCCTCTTAAACTTGAACACTGAAGCTTAAGCTAGCTTCTTGCCCCTGACTCAGGGGCCAACCCCTCCCACTGAGAAGCTGAGCAGCCGTGGCTCATTATTGGCTCAGCAAACTGCTTGCCCATATCCACTTACTTATGCAGAAGGCTCCCTACTTGTATCGGGAGGAATTTTTAATCCATTCTGTCCCCATGCTGGACTCCAAGAATGCTTGGAAATGATATCAGAAGGTTCTGGTAGCCATTGTTGTTGTCCATAGGGTAGGTTTGCTCTCATCTAGAGGCTTAGACCTGTAACAGGTGCTGATAAACTCCAATGGAAGGTTCCAAAGGGATGGCCATGTTAATTTAGTCCAGCAGAACAACCAAGGAGTCTGCTGGCACTTATAAAGACTAAAAACTATATTTATCACATGAGCTTTCATGCAATAGAATCCCACTTCGTCAGTCCTCTTCCATGAAAGCTCATGCGATAAGTAAATTTGTGCATTTTTATAGTGCAACCGGACTCCTTGTTTATTTTACTAAACTAGACTAACATGGTTGCCCCTTTGGAACCAGACTCCTTCTTTATTTTTGGAGGAAAGGGGGGGATATGTCACTTAATAGCCTGTTCAGACCTTCATCTTCAGATACAAGTATAGGTATGTTCCCGATGTCAGAGGGGTCATCAGTGTTCAAGGAACTGATGCTGTAAACATGTCCACTATGTGCTTAACTGAAAGACATGTAATTGCCACTGAGGGTTTGCACCTGTTAATAACAAGCCCCAAGGTGGGAAGGAGCCTTCTAACCACTTGTTAAATTTGCTACAAGTGTCATGTTAACATATTCCTTCATGGCAGGGAAGTAGCAGAGCAAATGACTGGTATTTGTTGTAGGAGAAACAGAAGTTCTAAAAGTACTACCATGTCATATGACTTGCTCTGAAGAGCTACAATAATGGGGTGTGTAAATAAACAAGACCTGCACCTGGTATGCATATGTATGTGGCAGGCGATGGGGGTAATGATTTGTTTACTTTAGTTTAGGAAACCGTCACATGCCTGGTGGATCTTACCAACTGATCTGCAGGAGTCCTATATGGCAACAATCAAAAACATTTAGTCAATTTCCAAAGGGATAGCCATGTTAGTCTAGTCCAGCAAAAAAAACCAAGGGGTTGTGTGGCACTTAAAGACTAACAGATTTATTTTTCGCATGAGCTTTCGTGGGAGAATAGCCCACTTCATCAGATGCTTCAAAGTGTTCACCCATCTTTGAAGCATCTGACGAAGTGGGATTTTCTCCCACGAAAGCTCATGTGAAAAATAAATCTGTTAGTCTTTAAGTGCCACATGACTCCTAGATGTTTTTGCAAAAACATTTACTCATCCTGTAAGGGCACACTTAAGATAGGCCCTGTACTGAGCCCACTTCACTCAATGGAAATATTTTTATTGATTTTTAATGACTTTTGGGTTAGGTTCATAGATAGGTAATGCATGTCTCTTCCATACTGTGTAATACTGAAATGACAGCACTTTTTTCTTGTTGAGCAATTAATGTAATGAAAGACTGATGGTTCTGGGGACAAAAGTTTTCTACTTTTCTTCCAACAAGAACATCATCCACATGAGCGATATAAAATTACCCAGATTCCATTGCAATGTCTAAATCCAAATCTGAAATTTCCCAAAGATTGTGGTTGTTATTGATGAAAATTGGGTGAAAGTCTTATTGAAATGGATAAATGTTACAGCCACCCTCCCTTTCATGGTAAATGGAGGAAGCAGTTAAGCTCTTTCTGGAGTAACATAGCTGAAACAACAAGCTATTAGAAGAACCATCCCAGATGATGCCACAGCACAGCTTGTGACTGAACTTTGTGACTTTGTTGTCAACCACAACCACTTCAGATTTGAGGATAATTTATACCTCCAAATCAGTGGCACTGCTATGGGCACCCACCTGGCCCCACAATATGCCAACATCTTCATGGGCAACTTAGGACAACATTTCTTCAAGTCTCATCCCAAAACACCTCTTCTTTACTAACGCCACATTGATGACATCTTCATCATCTGGACACGTGACAGGGACGCTTTTGAAGATTTTCACAGAGATTTCAACAATTTCCACTCCACCATCAAATTGAGCCTAGAACACTCCACACAGGAGATCCACTTTCTTGACACTACAGTACAACTCAGGGATAGAACACATCACCACCACCCTGTACCGAAAACCTACTGATCAGTATAGTTACCTACATCCCTTGAGTTTCCATCCTAAACGCACCACACGATCCATTGTCTTCAGCCAAGCCCTAAGATATAACCACATCTGCTCTGATCCCTCAGACAGAGACAGACATCTTGAGGATCTCTATCAAGCATTCTTGAAACTACAGTACCCACCTGGGGAAGTAAGAAAACAAATTGACAGAGCTAGCTGGGTTCCCTGAAGTCATCTACTACAGGAGAGGCCCAAGAAAGAATGCAAGAGAACACCACTAGTCACCACATACAACCCTCAAATCAGACCTCTGCAACTGATCATTAAGGACCTACAGCCTATTCTAAAAGATGATTCCTCACCCTGTCATGCGTTGGGCAACAGACCGCTCCTTGCCTACAGACAGCTGCCCAATCTTAAACAGATACTCACCAGCAACCACAGATCTAACAACAGAAACATTAAAGCAGGCACACACCCCTGCAACAAACCACGCTGCCAAGTCTGTCCACATATCTGCACAATGGATACCATCATAGGTCCTAATCAAGCCTGCTACTCCATCAAAGGCTCCTTTACCTGCTCATCTACTAATGTGATCTATGCCATCATGTGCCAGAAATGCCTCAACACCTTATACATTGGACAAACAGGAAGATCCCTGTGCAAAAGAATAAATGAACACAGAGCTGATATCAGAAATCACAAAACAAAGAAACTAGTTGCTGAGCACTTCCATCTTTCTAATCACTTGACAAATGATCTGTTAACGACCATCATCAGAGATGTGTCCGGGACGTCAAGACTTCAAAGAGAAACAACTGAACTCGAATTAATATGCAAGCTAAATTCTGTGAAAGCAGGATTGAATTGAGACTATGGGTTCTTTTCTCATTACAAAAGATAATTTGACTTCAGGCTTCCCATGGTTTGAACCTAACAACTGCTCTGATTTGCTGTTACTGTATGACCTGATCCTATGTTTTACACCCCCTTGCATTTAGTTTCATTCCATTCTGTAAGTTCACCCATCTTCGAAGCATCTGACGAAGTGGGATTTTCTCCCATGAAAGCTCATGAGAAAAATAAATCTGTTAGTCTTAAAGTGCCACCTGACTCCTTCTTTGTTTTTGCTGAAACAATAAATGCCATCTACCCCAAAATACAGGCCACATGCAAGGCTGGTCAGAAACTGAGCTATGTGGGTGGAAGGGTTTTTGGTGAGTATTTTTTGATGGAGGAGTATATCTGCAGTCAGAAACTGGCAGATAAAAGCAGCACAACAGCAATAGGACTGACCTTGAGAGAAAGGGAAGAGAGGGAGATTTTTAGGTAGAATGCTATCTGAAAAGAAGTTCAGGAAGAAATGGATTCTTGCTGTTTGATTCCCACTGGATTCAGGGAAATGGGATGTTATGTAAATTATTTGTAAACAAACAGGATTGCATCAAAGAACTACCTGACTTCAGTATCAGTTTGTCTTCCTAACATAAACAAACTGCAAGATCCCAAATATTGGTCAGTTGTTTGGCTAATGGTGCTTGAGTTCAGACTTTTTGTCCAAAGATAGGGAGAAAGCTTGGATCTACATCCGTATTTTCCTAAGTATGGGACTGTTCTAATCTGAGGCTTTGGTTTATCTCCATCTGTAAAGTAAACATTGACTTTGACTATTGGCAAGTGAAGTCTTCTCTAGCACAAACCGAAAATGTTTTTTAGATTTTATTTTATATATAATAGGTCTAAAACCTGCTTATCTGTCTGTCAGAGTTGGAATGGCCAGTGCAAGTCATAAAACCATGGCCTTATAATTTTAGAATTGTAGAAATCAAAGGCCTAGAAACAGCCTTTGGAAAGTAGAGAATTACTGGTAGTGCTAAAACCTATAGAGTTAGAGTCCCTAGGCACTGTAAAAATGCCAGCTGAAGTTGTTATCCCTTGGATTTATTAAAAACAATGGTAAACGTCAACTTCAGAAAAAGAATCCTTGGGAGTTATAAAGAAACAATTTATGTCCTAATCCTTTTAAAAAAATGGATGCATATCAGGGAAATTTGATAATCATGTGTTCTAGTATCAATTCTCTTGTAAGTTATATTAATAAAACAGTTTTGTCTGAACTGAAATATTGGTGTTTCAAAGGCTCAGAAATTGGACTTAATTTTCAAAAATATGACGGAGGAACTTTTTTTAAATGGTTCTCAGCGAGGAGATTGGTTTAAATAGTCAAGTCTTTGAAGAACTGATATTTGTCTATGTTTGCCTTGTTAGGTTCAGTTTCATTGTGCAAAAACTGAGAAAAATATACAGACAAAACTTTTTATTTTAAAGACAATTTCAAAGATCATCTCCATATGGCATAGATTAGAGGACTGAGGATAGGCCTTGGAGATAAAATGTCTTGTGTACTATTCATCTCTGGCACTTCAAAAGTTTAATAATAGAGCTGACAAACACTTTTCTGTAAGAAAATGCTACTTACTGAAAAACAAAGCATTAGAAGGAATATGTCAATTTTGTCATTAGAAGGAATATGTCAATTTTGTCAAAAATGTTTTTTTTTTTTTTTTTAAAAAAAGAGAAAAATTATTTCAATAAATGAGCCAGTGTTTCGGACTTATTAGAATGGAACTTTTTAAATCTTGTTGCAATAATGACTTTTCACTAGAAATTTTTATATTATTTATTATAATATAAAATTAAAAAGGCAAAATTGGAACAAACCTTTTCAATTTTATCAAAACAGAATATTTTGATTAATCTGCAGACTTTTTAAAAAATGTCATTTAGTGGGAAAATTAAAATTTTGTTTCTATTTCTATTCAGAACAGAAACAAATTTTGAAATCACAGAACATCCCACAAGATAGCTACTCAACTTTATGTACAACTCTACTTAAGCGGCTCCTCTGTTACCTCCTTTCGAACTGACTCTGGGCCTTTTGGTCAAGGTTCCAAAATACTTGTATAAAATCAAAGGGACTCAAAGTAGGAAAATCAAGTAGAATGAAAGTGTAGTTGCCAGTGTTCAAAATCAGAGCTTAAAACCTAGGGAGGGGGGTAGTTGAAGGTGATGCTGTGGAATTCTTGTTTGATGGCTGTCTCTCTAATGGTTATTTCTGGAAGAATAGTTATCCTATTAGTAGACTTTGACCATTCAACAACGACTCAACAGTGATTCTTCACTTTCTCTAAAAATTCATTCTTTCTTAAATAAATTTTCCTGAGCAGAAACATTTGAAAAGTAAGTTCAGAAGGCAATCACAATGGCAATCTGCTCAGAATGTGGCTTATTCGTTACTGGTGTTTTTGTGGGGAAGAACAATAAATATATCAAGTATATCATTTTCCCTAATTCTAAAAACTTGAAATTGGACATTCAAATTCTTCATTTTGTGCAATGGTTTGACTTTTCTGCCAAAATGTTTATATAATATAAAAATACTGCCTACTTTGACAAATCCAAGTGTTATGGAAGTAAGGGAATTGCAGAAAGCATTTATGTGAAATACTTTCCCCTTTTCCTCTCGTCCTGTCTTCCATCCCTCTCACTTTCCTCCTCTTCCAAAAGGGGAAAACATGAAAACCATTTTCTCTAAAATAGTGGTTTCCAATCTTTTTGAGTATGAGGACCCCTTTCTAACTTCAAAAAATTTTGTGGACCACCCAAATGATAATAGTTGTTTTCAGGGACTCACTGCAGGCAACGGTGCTGCAGAAGGGCAGTGAAAGACCTGGCTCCACCTGTTACCACAGAGTGGGGACATGTCCAGGGTGTGGCTGCTTACAGAAGGCAAGTATAATTCATTTAGAGCCCTTGCCAATGTGGATCGCTGGCTGCCAGTGTCTGGGCCCGGATATATTCACGGACCCCTTGCAATAACTCTATGGACCCCGAGGTTTATCCAGACCACAGGTTGGGAAACACTGCTCTAAAATTAACTTTGATCCTGGTAAATTCTGCCATGTCACACAATGCTTTCAAAGAGTAACTTTCTTACTGGTAAATAACTTCTATTCCTCCAGTCGTGTATAACATAGCCTGTGTGGACAACCAAAGTTAAACTATTTCATTTTTTTCCTAGTCAGTTTTGACAAAATTGGCATGTTCCCTTGGAAAAATGTTGATTTTTGACATAGCAACATTTTTTGACACAACTGTTTCAACCAGCTCTATTATAAAAGCCATTCAGTGCCAGAGATGAGTCTGTGAAGTTTGTCCTTTTCTTCCTCAGGCTGCACACATGACACAAAAGGACCCACAACAGAGTATACAAGAATAATAGTAATGCTATTTATTGTTGGAAAATGGTAATGCCCAGCACTTCTTAACTGTGGCTTTTAGTAAGTTACAGTGTGGGATTCCACCCCTCATTCAGGAGGACTAGGAGATACTGGGAAAGAGTCCCCTTGGCCTGATAGCAGTTGTATGTCAACTTCAGAGAAGCTCCCAGTTTAGGGGGCAATGAAGACAGGCTAGGGACCGGAAGGCCTTCATACCATTGCAATCGCCAGGCATAGGATGACTCTGCAAGTTGTCTGAAACTGGTACAATTCTGGTGGGACTACAGAGGGAACACAAGTTGACAATTTATTTTAGTTTAGATACATGATCCACCTGAGAATGCACTTGCTATCTGGTAAGTAATTTCTGTTTCTCTGGCCATGTCTAGCATGATTTGATCTAACCCATGTGGACAACCAATGTTAATTATAGCCATGTTACTGTATCCTATTACAAAGTTCTAAAGATCAGGGCCATGTAATAGTACTTGTTATTGCTAGTAGATGTGAATCATGCCTATAGCTATTTTATGGACATCAGAGCTATAACTTGGGATGTATGAAAATCATCCACTTATTTAGCCCATTAAATATAGGTGTGGGTTCTTAATTTTCAAGTGTCTATCTTGTCAGCGGAGGTGGCAGCCATGATGGCCACCCCGCCCCACATGTAGCCCCCTGGAATATGCTGCTCTCAAGGAGGAATGTTAAGTATCGATCTCCCTGATGGGCCTCCATCTCCAGGCCATCCAGCACAAGGGGGAAGAATACTAAGTATCAATCTCCCCTGATGGCCCTCGATCTCTGGTGTGAGTTTCTTCCTCCCTAGCTTTGTGTCAACAAGAAGGGGGGTGAGTTCCTATCCCCCCTGAACAGTTTCTCGGCACCCCTGTCACCACGAAGGAGGGGTCATTGTCTGGGGTCCCAGTTTTATCATTGGTCCTGACCAGGATCCCACTCCTAATTGGCTATTTTTACTCTGGCTGGGCAAAATTCTATTAAACGCCCCTGTCTCAGTTAGCTTGTTGTTCTCCCACCCTCGGATGCTAAAGGGCATGTCGCGACCCAGTCGGACTGATCCCCCGACTGAGACAGGGAGCACCCACCCACGAGACCTTTTTTTTGGGGTGTACACGGATTGCCGGCTGAACGATTAAGTGCTAAGATGCTGCAGCTGGTCTGCCTCCTCGTTTTGGGTTCCACCACGGTCCTGGGACAGGTATTATAAATCGATATAGGCCTCCTACCTTCTCTTAATCATTCTACTTGGTACCATTTATATATAGCCTGTGATTGTAGTTTCTTCACCTGAGTTTTGTATAATTTGTGTAGTTGTTATTATTTTCTCTGTACCCTGCATAATCTTTTCATAATATAGTTGTTTATGGTCTAGCATAGTTTTGTGTTGTTAATTTGCCAGGTGTTTTGTTAGTCATTTGTATTTTGCATCCTTCTTAGTGTATAATTGTTCATTACTCTGCTTCTGCTCTAAACTGCTGGCCCCAAACTTCCCCAGTGTACACGGGGGGAGTGGGGGGGTTTATTTTTCTCTCATCTGACTTTTTTCATTCTGCCGCCCACCCTTCTTGGCTAGCAAGGAGGAATGGCTTCCAGCCATTGGTAAATACACGTCGGGTGGGCTGGTGAGTGTCTATACTGATGTTGAGGCAGTAAAAGGCCAGAAAAGTTCTTGACTTATTATGCCACCCTCTTGTAGGCCATTACTCCATACTGTTTTTTAACTATAAGTACTTTTGTAGATTGTAAGTGTTTTGCATAGACTCTCATACTTTATCCTGTTGTTTGGTTGGAGGTGTTTTACAAGTGCTTTATATAGACTTTCTTGCTCCACGCTGTTACTTGGTTATAAGTGCTTTGCATAGGTTTTTAGCTTTATATTGTCATTTAATTATAAGGGTTTATTTAGATTTTGCTTTATGCTATTAGTTGGTTATGTGTCCTATATAGGTTTTGCTTCATATTGTTAGTTGATTACAAGTGTTTTTGCATAGATCTCCTTGTTTTACACTGTTAAGTGGTTAAAGGTGTTTAAGGTGTTACTATAAAAGTAGCCTTTTTGTTTACTTGAACTGTTGTCCGTCTCATTGGTGGGTGTCGCTGGTCCATCCCAGTCACATCACGAACCCGGGGTTCAACATATCTCTGGGAATTCTTGTCATGACTGAAAAAGGGTTTGACTGAGGTCCCTTCCAACCCTATGATTCTATTCTATTCTATTCTATATTAAAAAACAACCTATGCTGTAATGGATGAGGGACTATTCACAGTGACATGTCAAGCAGAAAAGGAGTCCTGTGGTACTTTTAAAGATTAACAAATTTATTTAACACATAAACTTTCATGAGCATAATCCCACTTCATCAGATGTATGAAATGGAAACTGCAGTATGTTAAATGGAGATAAAGCTGAGCCTCGAGGTAGTGCTGTAGTCTGTTTTAGAAAATCAAACAAGCTGTTTTGATTTAAACAGTGTCCATGTGGCCTTTAAGGAACAATAGATTAGAAGGTGTTGCTGTTAAGAGAGCAAATTATCTGATATAATGACAAGTTCCAAAGGCGTAGCCATGTTAGTCTAGTTCAGCAAAATGATCAAGGAGTCCTGTGGCACTTTTAAAGACAAACACATTTATTTAAATTTCTTAGTCTTTAAAAATGCCAAAGGACTGCTAGTTTGTTTTGCTGATATAATGAGTTAGCCATTCAGTCTCTATTTAAACCCACTGTGATGGTGTCTAATTTGCATGTGACTGCCAGCTCTGTAGTTTCACATTCAAGTTTGGTTTTGAAGTTACTTTGCTGACGTACTGTAACTTTCATGTCTGTTAAAGAATGTACAGGAGATTGAAATGTTCCTGTACTGGCTTTTAGATGTTACCATTCCTGACGTCTGATATGTCCATTTATTCTTTTCTGCAGAGACAATTGAGTTTGGCCTATGTATAAGGCAGGGGGGCATTTTTGGCACATGATGGTTGAATAGCTGAACAAATACTTTGCCTCTGTTTTTCATGAGGCTAATGATGCAGTTGGCTATAGTGGTAGGGTAGTTAATGGGATTAAGGATATGGATTACCACACTTGGGGTAGAAGCAAAACGTGAATATCTTGATGGGATTGAATCAGATGGGGCATATAATCTCCATCTAAAACTTTTTAAAAAACTAACACATGAAATTCTGAACCCATTAGCAAGGAGTTTAATGAATCTCTAAACTCAGGGGCTGTATTGCATGACTGGAGGATTGTCAATGTGGTGTTTATTTTTAAGAAAGGGGGGGGAAAGTGATCCATGTCACTGTCCTGGGACCAGCTCTCCACCATCACTCTGACCCATCTGTGAATATTCTTGTCTTACCCCTGATTCAGGGACTAATAACAAGAGTTTTTCCTGTAAGTTATGAACACATCAGTTGAAAGTGACAGCAGAGGAGAAGAACCTGGGAGTATTGGCTAGTCACAGAATGACTATGCGCCACCAATGTGATGTGGCCATGAAAAAAGCTAATGCAGTCCTTAGATGGACAGGTGAGGTATTTCCAGTAAAGAGAGTGAGGTGTTAGTACCATTATACAAGGTGCTGGTGGGACCTCATCTGGGATACTGCAGCTGGAACAGCTAGAGAGAAAGGCTGCTAAGATGATCTGAGGAATGAAAACCTGTCTTATGAGAGGAAAGTCAATGAGGAAAAGATATGAACTGGCCATCAGGAAGTTTAGACTTGAAATTAGATGCAAGTTTCTATCTGTCAGAAGAATGAAGATCAGGAATAGCCTTCCAAAAGGCGTTGGGGGGGGGCAAAAAATCTAGCTGGTTTTGAAACAGAACTTGCTAAATTCATGGGGAGGGAGTAATAATTAAGCCTAGCTTGGCATTTGCCTGATCTTTGTCACCTGGTGCTAGATATGCCTTTGGGATGATTGATGGGGTGGATTCTGAGTTATTACAGAGAACTCTTTCTTGGGTGTCTGACTGAGTCTTATTCACATGCTCTGGTTAAAAAATAACTGAATTATGGGCAAAGTGAAATTCAAAGCTCAGGATTTCATATGTTAAAGATACGGTTATTGCTGAAGTAGCAGGAAGTAGCATCCAGTTATCAGTAAGAAATATATTGGCCCTCCTTCACTTGCCTCTTTGGCTCTGTCTACATTAGCCCAACTCGGTTTGGACTTGAAAGTCCAAACTAAGAAGTCCAAAGTTAGTTTGAACTAACTGAGCAGGTTAGTTTGAACTACAACATGTTTTTAGTTTGAATTAATGCCAGTTTGTGTATTGCACACACTTAGTTCGAAGTAAAGTTTGAACTAAGTGCAGAAGTCTGGACTAGTGCTGAGTCTTACTAGTTTAGACTAAGCTTTGCGTAGTTCGAACTAAGAAATTTCTTAGTTTGAACTAGGCAAAGCCTAGTATAGCCATGGGCTAAATTATTTTGGACTAAGCTTCCTTACTCTGGACTAACATACCAGTGTAGACATAGCCATAAACACCTCCCTTCCTCTGAACCCCTCACTATGCTCAAGAAGGATTAATGTTCTCCCCCTAAGAACTTCATATTTACTCTAACATATTCTGGTCCTTTCTCCCACCACTGCATCTTCCTTCTACCTTCCCTTCCTCTCAAAACTAGGTTTATTTTCCTCTTAACATGATTTCAACTGCACTGGTCTTAGAGCACTGGGCTCCTCACTCCCACAAACACTGTGATTACTAAGGCAGAGATTTTAATATGAACATAATTTTAAGGGAAAATAATAAAATAGTGGTGGCTTAGCTTTCCTGCAGAGCAAGGAACAGCCAGAGCAGGGAGGTCTATGAGGAAAGGTTGAGTTGTAGGTAACAGCATCTTGGATTGCAAAACCGAAATGGTCATGATTGTTTTGAATATATGACTACTGTCTTTTTGAGGGCACTGCCCAATTGAAGTGCAGGGGGGCTGCAAATCTGACGTCTTCTTCATACTGCAATGTTTTGCATAACTGAGAAATAACTGTACACGTGTGGTTGATGACTCAACACCCCCTCAGAGCTCTGCAATGCTAATTCAGTTGTGCAAACCATAAGAACCTATACTGCCTGTGACAATGGGGCCTATGGAAGCAATGAATTTTGCCTTCCTTAGGGCTGATCTTTGGTATGCTTTAATCAGAACATCCTCTCATGTGGATGTGAGCATGGCCAGGATACAGGACTGGGCTGTAGGGGCTTGGGTTCAACTCCTGGCTCCAACACAGATCTTATAGAAGTCATGTAGTGTACCCTATCTTGGCTCCTCTCTGTAAAATAGGGCTTGTACTAGTGCCCTAAAAATAACCATGTAGATGGTGCTTTGATGTTGAATCCTCCCATTCCCCTAAGCTTCAGTGACTAAGATCCAGCTTGGGTGGGACTGGGGGGCAGTTTGCCTTGAAGGATCTGGGAAAGACAAAATGATTGGGAGGTTTGTGTGGATGCTCTGGTGAAATGGGCCATATAAATACCTAAACAGATACTTGCTTATGGCCCAAAGGTAGGGTTACCAAATGTTCGGCAAAAGTAGGTCATGTCCTCCATCCTACAGGCATTTTTTAAAAAGGTGCTTTTGTCTGGCTTTTTACTGAACAGGAATAGAGTGTTAAAAACCCCTCTAACAGCCGAGTTACGGAGCAGGGGATCTTCCCCCAGCCACTGGAGATTGGAGCTGGTCACATGCACACACAGCCCAATCACAGCTCAGCACAAACCAGGCGTTTCCACTAAGAGCTCAGGTATCCCCTGACTCTGGAGACTACTTTTACTCAGTTGCTAGAGATGGGTGTCTTTTAAGCTTGGGGTTGTAGGTTCAGGACCTCTGAAAGGTGTTTTTATTTTTGGCCCTTGATCCCTACAAAGCAGCTAAATTGGGGGAAAAATAGGGCTACTAATAAAATGAAGGAAAATAAAGTCTACCATAAATAACATTACTAACAAGGACCAATTAAATAAAACCACTACAGAGGCATGTTTGAACTGGACAGAAACAATTTAGGACTTTTTTTTTTAACTGTAAAAATGGGCTGCTGTGGAAAATGAAAAATGAGAAGTGAATTAACTGGGTTTTTTTCTTGGGTTTTTTTTTAATTTTTTTTAGGTACTTTTCAAGTTTATCTTTGAAAATTTAGTTTTTTAACTTTAGTCTCATGAACATTAATGAAAGGGTAAAGAAAAACTTTGATTTAATGAAAAAATCCAGTTTTTCATAAAAAAAACCATTTTGCTAATTTTCTTTATTTTAAAATAATTTAAAAACACATGATATTGTGAAGTTTTAATGCTGCATTCATTAATCATTACCCATTTTCCATGACATAATATGGTAATAACAGTTATATTAATGCTACATTTTCTCCACATCCTCCAATGTCCTCCTTTCCAGACCTCCCTCTCCTCCTTTCCATGCTTTAGTATCTGGTAATCTTGCCCAGGGGCTAAATTTCAGGTACAGATTTTCCAACTGGAATGTGGAGAATTAAGGCTAAGATAATATATTAGTTATGTACTGTGAAATAGTGCAAGAAAAGCATTGTTTCATATGTGCTTTGAGGCTGCTTTTAACCCATTTAATTGTTGCTACCAAGAGCAGTGCAATAAAACAGCAGATCTTGTGCTCTGTCTTCATACCATCTAGCTTATCCACAGTAAAACTTTCAAGACAATGGCATTTCATCATTTTTTTAAATCTGCTATTTTGTGGCACCCTTATGGGAAGTTATAAATGCCATATGTAAAACCATTCTCCCCTAATGAAAAATCACTGCTTCCCAGTGTACAAAGAGGAATTCAGCCAGCTAGGTTCCAAAGAAATGAAAAAAACCAATTGAACCTAGGTTCAAAGTTGAACTTTCCCCACTACCTTCATCTCAATAAAAAGTTGGGCCTTATGGGATGCTTAGAATGAGTCTTTTGGGGTAGTCTACAGGCACTATATCTGTGCAGTTGCATGGATATAGCTGCATCACTGTAGCATGCCTAGTGAAGACATTCTGTGCCAATGGGAGATAGTTCTTCTGTCTTCATATTAAATCCAGCTTGGCAACAGGTGGTAGCTTTGTCTACATTGATGCTTAGGTCAGTTGAACTTGGTGACTCCAGACAGTGGCTTATTCACAGACCTGAGAGACCTAAGTTCTACTGAAATAAGGGATAGTATAGACTTGGCCTTAGTCACTCCTCCTGTCTTTTCAGTCCTTCCCCCTTTCTTTTGTTTTTTTTCCCCCATGAAAAGCTTTTATAGCTATAACTTGGGAAAAATGCCTTGGAACAAAATATAGCCTCTCCCCAGTAATGTCTAATTCCTTCCTTGAACAACTAGGAAAGATTGCTATTAATTGCTTTTCTACTCTGTCCCTAACTTACCCTAGCTCACTGAAATCTTTACCTTAGGGATTTTAATTTACGGTCATTGTCTCTTATTAACCCAGAACCCAGCATACCTGTGCTGCTTTTACAAGCCTATACTTAGGCCAGCTTGGGGAATAAGGAACCAGATCTTGAAAGAAGAGACTTTGTGGGAGCAGAATATTTAAATATTTGGTTCTATTTTTCTTAATAGGACAGAGATTTGAGCCTGAGGAGCTAAGAGAAGGATATCTCTGGATTGCTGTAATATGAATATTTTCACTAAAATCTACAGGCTACATTGCACTGTTGTAGGCATGATCTGGGGAGGAAGGGAAAATTGAACTACAGGAAAATAATGGAAAGAAGGGGCTGCTTGCTGAACAGTAGGAAGAAAGTTGGCTTGGCTGCCAGCCAATTCTTCAATTGCTAGCACTTCATTGTAATGTCAGAGGCTAGCTGGTTCCCCCTCACAAACCCTTTCTTTCTACTACTACCAAAATACTTTTCAAAAATAATTTTAAATAAGCCAGGTCCATTTCCCCATCACACTCTTTAGGAAGTAGGTTTGACTTCTATCTCATCTTAGAGCAACCTAATACTATAAAACTTACTTTAACTAGTACAGGGGTCTGCAAACTGTGGCTCAAGAGCTGCGTGTGGCTCTTTGGCTGCTCCCTTGCAGCTCTAGGCTCTAAGCCCTACCCTGCCACCAGAAGTGCCATACCTGGCTCCAGTCTTCCCACCACCCTGGGGGATCTTTGCAGGGATCTGTTCCTGGTTCTAGGCTCCGCCAACCTCCTGGTCATGGGACCCTGCAGTAGGTGCCCTGGCCCACTTCCCCCCATCCCCACTAGGAGGCTACACGCATTGTAGGGCTCAAAATGGTTATTAAAGGAATTTTTAAAAACTGGATCTTAGCTTTTGGGTTGCCGACCCCTGAGCTAGTCTATCCCACAGTCAAAGGCAAATTGACATAGTCGCATGGAGAGTCTGAAAGCTCGAGATGTCTCACTGACAAAAATCATGTTGTCAATTCTTAAGCTTGAAAGAAGTCTTGATAAAATGTTTATAGAGGTTTTCCAGTTTTAGTGCTGGTTTAGATAAGCACTGAAAATACTCAGCTACTTGTCCTTAGTAGGTTGTTCCATGTTTTATTCTGCACAGTGCACAGTCTTCTCTGGAGTAAGGAGTCTACTTCCAACCAGTTATTAAGAAGCCAGGTCTGCAGGTGGGGACAAAGGAGTTTAGTGCAGGCTAATTGAATTTTGAGCCTCACTGTATCTCACTGGCAGTGACTAGTAACTGTAAGCATTAAGGCACTTGAATGCCATTGTTCCAAAGAGCAGAAGTAAAAATAACATATGGTACTGATGTATATTATGGTGCCAGTTTAGTTAAACTAGATTAACGCAGATTCTTAAATGGTGCTGATTTAATTAACTGTGACCAAGCCAATTCTTAGAAAACTGTAAAAGATGGGCTTGGAAATATGCTTCTTTTTATACTTCTCTCTTGTAACAGCACTTAAAACTTTTAACTCTTTTCTGACTGATCCATTTTACAAATTGTGCCACAAATCCCGCCCCCCCCCGCCTTTCTACCATGGCTTTAATACCCCAACTTTATCCAGAATCTACATAAAAGAAAGAAGAATTCTTTTGTTTAAACACACCTGATCACTTACATGTGTCGATTTACTACTTCTCAAATTGCCTGTTTTCAAGGGAAACTAGTCATTTAAGGCCCAATGTGACATATGTTTGACACAAATGTGGGTCGTCTTGCTTTTGTTTACAAATTATTTACACCTGAAATAAACATGAAACTGAGGGTTATAGAAAGTGATTTCCACTAAGGAATTAATATAGCTTTTTAAATTTCCTTTCCAAATAATTTTGGCTGTGTTCAGACGAGAGTTTTATAAACGTAACAACAGCTGATGTTTCTAAATAAATTTTCTTATGTCCACACGACATTCCATTATTTCAAAACAATGGGACCCATTCTTTTGAAATAACAGCTGTTATTTTGAAACAGTAAAACCTCCCTTGAAATCAAAATAGCCGTTGTTTTGAAATGACTGTTTTGAAACAACGGCATGCAGACAAGTTGTTTCAAAACAACATCATTGTTTTGAAACAACATGTCCAAACGGCCTTATTTCAAAATAACAGCCGTTTCGATAGCAGGCTTTCCCTTAATTTGAATTAACATTTTCTTAATTCGAATTAATTTATTTTGAAATAACAGTTTACATGTGAACATAGCCTTTGTCTCTCATTTTGGGTCTTTAACACACATTGTATCTCTGGTTTGGACATTAACAGTCTGAAAGGCTTTTTTTCAAGTGTGTGTGTGTGTGTGTGTGTTTTCTTGTAAGTAACTTGAGTCAGTAAAGATATGTTTTTCATACTCTTAAAGGGGCAATGAAGGCATTTACTGTCAAGAGAGCAATGCTTCTAAATGTGTATAAACGTGGAACCCATTTAGAGGCTTATAGTTTGAAACCTTTTTTTAAATTGCTACTACCATATCAGCCAAACTCTGAAAATGAATTAACCCCTCAGTTAAATGGTAGTGTACAATGCTGTCTCTGTATTGCTTTTTCCAATATGTATAGCTACCAAAACATAGGGATCTGAAGAACTTTCTCAGTTAAAAGTGCCTGTTCCTTTAATAGATGCATTACACTGTTGCTATGACAGCAGACTCGTACAGAGCACTTTGGAATGACCATAGTCCATATACTCCCAGAAAATTATGCTGAAGACGCCTAGCTCTATGAAAATTTGTGTGAAGAAAGCAGTGTAACCTGCTGCCATCTCTATAGGATACAATTCATAACTAAGGAGAGAAAGGTGAGATGAAGGTATAAAGCTCCCAATAGTGATGCAAGAACATAAATACCAACCTTGGGGCAAATTGTTTAAAAACCAGAGCACAAACCCAAATTGACTGAGTTTTACAATATTTCACAAACCAACTGTAAACTCCACAGGTGTGTTTAACTGTGGCATCACAGACAGTCCCCTGGAATGTTCTGCTCTGTCTTGACACCACAGTGAGCATATCTGCAATAGATGGCCCCTTACACCAAGAATCACAGGAGTAATGTATATAAGAATCACATGAAAAGAACGAGTCACTTACCCTTGGTCAACTGCTTTCCGGCTTACACTAAAGACAGCAAAACCCTATGGTCAATTATATGAATGATTATTACCTCCCTAATTTCATTTTTCCTATTTATTTACAAGGTTAAGGCAAGCAAACATAGACACACACAAACAAGTTACAATCTTGGGTTTAAAAAGATAACTAATGATATTCTATTTGTCATTAAGGGCTAATCCAGGCTAAGCAGCTGGGGGGTCTCCTGTGTAGATCTAGAAACTGTTCCTTCAGAGTCCTATCAGCACAGAGATTCTTAGTTTCTTTGGTCTGTAGTGTTTTTTGACTTCTGCCCTGGACCCTGAGCTGCAAACTCAGTTGATAGGAAGACTCCCCTTGGATGACTCATTTTTTTCAAGGGGACGATGTGGGGGAAGAGAGGATCAAGCAGAACAAGTCTTTAGTCCTTTTGTTGATGATTTCTTTTTCCAGAGATAAGGAGTTTCAAGCAGTAAGATCCATTAATACTTTCTGGTACTGATGAGACTCCTCTTTTGGGAGGGGCATAATAATTATGGTAGAAGAGCAAATCTTCACAATCACATCTCTTTCCTGTATGGCAATTCAGAGAGTCACGATGCACAATACAACTGCTCATATGTTACATTACAGTATGAACACAAATATCACTGGCAAATTTAGTTCATGTATCATCTCATAAGCATTCAATAGTCTAAACACATCTAAGACCTATTTTATCAATATTAACTCACAAGTGAGCCAGGCAGATTCCAGCTATGTATCTGGCCATATCCAGATGAGACATGGGGACCTTGACATGAACTGGCACCTGGCTGGCCAGTGTCACAGAGACCACATAAATAAAATTTCTATGTGAAATATCCCATCTAGCTATTGTAGGCAGTAGAGAAAATGCTGATCTTCCAACCACTAAATGTGTTGCAACCTTAGAATGACACCATATACTGGCACAGTTGTGAAATGTACCTCCTTCATTATAAATAAAGAAGAACCATGGAAGGGGATGCCTAGGCATAAATATTTTAGTGAAACTCTTTGGCGCTTGGAGAAAAGTGTGTCAGAGACAACTCTTTTCTGGCATCCTGAGATTAAAGCAATGAATATTCCTTGGATGCCTGGAGGAAGCTAAACTTGAAAAGATTGATAGCCTATCATGCGTGACTCTGGGCTTTGAGATTTGCTAGCCACAATGTTCCCAGTTTTGTGAGGACTAGCAGTAGTATCAGCATTGACACGGTCTGAGTTATTCTTGACTCTTCTGCTTTCAAGGGATGTGCTATATAATGGCCAGAACATGGCAGTTGGGAATGTACCACTTAGAAGTATTCCCCTGTGATGTGGGACTAATACATTTCTTACTAACTGCTTCCTTCATTGCTTTGTAAGTTGGAGAGGAACAAATAGTAAATGTATTGAATTCTGTGTATGCACCAAAGGGAAATTAGATCATCACTATAGGTGGTCTATGAAGTTAGCACAGCATTGTCTCTTGATCCCATCTCATTCAAAATTAGTTGTTTGGGGGATGGGAGAGGTGGTGTTATGTGTTTCAAATAATTAAGCGACTGATCAGACATGTCAAGTCTTTCAAACATCCTGGGATACTTTAGCAGCACCTGCTGCTAAACTGACTCCTTGATCATTTCTTTCAGAATAGGACACAAACACTGATTAACTCAGCAGAGCCTCAAGCTACCCATGTGCAAACATGGGTTCTATGAAACTATAAGTCTCCTCATGTGGTGCTTATGGTTTGAAGTGCAAGTCACTTACAGATATTCAGAAGAAAGAGCACTATGCAGTTCTTTGAGTATGATACATCTTGTTCTTTTACCTTTCGCATGACTCTTGTTGTAAAATTTAGTCTTTTGACTGTCTGAGTAGTTCTCATATGGATTGCCAAAGCATCGTACGTTCAGTCCGGTGACTGCTTTCTTACTTATTTTTTCTGTAGTCGTACAGCAAAGAAAGGGCTAATCAAATTGCCTGCTTCACTACAGGGGAGTCAAGAAGCAACTGTCCTTCATCTGCGTACTGCACAATTGACTTAGGTGCCTTATGCATTGGTCCTTCTTCTGAAGCATCAGTTATTTGGTTTCTGCCAAAATACTATCCCAATCCTAATGGAACACTGATCTAATTCGCTACTGGGAATCCTCTATACCATAGGGCTTGTTGATTAATGGTTTAATTTTCAGTTCAGTGTAAAGGATGGAAACAAAAGACTTTGTGCAACAAGAGTAAGAGGATCTTGAATCTTCTTTCTAAGGAATGTATAGGGCAATAAATAAAATTCTTCCATGAACTAAATTTATGAAGTCCCAATTTTCTACAAGACAGATTTAGAAGTTCATATTCTCTTTCAGGCTCCCAAAACACATTCCTCCATGCAGGGTAATCTTTTCCTTTCCTCATCCCTTGAAAGTTATTAATTTTTGTTCCTTTGTTTCCATTGCAAATGTAGCAGCTGTGCACACTGGAATCATATAATGGATTAATTACCCTAAATGCTGTGCTATTGTTTTTAAGTTTTATGTTCTCATTCTGATTTTCTATTTTCAGGCTGACAACTTTCCAAATACCTTCTCTCAGCTACTGTAATTAGTAGTGAGAATTAGTGGGTATGCTTTTACTCCTGTAAGCAACCAATATGCTCAATGAGCACTTCCCCTACATCCCTGTTATATGCTGCCCAGTTGGAACACTTCATCCTTTCTCCCATTGACAAAGAGACTGTTCTATCATGGGTATATTAAGGGAAGAATTCTTTTCCTCCCACCCTAAACTGCAACCCTCAGGTAGGTGTGGAATGTACCCCCCATCTGTATGACCCTCTTGACCTGACTGGAGTTGCCCCCCATCAAATATAGAAGTCAAACTATGGCTTCACTTCAGTTACACATCTGGAGATGTGGTGACAGACTACAACAATGTAATATGCTTGGGCATGAAGCCATTAGAAAATTGTAAGAACAGCAGAATACTACAGTATAGGATGTCTCCTTCCACAAATGCATCAAACTTGTCCTCCACTCATTGTATTAGCTTTCCATAGAACATGTTAAAATCTTAGTCTTTATATTTAAGATGCTGAGTGATCTGGGCCCTGGTTATTTGGATGATCACCTGTAGTTCCAGAATAAGGAAGGTGGTCAACAGCTCCTCTCTTAGGCACAGTGGAACTTTCTACCACAAGGGTAAAGTTCATCTGTGCAAGAAGCAGACCTTTTCAAAGGTCTGATCAGAGACAGTGGATCAGATTCCCTCAACCAGGAACTAAGGCTCATCACGAATCAAATCCCCTTGGATCCAAATCAAAGTGTTCTTCAACTTTGCCTTCTACTGGGTAAAGGATGAGAGAAAACATGAATCATGCATAATAGATATTAGTCATGTTGCTTGGTGCACATCTGGAATGCACTTAGATGGTATGGTGAAGTGTGTGACAGGAACTGGAATAAAAAAACAGAGTCTTCAGGATTTGATTTTTCTCAGCATGGAATTTTCTGTCATAGCCATTATTTCATCAAGAACTGGAGTCAGGACCTAGCCAAAAGGTGGTGAAACTGTGTGTGTGTGTGTGTGTGTGTGTGTGAGAAAGAGAGAGAGAAAGACTTTTGCTAGATAATTAAAGGAGAATTAATCCCCTAAAAACCATGATTTTAGATTTCAGAAATATGAGAATTAAAGCAGAAATTCCTTAGGCTATGTTCACACAGGGCAGGCTTGTTTCAAAACAAGACATTTCGAAACAAGCTGTTTCGAAATAACAAGTTATTTCAAAACACCTTGTTTCGCAGGACAGAAACTTTGTCCACGAAATAAGGGAGTGAAATAGCAGGTCCACAGTGTGGACCTGCTATTTCGCTTGGGGATGGGACTGCAGGGACTCACAGGGTGCAGCGCAGAGGGGCGCTGCACCCCATGGGTGCCTGCAGAGGGCTGCAGGCATCGGCGGAGTCAGGTGCAGGGCTGTGCCTCACTCTGCCGGTGCCTGCAGGGGACTGCAGGCACCGCGCCTCACCTGGAGGGTGCCTGCAATCCCCTGCAGGCACCCGCCAGGAGAGGCGCAGAGGGGCACCTCAAGGGGCTTTAAAGCCCCGGCTGCCCCCAAACCTGGCGTCACGGGCCCCGGCATGTGGCTGGAGCCCGCTGCTGCTGGGGCCAGAGTGAGCGCCGGCCCGGAATCCCTGGCACAGCCGCTCCTGCCACGGGGATTCCGGGAGCGTGGCTGGGGCATCTCCCGGCCAAGCCCACTGCAGGAGCGGATGCGCCGGGGATTCCGGGCCAGCGCTCAATCCAGCCCCGGCAGCAGCGGGCTCCAGCCACGTGCTGGGGCCCGTGCCGCCAGGTTTGGGGGCAGCCGGGGCTTTAAAGCCCCTTGAGGTGCCCCTCTGCGCCTCTCCTGGCGGGTGCCTGCAGGGGACTGCCGGCACCCTGCCGGTGTGTCGCGGTGCCTGCAGGCACCGGCGGAGTGAGGCGCAGCCCCGCGCCTGACTCCGCCAGTGCCTGCTGTCCTCTGCAGACACCGGCAGGATATAGTGCCCGGCCGCGCTTTACCCCGCCGGTGTCTGCAGCCCTTGCAGGCACCCCGCCTGAAGAGCTGGGCTGCTTCAGGCGGGGGTGCCTGCAGTCCCCCTCTGCTGGCCAGGGTGCTGAGGGAGGGTGGCCCTTCCTCCCAGGGTGCTAAGCACCCTGGGATGAAGGGTCAAATGCTGTTTCGAAACAGCTGTTGTTTTGAAACAGCATGTCCCGCTGGCATTGTTTCGAAAGGAGTTGTTTCGAAACAACTCCCTTTCGAAACAAAAGCGGGTTTAAGCCGTTTCGACAGAATGGCTGCATTTCGAAACAAGCAGTTTCCTTGTTTCGAAATGGCCATACATCATGTGGCCATGGCAGTTCTTATTTCCAAACAACCCTTGTTGTTTCGAAATAAGAACTGTGTGTGAACATACCCTTAGTGTCTCCTAACTGGGATTAGAATGATAAATAGCAATAAACTAACATTTTTTCTTTAGATTTCAGATAGGGAAATGTTTGTGATCAACACAAAAGTTGCATCTTTTAGTCTTTGTACAAAGTTCTTAAAATCCCTTATAAATAAGTTATGTGATTTGACCTATCAAACCATTTGTTGTGGGCTTTATTTTATACAAGACAGTGAGGCAGGCATCTTCTGAAAAGCTCCTTATGGTGTGCATTCTGCTGCTGATGAGTTTTTAGTTTGGAGTGATTATTTTCTGTCAACCTTCAAACATAAATGGCATTATTCAGTTATTTTGTTTTGTTGTGGACTTTAGATGAAACTCTTTGCTATGCCTCTAAAAGACACAGCACAGAACTTTCAGGCTATGAGATGAGTGAGCTAAATTGTCTTTAAATAACCTTTGTGCCCTTCTGGCTTTTAGGTTGCTCAAGGAGTTGGAGTGGACCCCTGGCATAAGGCATCCAGGTAGGGAAGCCTGAGTTACTGCATGTTTCTTCATTGGCTTTGTTGGCACTTCCACAATTTTGGCTGATCCACCTCCACCCACATCTAGCTCTGGTCTTACAGGTTTGCTCGATAATGGTAATAGCGCCGACATAATCCACTTAACTTCTGTAAGGCTGATGTTGTATGACATGTTGATTAAAAGTTCTATAATATTGATATTAATAAAATTATCACATAATAATTTTAAATAGTAAAATTAACTTGGCTGAATAACATTGCATAATAAAATTAATATGGCATATATTAAATGGATTAAAAACTGGGTAAGTGAAATGTAACTGTAAATGGAAAATCCTCCTTGAGCAGATCTGTTCCCTGAGGGATTCCTAAGGGATTGGTTCTATACAACTTGCTTTGTCAATGACCTGTAAGAAAATGTAAGTTATCACTGGTAAAGTTTGAAGATGACACACAAATTGGGGGAGTGGTAAATAACCAAGAGGACAGGTCACTTGGTAATCTAGATTAGTCTAAATCATTTGGTGAACTAGGTGCAAGCAAACAAACATATATTAATACAGCTAAATGTATACATCTGGGAACAAAGAATATAGGTCATACTTACAGGACTGGAAACTTTACTCTGAGAAGCAGTGACACTGAAAACAATTTGGGTGACATATTGGGTAAGCTATTGAATGTGAGCTCCTGGTGAAATGCTGTGGCCAACCCAACTGACATGATCCTGCAATGTATTACAGCAGTGGTTCCCAACCTTTTCTCTGCCGTGGCACACCTTGATACCTTCAAATTTTTCAAGGCACACCACCATTAAAAAAACTAATGAATATTCAAATTAACTTAAATTACTTATGAATATTCATGAACCATGGAAATACTGCTATGAGGGGTAGTAGGGGTAGCAGAGCAGGGGTGGCAAAACATGGGAGGCCAGGAGTTGTGTGCAGTGGCAGGAGCGAGTGTGGGGAGCAGAGCAGGGCAGGGGTGGCAAAAGAGGACAAGGACAGCCATGTGGGGAACAGCACAAGGGTGGCAACAAAGAAGAGGGGAAGGGAGAACAAGAGTGGCTTTGTGGAGGGGTGGGGGGAACCTGGGAAGTGGGAAGGTAGGGCAGGGGAGCATGGCACAGCACCTACTTCCCCCTTCTTCACAGTGGCTCCCTACCACCCAGGGCAAATCTTCACCCCACTACTGCTCCCTCCCACCCCAGTGGGTCCCGTCCTCCCCTCCCTCAGCCCCCTTCTGCCTGTGATGGACCCTCCCATCACTGCAGGGGCCAGAACTAGGCCTCCAGCCCCCAGCTACACCCCCCCAACCAACAGCCACTCCACAACCCCAGCTACACACCCTCTGCTACACATCGACTCTCTCCCACCTCTGCTACACACACACACACACACACACACACACACACACCCCTGCCCCATGCAGCCCTGCCCCGCAAAGCCCTTACCTGGGCTGTTTGCAGGCTGGCTGACACAAGCTGCTCCGCCCTGCAGGGGGAGATTCACACACTCCCAGCCTCCCCCAGCTCTCTGCTGGCTGGGCTTAAGGTGGAGCCAGGTTTAAAGTGGAGCCACCTGAACAGCACATTTGGGCTGCTCCTGCTATTTTTAGGGAGATCCCTGGAACTCCCTGTTCTACTGCCTTCCTCTATTTTTAGGGGGCCAGAATGTTGCATGCCTAAAAATAGGGGGCCCCCGAACTGTGTTCTGGTGCCTTCCCCCTTACTTTAACTCATGCCTTTTCTCAGCCCTGCACAGCCCACAGGGAGGGAACTTTAACTCCAGCTCTGCGGGATGCTCACGGCACACTTCGGGTGTTCCCGTGGCACACCAGTGTGCCTCGGCACACTGGTTGGGAACCACTGTATTACAGGATTGTCTCAAGTAGGTGTAAAAAGGGCAGACTCTGACTCTGGCATCAGCGCGTCTGCTGCTTGGGTACTGTGTCCAGCTCCAGGGCCTGCAATTCGAGGAAGCTCTAGGTAATTGGAGAGGGTTCAAATAAGGGCCACAAAAAGGAAGGACTAGAAAAAATGCCTTATAAAGATTGAACTCCTGGAGTCCATTTAGTTTAATAAAGATAAGGTTAATGGATTATGTGAATCTTAAACTATCTAGATGGGGAATGTGTTATTTTGTTTAGCAAAAGAAAGGTATAGCCATAACCCAAAGGCTGGAAGTTGAAGCTAGACAAATTCAAACTGCAATTAAGGCATGGATTTAATGGTGAAAGTAATTATCCACTAGAACAATGTAGTGAGGGTTGTGGTAGATTCTTCATCATTGAAAATATTTAAATAAAAATTGGATTTTTTTTCAAAATATGGTCTAGAAACAATTTTGAGTATGTTCTTTGGCCTATGCTGTACTAGAGTTCTTACTAGACTGCTACATTGATTCCTTCTGGCTGTGGCATCTAAGATGTGAGCTCTCTGCCAGGATTTCAGAGGCAGTGCTCTGAAGATAGCCAAAAACTATCCTTTTCCACTTCTTTGTGGGAAGAATGAATCCCTTATTGGATGCATCTAGGACTCTTAAAGATCCTTCCTGCTGTTTTGCTCCTTCTGTCTATTGTACAGAGGCCAAAAGATGGGATGGATGTGAAAATCTTATCCTTGTATCTTGTGGCCCTGCTTTACAATCAGAGCAGTCTCCAGAGGCTGTAAGATTTTGCATCAAATGAAAAATTAAAAATAAAAGTTTTTTTAGCTGCATAAGAGAAAACTTTATGATCCAAAAAGGATTGAAGCGATGTTGGGTCTAATTGATAGTTCAATAGAAAATTGACATTGGAAATAAGTTGATTTAAACAAAGACATAGCTTATCATAACCAATTCTTTGTGGCATCATCTTTACTGTCATCTGAAAATGTTCTGTGAGTATTTTTGTCAAACCAATCTTTGAAGAAATGTTACAGCTCAAGCCACTGATACAGAGTGTAAGGAAAAAAGTTTTGTTTCTACAAAGGGCAAAAGGCATATAGTGGTGTATATATTTAATTTCCCTTCAATACAGGGGATCTTGGATTCCAGACAGCTCCATTCCCTAGCATTCACTGCATTCACTACTAATTAGAATCACAGAATCATAGGGTTAAAAGGGACATCATGAGGTCATCTAGTCCAACCCCCTGGCAGAAAAGCAGGACCACTCTCACTAAATTATCCCAGCCAGGGTTTTGTTCAACTGAGCCTTAAATATCTCCAAAGATGGAGATTCCACCACTTCCCTAGATAGCCCATTCCAATGCTTCAACATTGTCCTAGTAAGAAAGTTTTTCCTAATATACAACCTCGACCTCCTAAGTTGCAGCTTGCAACTATTGTTCCTTGTTTTGTCCTCTGTTACTACTGAGAACAGCTGAGATCCATCTTCTTTGGAGCATCCCTTCAGGTAGTTGAAAGTTGCTATCAAATCCCCCCTCAGTCATCTCTTCTACAGGCTAAATAAGCCTAGTTCCTTCAATCTTTCATCACAGGTTTTCTGCTCCAGCCCGTTGGTCATTTTTGCTGCCCTCCACTGGATTCTTTCTAATTTGTCCACATCCTTTTAGTAGTGGGGACCCAAAACTGGACACAGTATTCCAGATGTGGCTTCACCAGTGCTGAATAGAGGGGAACGATCGCATCCCTCGATCTGCTGGTAACTCTTCTGATGCAGCCCAGTATGCCATTGGCCTTTTTGGCAGCCAGAGCATACTGTTGACTCATATCCAGCTTCCCATCCACCATGAACTCCAGGTCCTTTTCTACAGTCCTACTGCTGAGCTGATCGCTCCTCCGCCCATAGCAGTGCATGGGGTTTTTTCCATCCCAAGTGCAGGACTTTCCACTTATCCTTGTTGAACCTCATGAGATTTCTACGGGCCCACTGCTCCAATTTGTCTAGGTCTCCCTGAATCCTGTCCCTGCCCTCCAGCCTGGCTACCATTCCCCCCAGCTTGGTGTCATCTGCAAACTTACTGAGTGTGCAATCTATCTCATTATCCACATCATTAATGAAAACGTTGAACAGAACCAGCCGCAGGACCAACCCCTGGGGCACACCACTCGTTACTGGTTGCCAACTAGATATGGAGCCATTGATTCCTACATGCTGAAACCATTGATCTAGCCAGTTCTCCATCCACCTTACAGTCCACATATCCAACCCATACGTCCTTAACTTGCCAATGAGAATGCTGTGGGAAACCGTATCAAAAGCTTTGCTAAAGTTGAGGTATATCATGTCAACGGCTCTTCCTGAATCCACAAATTGAGTCATCTCATCATAGAAGGCAATGAGTTTGCTCAGGCACGATTTACCCTTGGTGAATCCATGCTAACTGTTCGTGATCACTCTATTTTCCTCCAAGAGTTTCAGGATGGATTCTTTGAGACTCTGCTCCATGATTTTTCCAGGGATTGAGGTAAGGCTGACAGGTCTGTAATTCCCTGGAACCTCCTTTTCCCCTTTCTTGAAGATAGGCACTCTATTTGTTTTTTTTCCAGTCCTCCGGCACCTTCCCCATTTGCCACAAGTTTTTTGGACTTTAATAATACACTTGGTCTGAGGATCCCAAAACATTATACAGACAGTAATTTAAAAAAAGCTTCACTATTGCTCACTGGGTATATGGAGTAAACATATCTAGGGAAGAGATATAAGAAATTTTCATAAGGCCATACAAAGAGTCAATGGTAGCATTAAAAAGAAATACAGGCTCTTTGGCCAGCTGTCCTGATCTAACCTCTTGACACCCTGCCACAGTCATGAAATGGCGGTTAAAGAAAATGCATTATAGCCTATAAAAATTAATTCCATCCCATTTTAAGCTTCCATGCCTACTTGTGAGCTTATTATGACTTTCTAAGACACTTTTGGACTGCATCTGGTTTAGATTGATGTGGCAAAGCTGGGAGAAAGGGAGTCTGAAAATAAATGTTGACTATTTCAGTTATGCCATTCAGCTGACAAATTTTACATTCATCAGTGGCCTTAGAACATAGTGGAAGAACATTAACTTCATATTTTTTTATCTTTCACTTTTAGGTCAACTTTTTCTGAGTGACATTTTCAAATAAACCATACAACTTCACTTGAGTAATATTAACTGACTTTCTGCATGCTGTCTACATGCCAGAAACAAGTCCTATTATTTCCAGCCTGCATTAGGATCCATCTTTACTGGCATGTGCATGCAGTGCAATTTCTTTCACAATGTAAAATGACCAATAACTCAGTCCTTAAATTCTAGCCTATCATTCAGCAATATACAGAATATGTAATTTGAGTTCTCCATCAAATTGAAACAATGTCTTCTTTATAAAGAGTAAGGTTGTATCTCACAGTAAAATTAATGAAAAATCTGTATTGTATTGGTTCACCTTGCAGAAATCTCAATTTATCAGTAGAACAAGTTTTCTTCCTTTTAGTCAGTGATGTATTTGCTCATTGTATTAGTGCTTCAGATAATGCTGTCACTTGAAACAGATCAGAGGGATTACTTATTTAACACAATACTCGTTCATTCCTTCAGCCTAAGTCTTTTTTCCCTCTAACTGTAAAGTTTTGGGTACTACTATCTCATCCGCCTCCTCTCCTTTTCCATCAGGAGATCTCATTCCCAAGATAAACAGTGTTCCACATATGATAAGCCAATCATTCTTCCATAAAATTTACTAGTGAAGTTCCAGTTGGGGGAGGGAGGGAACCTTGGAGACTGTTGGCTTCTGCTAATACTTATAAATCAGTACTTTAAAACTACAAATAATATAACCAAATGTAGTTAAGAGGCATTCTGAAAAAGACTGTGTGGTCTCTTCAGCTAGTTTAGTTCCTATGTATATAATCATATTTGCTCACTGTTGTAACAATAAGCTTTCACTATTGCTTACTCCAGTTAACAGTGCAGAGCTAAGAAGTAAGATGAGTTCTACTCTTCCTTAAGTAAAAACCAACAACACATTTACATACTAAGGTCCACCACAGAACCAGTTAGTTTAAGTTGTTCCATGCTCAGAACTGGGGAAATGCACAGGTAATACGTAAACTGAAGAGCTGGAACAGAATTAAGCCTGCAGAACCTCTGTTCCTGGTGAACAGAAAAGTACTCAGTGTGACTTTCTGATGGTAGATCATTTGCACGGGTGGAAGTTAGAAAAAGATCTCTTTACTTGTAAACTAAGCTCAGCTGCTTTGGAAAATATTTGCACAACAAACATGCAGAGCTACAGAACCAATTTTGTGGAATCCCCTTTCAGAGGAAAAAACTACTTTAAGGATTTTCAGTTACATGCATTTAATGTAGCCTCAATTCAGCTCCCCTTTCAATTTTCATTTTCTTATGGACACATGTCAGATGTGAACCTTCTGAACTTTACTCAGACCTGAGGCTTGCCCTTTAAAATTAGTCTCCCAACCTGAGCAGCTCATGTGGGAAAGATGCATAGTGTCTCCTGCCTCCAGGATGACAATAGGCTATGATAATTGGGCTCGAAAGAGTCAGCTTTGGAGAAATAGAAAGTCTAATTAAACATTCCGCAGACTGTGAATACCTTCCAGAAAAAAATATCAACATTAATTCTCTAGCAAGGTTCTGAGCACAGGAAGCCCAGGGTGCTTGTAATGATTAGCTGACTTGAAAGTTAATTTTGGCTACCTAGAGGCTGTGGAAACGTGTCATAAATGACATATCATGAAGTGGTTTCTAATGATACAGTCTTGATTGAATTCTAAGCCAAATCAGCAACAGCTTCATAGACACTGTGGATATGGGGGATATTTGAGCACCTAGATAGAAGGACAAGGGAATCCTCTGTTATCAAGCCAGATATACAGCAAAAGGGCAGGCATCCCATGCTGCTCATGGCTAAAGGGGAAGGCAATGATGATTCAGAACAGGTTTCTCACATCTGTGTCTTTGGATGACATTTTTGACTTGTCATAATTGCATTGTTCTGAAAGCAGAACAGGATGAGAAATCTCTCTCAAGGGGTGCCACCAATGCTATCTAGAATATCCTCCTGCAAAAGAACAATGCCTTAACACATGATGCTGTGAAGAGAAAACTGGAAGCCAAAGTAAAGGGGGTAAAAGGCACTATTAACAAATCAACACTTCAAATATCTCATTAACTAAGCACTTGAAAAGAACACAGGGAGGCATATGAAGATTTTTTTCCAATCCCCTTGTCTCTGATTCATTGAATGAGACTATGTTGATTTATATCAGTGTAGGTTCTGGTCCTGAAAGGGCAAGTGAAGTTATAATAATAAACCTACACAACAGGGAAAACTAAACAGTTGCTGGTGGAATCCTGGATGTGTGGTGATAGTACAACAGAGAAAAGGTGGAAGTGGGAAGACAAATGCATCCTTATTTCTCCCGTTCTGGGTTCTTCACCAAAACGAAAACAAGCGTGTGCTCTCTGAGGAAGGTCAAAGGACAATGAACCCAGGAAGACAGTTGGTGGTAAAATGGTTCCAGTGGTTCACAGTGACCCCATAGAAACGTTTGAAAAACAGAGCTCCTTTAATATCCAATCACATGTAGGAGAACAAGCAGCCTTTTGAGTGTCTCCAGAGGCTGAAGATGTTAGGGGAAGAAAGCTTACATGTTTGTATGAGAACAAAACTTTTCAGGCTTAATTTTAATAATCCTTGGAGTGCCTGTAAAACATAGAGGGAGTAACTGTGTCCTTTTTAAGGTCAAAGTATTGTACTCTGAGAATCCTAGCACTGCTGGAAGTTAATCTAGTATATGAGCTGTCACTGTGGGGCAAGCTGCTGGCGCTCAACTTGTAGAGGGGCATTATTGCAATACCTATGTGTCTTTGTGGATTTACTTCCAGAAGACACTGCACTAAGCTTCTTCTTGTGCACAAACAACCTTCTTTATTTCAATGAGTCCTGTTTAAAATCTGCTTCTTTCTTGAAACAATAGCTGATTTTTCAATGTGCATGTTGTCATTCACATCAAAGATAATCTGAATTTAATTTGGAATGTAAGATGCCATAACAAAATGTGTGTCTGAAAACATAGACTACTTTAATAGAGAAAAGCTCAACCCCTTCTAATAATATTGGTCTTTTAAAGAAACCAGTGGGTTTAACCTGAGCAGTGAGGTTGCCTAGGCAATTTTCAATTATAATATATATAGCCACAGCTTATGTTTCAGAGACAAAAGATGAAGTTTTAAATTATGCAGTTATTTTATTACTTCCTGGAAACTTTGAGTGGTAAAATAAATGTTTTTTAAGCTCAAGATATAAATATCCTCCTACATAAAAAGAAGAGGAAGAACAAGAAATTGGTTATATATTTTCCTTGTCTATTGCTCTCTTCTCTGTAATGCAGAAATTTTAAGATCAAGATAGAACAGAACAGAAATATCTTCTTTGATCAGGGTAATGTTTATTAAATCAGCAAATAATTCACAATGGAATCACCAACTTTTTTCAGCTGATAGCTTGAACTGCTTTGTCTCCAGAACAGGAATGGAAATTTTCACATGTAGGCATCTGAAGTTTAGGTGAATGGCCTGAATTCCAGTGGTACTAACAATTTCGCAGCAACTGCTGAGGCCAAGAAGGGTTGTCAGTGCTAATTATTTCTGAAAATGAGGCCATTCATTTGGGAGAGATAATATGGAAGTAGGTGTTTTGATTTTGATAAATAAATTTAGAAATTTTTACTTTTTGCTGTTTGCACCATCCCCTTCGGGGGGGCGGAATTATTTTGATAGGCAATTTTCTGGTTTGTTTTTTTTTCCTCCTTGAAATGAAACTTGAAACAATTTAAAATAAAGAAAATTTCCCATGGAAAAATGATCACATTTCATTTATTTGGTCAAAACGCAAATAACAATTCTTGGGAAACTTAGACAAAAACAAACTATCAATTTCCTATAGGTGGAGAAGGGGGGGGGGGGGCATTGTTACACTCTGATTAGCTGTAATGATAACTGTAAGCGGAGCTACACTGATATCATAAATAAGAAAAAATGGCCAGTTCATCTTTCACTGACACATTTGTCAGACACTGTACAACATCAAAGGGGATGCTAGAAGCAAAGCTTCCCACTGACATTTGAGGCCAGATCTTTAGCTCATGTAAATCTGTGTAGCTGCACGGTGATATTAATTTATCTCAGCTGAAGGTATAGTCTAAAGAGTTTTGTTTTAAAAATGCAAACTGTAGTTCATTGTAACTCACTTTGGATTAAGAATGTAAAAATTAGTTTAATTAAAAATTAATTTAAACTCTTTGAAGAGTTTAACACTGGGGGAGAAGGGAGGCATGCTTGGCTCAGCTCCCAACTACCATGTGAGAGCTGCATAGCTGCAGCTCCCCTCAGCATCTGTGCCATGGTAGTTGGGTAGCTCTTGCTTAGCAGGAGCTGAACTGAACCCAGCTGCAGCTCCCCCCCACCCTCCTGGGCTCTGTTTCTCCCCCTGAGAAGTGCTGTTTGGCTGTTCTTACTTGGGAGCCAAACCCAGCTGTTCTTTCCTTGCACTGGGTTCTACGTCTCCTCTTTGGGAACCAGAGCCCAGCTGCAATTACCCCCACTTCCCATACTGGACTCCAAGCTTCCCCACCAGTAAGAGCTGACCAGCTACTCTCACTGGCGAGGAGTAAGCGCAGCTGCCACTCCCCTTCCCCCCCATTTCAAATGGTGATAGCTGTTTAAAACATTTAAACAGCTGAGTACCATTTAAATGTTTAACTGAGTAACCTTTACATCCGAACTTTGGATAACAAATCAGTGTCAAATTAAGATAAAAGATGAATTTAAGATGTTATGACAACACTACCTTTTCCTCTATTTACTCTCAGTTCTTGGCAATGGTAGGCCAGATTCAGTAATGCTAACCTTATATGAAATTCCTGCATTAACTGTGAAAGTCTCCTCAGTAACTATTGATATGTTTAATAATGCAATTTTTATTAGTGCCAAGATCTTGATGTGCAGCAAAACAGTTAATTGGTTTGATTATGAGCCAGCCAGATCCAGAGCTCACATACATTAGTGTAAAATGGAAATAATTCCCTCAGTGTCAATGGAGTCACATTGTTGTAGCAATGTGAGATAAAAATTGACCCTTAAAGATTAGTGGTACATTAGTTTGATTGAGAATTTTATGGTTTGGTATTAGAACTGAATTCATTCTAGATTATTGTAAATCAGTTGTATATTAACAGATGCAGTCTGCACAGAGGAGGAAAGTAATCTGTAGAGAGGCTTAGTTTTTTCCAAAGAAATCCAAGCAGAGTAAAATCTAGTCTGAGAATGAATAACTAACATCACAGAATCATTACTCTCTATCCAAAGTGCTAAATGATTGAGCTCTAGGATATGTTCAGAGCAGTTGAAGGATTATGGTAAAATATCTTCACAATGGTAGAATATCTCTCTGTCCTACTCTGTGCCAGCCACTAATTTATATACGTATACTTACCACGACTGGCGCCTCCAGGAACTGACACTGCAATTTCAGAAGCATTTATTATTAATGCTATCTCCAATATTTTCTGCTTTTGGGAATGGTTATAGTCCAGCTGGTTGACTGCTCAGGTAAAAATGGGGGAAACTCACAGAAGAACTAATTCATAACTTTATTTTTAATAGAGAAAATGGTGACACACAATTTAATTCATTAATTTATTCTTGTAAGGAACTGTAAGAAAAGTCAAGTATCTTAAAAATTAATAATATATAATAGATAATTCAAAGCCAATCAATTCAATTGGTAATTATGAATTCAATGGATAAGTTACTTGCAGTTTACTTGTGTGAAGAATGCTGGATCTGGCCCAAAACATTAGGGCTATGTCTACATCATGAAGCTTAGTTTGGACTTCTTTAATCTGAACTAAACAGTTCCCGCTTAGTTCGAACTAACTGTGGGTTAGTTTGGAGTAATTATGGCTTTTTAGTTCAAACTAGCTGCTTTTACTAGTTAGAACTAACACGGCTAGTTTGAACTAATGGGTTAGTTCAAAGCAAAAAAGTTTGAACTAAGTCATTAGTCCATGTCTACATCGCACTAGTTTGAACACCTAACCACTTAGGCCAGGCTAATTGCTCAAACTTATTAGTTCAGACTAAGCTTTGCTTAGTTCGAGCTAAAAAAACTTCTGAGTTTGAACTAGGCAAAGTCTAGTGCAGACAGGAAGTAATTGGCTAGTGTAGACATAGTCTATTTGTTTCATTGCTGTTCTTTTGCATTCACTCATCTTCTTCCCTCTTAAACCTGATCTGTACTTCATTGACAAGAGAGGGTCAGCAAAGGTTTCAGCTGAAATTTCAGACTAATACAAGCCAGTGTGTGCTCTTTAAGGAGCTTGGAAATGTCTTTTTTATCTCTTGGAAGCTGTCACTGAAGATTGTCAGCTCTCTCTCCTTTTTAGTTTGACTGATATTAGCCTTTACTAGAATTTAATTTGAAAACTTTTCCCCAACATATTTCACTTGTTAAAAATTCTACATTAATTTTCTTTATTTATATGTGTTCTAGCTGAACTTAAACACTTCTAGGCATGACACTCAAATCAAGAAAGCCTTTAATTTTTCAGCTTTTTTTTTCATTTTTGCCTGTCTTAACCTCAACAATTCCAGTTTCTGTCAATACTTCAAAGTTAATGGTCTCATAATTTATAATAGGTCAGTCATCCAGAACTCTACCTTTGCCTTGTCCATCTTTTAACAACTCCCAAGTCTGTAGAAATACTTAGAAGTAACATTAATACTTTATGTTACTTCTCAAACATTGCCCATATAAGATAACATCAGCTTGATTGTTATCTTGCTTATATTGCATAGGGCCCTTTACTTCAACTGTGTTGCTCCTGATTTACATTAGTGTAAATCAAAGGGGAATTGGGCCTTATCTGAAAAATTACTCTGAAATTGCCATTCATGACTTCCCCTTTGTTCATAATTTTAGATAATGTTAAGTCTCGGCTTTCCAAACTAACTACTTCCAAGTGTTAGCACCATTATCTCTTAATCCAGACTCAAAAACCTCATCCTTCTTAGTCCTCAGAAAGCTCCAATAGCTTCTTCAGTTCATCTTAGTATCTCAAAATAAAATAAAAATCTATTTCCTAGTTCTTGGGTTCTTTAGATGACTTTCCCGTGTCTCTTTAACATCACATTTCCATTTTGCTGTCCAAGACCCAGACTAATTCTGTTTTCCTATCCATATACCTCCATACTGGATAGAGGGTTCTTCTTCCAAATTGAACTCAACAGGCTAAATAGCTAGCTCATGTAAATTGACTTGAATGGAGCTATCTGAGTGCACACTTGCTGAGGAACATGGCCTTTTTATGTCTGAGACTGGGTGTTGTACAGTTTGACAGAGGAGGAAGACAAAAATTTCTTAAATTTACAGTTACATGCCAGTATGTACAGTGGTACATATTAGAAATAGGAAAATTAAATATGATATTGAATACTGTGAGAGCTTTATTTATAATGTAAAAGCAGAATCTAACCAGTTTCTTCAGTATTTGAGGCATCCAGCTTTAATTTACTTAATATGCATCATTTAAAAATGCTAGTATATTTGGCTCAGTTAAATAGTTCTACAAAATTGGCATGTTTGCCTCAAAAAGGATTTAATGTTTTTCCTTCCACTTTTATAGTTCTGCTTATATATGATTTGTCAAACCTAAAAATCACTATGGTAATTCAGATCTCTCTTAGCTTTTGATTTAATATGAAGTCCAGTATGTCTCTGTTAGGCTGAAAGCTTCATACCCTGAAATATGCTTTGAGTTTGCAGTTTCCTTGGTGTATGGATCGTATAATTCCTTTCAGCCTCTATGAGTGGGAAGAAGATCAGGCAGGTCATAGTAGTGGTTTCGGAACAAAGAGCATGAAGGCAGTGCTTGTGGAAAGCTTTGTAAGGAGATACAAAGGGTTAGGTTTCCTACAGTAAAACAATTATATTCAGCTGCACATTCAGCTGGGGAAAACTGACTGGTTTGCGTCTTGTAGAAAGTGGCATCAACCTACAACAAATATTTTGCTAGCTGAATGTTTCTATAAATTTTGGAAATGCCACAAAACAAAATTTTGCAACTGTAATCTCAATCTGTGAAAAAGGATTATCACATTATGTGTCTAGCCCCCAAGGCAATTTAGGGTTTATTAATGTTAGTAAGGAGAATAGACTGAAAGCCATTCTCACTAAGGTATGTACTGTATCAGACTGTTCTTAGCTGGGATTTGGAACTTCATTGTTTTTCTGCCAAACGATCAAATCTCTACTTCAAGTTAAAAGCCAGCATGATAATATGTGAGACTGAGTTCCAGGAATGATGAGTTCAAATTCTAACTAAACCAGTCACTGACTTGCTGTGTGGCATTGGGCACGTCAATTAGAGACTGAATCAATGCCAGATAATTGAATCTAGAAGATTATGGTTGAAAGGAACCTTAGGAGGTCATCTAGTTCAACCATCTGCTCAAAACAGCACCAACCCCAAATAAATCACCCCAGCGGGGGCTTTGTCAAGGCATACCTTAAAAACCACTACAGATAGAGATGCCATTATCTCCCTAGTAACCCATTCCAGTGCTTCATCGCCCTCTGAGTGAAAAAGTTTTTCCTGATACCCAACCTAGATCTCCCCCACTGCAACTTGAGACCATTGTTCCTAGTTCTATCATCTATTACCACCGAGAACAGCCTAGCTCCATCTTCCCTGGACCCTGTTTCAGGTAGTCATATCGGATAATCCCCCCCCCCCATCATTCTTCTCTTCTGCATACTGAACAAGCCTAGTTCCCTCAGTCTCTCCTCATCAGTCATGTGCACCAGCCCCATGGGCACTGGGTCTATAAGGCCAGGGAAGCTTAGCTTTTCCTGACAGCCAGGTGTGGCTCTGCCCACACTCAGTCCCCAGTGGTATAGCCAGCCAGGGCTGGGTGCAGGTGAACCAGCCAGCTTGGGTCAGATTGGGTTGCAGCTGTGGCATGGTGTGGTGCAGGCTAGCGGTGCACCACAGGCTGGGAGCACTCAGACTGGTGGCACTCCTGCCAGGCCTAGGACAGACTGGCCTGCCTGGCAGTGGGGTGGGATGGCACTATGGTGCAGTATGGGCTGGCAGCACTCCGAGGGCTGGGAGCACTCAAACTGGTGGCACTTTGTGGGCTGGGAGTGCTTGGGCTGCAAGGATTCCATCAAGGCCTGGGGCAGACTGGTGCTGAGGTGTGCCACAGTAAACCTGGGGTAGACAGCCCAGGTCTGGGTTGGGTCCATGGTGGGGCACTCTGGCAGTGGGGACGGGGGAGACTGAGGGCATGCAGCAGTCAGTCTGGGGTCAGAGTGGGGTGCTGCCCACGTACACGGTGCTGGGGCGTACATGCACTGGGTCATGTGGCAGTCCTAGCTGGTGTGTTTGGGCCTTCCACCAAGGGCAGTGCTGTGATGGAAGAGGGGGGCTTCAGGTGGAAAAGGTGTGGCCAGCGTCTAGGCTCCCTGAACAAGCCACTTATGGAGCTCCCAATCATTTTTATTGTCCTCTCATGGACCCTCTCCAATTTGTCCACATTTTTTCTGTCATGGGAGGTCCAAAACTGGCCACAGTGCTTCAAATGTGGCCTCAGCAGGACTGAAAAGAAGGGAATAATCACTTCTCTCAATCTGCTGACTATTCTCTTTCAAAGACAGCCCAATGTGCCATTTAGCTTCCTTGGCAATAAGGGCTCACTGCTGATTCCTTTCCAGCTTCTTGTCCTCTGTAAACCACAGGTTCTTTGCTGCAGAACTGCTACCTAACCAGTTGGTCCCCAGTCTGTAGCAGTGCACAGGGTTCTTCCATCCTAAGTACAGGACTCTGTAAGGGGCCCATATTTTCCCTGACCACATTCTTATTGCTAATTTATCTGTAGAAACGCTTCTTGTTACCCTTTGCATCCCATGCTAGCTGCAACCAGGGCTGGATTATTGCAGGGGCTGAAGCCCTGGCTGAAAGGGGGGCCCAGGGCACCCACCCCCAGTGATGGCTAGTCTGCAGGCTGCCATGATGGGGATGCAGGGGCCCTGTGGTGGATGCCAGCCCAGAGCCCCCACACCAGTTAATCCAGCCCTAGCTGCAACTCCAATTGTGCTTTGGATTTCCTGATTTCACTCCTGCATTTCATTCCAAGCAGCATTTTTATGAACACTGAAGTCAACACAAATGAGTACAAATGAAGTCAATGGGAATTTTTCATGCATCAAGACCTCCTAAACGTTCTGTTTTCAGCATCTTCATTTGTAAAACTGGGGTGAAAACACTTTACCTCAAAGGCTGTTTTGAGCCTTTGTTAGTTAATGATGGTACATCATTTCAGAGATTTAAAGGATCTGAATTTTCTAAAACAGCCAAATACTCTTATATGCTGCCAAATTGGCAGGGTCTTTTATCATCTGTTGTAAATATGAACTTCCAAATGTAGACAGTAAACCAATACACAACACTAAGTATTTAGGTATGGATAAAATGTTTGTTCTATGCAATAGCTATGATGTGACTGTTTGGATTTTAGGGGGCTGTTGCGTCTCTTGGCTACTGAACTGTCATGGTGGTTTTTCCCCATAGTATTGTTATGATTTCGGGTTTTGCATTGTTTACATTTGCCTGATTTATAGCAGCATTTCAACATTAGTTTGCCTTCTCTCTCCTACATAAGGATCATCTGCACACTTCTCTGTGCTTATTAACATTAACCCTCAAGGAAGCCTACCCCCATCATACCTAATTAATGGTTGGTGGTCTGCCTCAATTATCTGTCTATGACCAGATATAAGCTAATAGGCTATGTTTACATTTGCCCAAATTAGTTTAGACTTGCTAATCTGTACTAACCAGGAACTTTTTAGTTTGAACTAACACTTAGTTCGAACTAGAAGGCACTGTTAGTTTGAACTAATGTCTTAGTTTGAACTTGTTAAGCTTGAACTAAGCCTTAATTCGGGTTGTGCCTGCACCTCATTTGAACTGAAGTTTTGAACAAAGCGTGGAAGTCTGAACCAGCCTTGGTACTAACTAGTTTGAACTAAACTTTCCTTAATTTGAACTAAGAAATTTCTTAGTTCGAACCAAGGAATGCCTAGTGTTACCATGGGCTAAATTAGTTTGTACTAAACCTCCTTTATCTGAACTAATTTGCCAGTTTTGACATAGCCATAGAGCCCACAATGCATTTCAGATCTTAAATGCACAGGAGGAGGCATTATTCTTACTCCAGGGAGTAATCAACCTGAAAACAGACAATGAATAGGCAAAGTGAAAGAGGATGTGAAGCAGGAAATATTCCATCGTGATTCCCAATATAAGTAGGACAGGTAAATCATATATAGGCAACTCCTGAAGTGTGACAATGCAAGTGAATTTCTCAAAGGCACCACAACAGGAAGGTCTTCTGAGGGGATTCTGAAAGTGGAGAGGAGAGTGGACTTGCAAAGGGGGCTCAAGAAAGTCCAACTCAGAGAAGGAGGAGTGGTAGCACAGACAAGCTGACAAATAGTTAAGATGGCAAATAGCTTAACAAAGTTAAGTTAATAATTAAGATGAGAAGTAGTTTGACAAAGGCCTGGGCAGTGTAAAGTGGGCACATGGTTCAGCACTTGAGAAGGGTAGACAAGTAGGGCGATGATTATATAGAGACTAATGATTTATTGTCATCCCATCCCTTACGTGGGCCTGTTAGCATGGTAGCAGGAGTCTAATCTTCAAAGTTCAAAATCAGTAAAAGTGAATTTACACGTGTATCCCTTATGAATGCACAAGTAATATGTAATAATTGGGACCTTTAAATCTATATGTATTTACGTGTTGGTGTTTGTCTTTGATGTTATTTTCTTCATGGCTTTATATTAAATGAGTAATTACATAATATTGATTTAAATTACAGTTGTCTAGAGAGGCTCCTAGCAGTTTTAAGGCATTTTTCTGGTAGATGTGCAAACATGAAATAAAGCACAGCCTTTGCTCGAAAGAGTTTACTGTCTGGATAAAATCTGAAGTACTGTAAAAAGTGGGATGGAAATGTTGCTGTGCATATATCTCTTGTATATATATTTTGTCTCCCACTAAAGCTCGTGCAAAAAATAAATTTGTTAGTCTTTAAGGCTGTGTTCACACAGCCCTCTTATTTTGAAACAACAGAGGTTGTTTCGAAATAAGATTTAGGCTGTTCACACGACACACAGTTGTTTCGAAACAAGTTAAACCCCATGCGGGGACAAAACAACGTTGTTTTGAAACAATTGTTTCGAAACAACGCCATGTGAACATGTTGTTTCGAAACAACGGTGACTTGTTTCGAAATAACTGTTGCCTGAACCTGCTATTTCACTTTGAGCTTTTTTCCTTAATTTGAATTAACGAACTGTTAATTCGAATTAAGTTATTTTGAAATAAGGCTTTATTTCGATACATGTTGTTTCAAAACAACCATATCGAAATAATCCCCTGTGTGTGAACACAGCCTAAGTGCCCCAGGACTCCTTTTTGGTTTGTTCTTCATATATAGTTAGATCTTTTTAATAAAAGCCCTTTCCTTTAAGGAAAGAATTAATATAAAGAAAATATTGTACTTCTCTTGTAAGTCTACATAGGAGCAAAGTTTGACACCCCCCCCCGTCTTGCACTGCCTCCTAAAACTTACTATTGAACAACTTTTTTCACATTTAAATCAATAGTAACATTTCCATTTGCTTCATTTGGTTTTGAATCAAGCCCCTCTGCATTAAGGATTTTCAGAGAGTACACTTATGTAAGTAGCAATGGTACATTTGATAATGGCCACTAGAAATTAATTTAGCTGATGGTCTACATTGTTTGTACCTAAAAAGAAAATAATAATCCATGTTCAGAGGTACTGAAATTTCTGCTTGAATTTCCTGGAAATCTGTAAATGAATTAGTTTATCTGGAGTGTTAGCCCACCACATTATAAAAGAGACTATCAAAAGAAGAAAATACCTGCCCTCTGTTCATAGTCTAGCAAGTAATGTATTATATTCTCATGAAGTATTGAAAGCTTTCAGTGGTTGTCAAAAGCTATTCTTTACTCAAGGCTATGTAGAGTAAAAGAAGGACTTAAACAATATTGTGCTATGCTTTACTCCCAGTGTATGGATGCCAATCATCAGTGTAGTATATATTAAAAAGACAAGGATCTAAAAAAAGTTTTAAAAAAATGAATTCATCTGTTGCTGGGAGATGAAGACATATGAAAAGTACATAATCCGTTTTGTGCACAGATGTGTATTTTAGCTTTAGTCTCAGTAGAAGCTTTTGTATTAAGAATATACTTTAAATTCTAACTAAAAAGAAATATGGAATCTAACCAAGCTGTGTTGTGGCTGCTTTTTTAGGTTTCTGTCATCCATTGAGAATCATTCATAGCACATGCATTTCACTGCTTACACCGTAAGTATGAGACTTTAGAATTTGCATCTCAAAAACACTGTGATTTTTTTCTCTGATAAAAATAAAATGTGTCCATTAATTTCAATGATCATTTAGAAATCCCAATATTTATTTTAAAAAAGAATTCAAAATAATCCCATGACTCTGACGATACTAGTTTGTTTAGAGTTAAGATGTAAATTGATGCATTAAAAATGGATAGTATCAAACACCAAAAAAACTGAGGAGGAAAGAGCAGATTTCATGCAACTGGCATGTGCAAAAATTAATCTTATAAAGAAAACATCATAGTAAATTTTATTTAGTTGCCTTGAGCTGGAATCTGAGTACAACTGCTTGGGATTCTTTTATCAAAGGACTATTTTGATGCAAAATGTAGTTTCTGCCAACTGACATTTTCTGTTGGAAAGATTTTTTTTGTTTTGTTTTTGCTGATTTTTTTCCCTCCTGCCCTTTTTGAAAACTGAAATGAAATAGCAAAAACAATGAGTCCTGTGGCACCTTAAAGACTAGCAAATTTCTTTGGACATAAACGTTCATGGGCTGCCACCCACTTTGTCTGACAAAGTGGGCTGGAGCCCATGAAAGCTTATGCCTGAAGAAATTTGTTAGCCTTTAAGGTCCCACAGGACTCCCTCTGGTTTTGCTGTACATAGAGTAACACGGCTACCCCTCTGAAACGGAATATTTTGTTTTGGGTCAGCCAAGCTCAACATTATTCTGTGCTGCTGTAGCGCCTCAGGTGAGTTGTTTTCATGCCTCCATTATTTGCTGTATGATAAGTTTCCTAAATGGACTGTGTCTGATGCACCAGTTTGCATTCTGCTGCATCACGGACATCACATGGTCACCATGCATCACAGGTGATGTAATCCAAGGGGAACTCAGCGCACAGAGGAAAATGTTGCCATGAGATAATGAAACTACACTCCCAGGAGGAACTGTGGCAGTTCAGGCAGACCCAGATTAAGGTCGAACTGAACTGGAAAGAAACATTTTGAGAGTTGCACATCAAAATTTTGATTTTTCAATATATTTTTGAGGGCAGGTAAGTTAGTGTATATAAGTAGAACTTTCTCTGGCACCACTCAGTGTGGCCAATCTTATCTGCATGTTACAAAAACTACGTTTTTGTATTGTCTTTTTCCACAGCCCAATGAGTCAACAACAATAATGTGTAGGAACAGTGTTGATTTAATTACCAGCCTGAGGGGAAAATGTAGTTGATAACTTTATTTACAAAAACAGCAGGATATTATTAAAATGTTTAGAGAATAGAAATACTGCAGATTTTTATCTATGTAATGAAGCTTAAATAAAACTTTTCATATTTAATTTGCTGTTGTATGAAATAATAAACCAACGTTTGATGAACCAGTTTGAAGACAGCTAGATTGTTCTCATTTTGCCCATTTGCAAAGAAATGTTATCCTTAAAAACTAATCTAATGCAAAGTTAATGAATTTTGCTATGTGAAAAATCTGCTACAGAAATGTTTACAAACTGACCCCACTATCTTCTTTCCCATAGAAATCATACTGAGGTATGACTCTGACGTGAAGTGGAAGAGAAGAAAAATTCCAGCAAGGGTGCGTTGCTGCTTGTTTTCCTGTGGTTGTTCTGGGTGTTGGTGGGGACTGCATCCATACAATAAGCGGCAGTTCCTCCTTCAGAGCCTGACTATTCCTGCTTGCTGTTTCTTCAGCTCTGTAGCAAGAAGGCCAGGAAGAAGCTCTTCAATGAGGTAGAGAGACACATAGTTGCATTGGGGTGATAGTATTTATCTTGTTCTGACACTGAACCTAGTGATAAGGGAAGAGAGACAGGAGTAAAAGCCAGGCTGACTACCATGGGGGCAGTTGCTCTGAGATGTATCTGGAAACAAGCTAATCTAATTCAAAGACATGGGTGAGGTACTTAAAGTGTGAGTGCCTTGAACCTAGGCCTGATGAAGTGAGGGTTTTAATGCTTCCTCAGCTGATGGACAGATTTCCGTAATGATTCCTAGGCTGAAGCATTCTTAAAAGAGATATGGTAGCTAATGAATGCATGTTGGCTTCCGCTTGCCTCCAAGCTGTTAAATTGAAATCTTTGTTGCTCCTCTTGAGGTTGCATCTAGGCACACCTGCAGCAGCACAAGCTGCAAGAGGATGTTCAGGAATTGTCTGTCCCTTTACAGTTGACATGACAATGCCCTGTGCTTCTATGCTCCCTTGGAGCCATGCACTTCCTTTTGGCATGCTGAATTTTTCAGAGAGGGGCCATGGAAATATCAATGCAAAGTTAACTGCATAAACTTTTATCACTACCTTTTTCCTGGGGTAGATGGCCTCGTGACAGAAGGAGGAAAGTGCTTTCCTCAGAGCTTGCCTCCCTGTCCTCAACTGCAGAGTTCTTCCATCTAAAGAGTCCTTGTGCTATCCAGGTTTAGTTGGAATGATGCTGCAGATACCCTCAAAGTTTAGGAGTAGTAGGATGTGGGATTTTCATCTTTTTTTTTTCTTTCACTAGAGGTGGACCATTTGCTAAAATATTTTCTTTCTGATTTATTATTAGATTGCATGTTAGTTTATTGAAGTGTTGCTTCAATGCACAAATGAAATTTCACAAAAAATTCTATTGAAACAACACACAAATGGCTTGGTTTGACTCCTGTCTCAAGTAGATCAAAATATTGTTCTGTATGCTTACTAAAATCATTGAATTACCTGTTTTCATCTTGCCATTTTGCACTGTTCTAATTGTAAAGGCTGTTCTATAAATAGCAGCTTACTACATACCTTCATGTGGTCTTTTGAAATTACAAAGGAAAACACTTACATTATTAGTTAATTTGTACCATACCTCCTTTTTGTTGGTAGGACAGGCTTCAAAGACAATGGCAGTGAACTCTGTAGACAGTGCACCTTTTTGGTGGGGGATGGAGGATACAAACTCAATGAGGATACAAATACCCTCCAGCTGTTGCATGTCCTCTATCAGCACTAATTGGGGTTAGTAGCTGAATTTAGTTTCTGAGGCCTTGTCTATCCTCAGAATGGGTTAAAGGTAGATATACCAAAATAACCATACCAGCAAACTCTCCTGATGTTCTTTTGCTTGTACAAATTCTCAAAACAAGATAAACCCGATATTGACCAAAGCACTTTTGTATACTAAGGCTTTTGTTAGTATAAAAATGTCATAAAACCTCCCCAGACAAACTCCTAAATTGATTACCCCTTTAATTGATTGTTACATGGAGCAAAGTTTCTAATGTATACGAGATATTAGTCATAAGCAAGGCCATTGGAAAAGAGGTTTGAATGCTACTGTATTTACTAGGACAGGCTTAAAAAAATAAATTTTTTTCTTAAGCAAAATTTACCCTAAAAACATTCTCATTTGTAATTTCAAATGTTCGAAAAACTTAAATTATTATAAACAAAGGGGTTTAACATCAAATTGATGTCTGAAAATGGAAATGTTTTTGTTCAAAATTGTTTTGAAATGAAACAAATAGTTAGTCTGTATCAATTTAAAATATTTGAACTCTTTGAACTGAAATGCAGCTATACTTATGTCAGTATGAAACACTTCTGTTGTGGTTTGAAACACTGATTTGGGACAAAATGTTTTGTTTTGAATTTCCCCTAAGTACTGATTTTTTTTTTAATCAGAAGTTGCTGTTTTACCACAAATAATGAGGCTTTTGTGGGAAAAATGTTCTACACAAAACAATCTGACCAGCTCTAGTATTCATGAAAAGAACTGTAATTCTCAAAAAGGAAAAATTGTGAGGAAAGTCTGAGGTCTTCATCCTGTAATGCATGGTACACATTGTGCTAGTGATTTGAATAGTGTCTATGCCATCACATGTGCTTGCCAGCTTGTTACATATTTCAGGACCAGAGTCAAAGTTAAAATATAAAAGTGATAGCTGAAATGGAATCTGAAGACAAGTTTCCACTTCCTTTCTTTGGGTTTGTAAACTTTTACTTTTAGCATCATTCTTCATGTATCCTGTTTTTGTTTTTCTTCCTCCTGAAGTATCTACTTCTGATTCTTTTTGATTCAGGGTTGTTTTTCTTGTAGGACATACAAATCATTAGATTTTTAAAAATATATATCACTAATAAACTGATCATTCAGAACTCAGACTATTCCATCACTCATTAAGCTTTTCTAACTGTTCCTTGTGACAATGACTGCTTTAGCCCCTTGCTCATTGAAGTGCAGCTAAGGATTAGATTTCCTTATCTATGCAAAGGGAATATAAAATGAGGCATTTAAGCATCCTTTTCTCTCATCTTCTTCTCATTCACATCCCCAATTCATCAGTTATGAGAAACCTATCATGTCATAAAATGTCTTTTGTTTATCAGCTGTAACTACTACACGAACAATTACTCTGGCACGGATGGGATTTTTTTCTGATCACAACTGAAGCTGTCCCTTCAACAAGGAATTTTACAGACACCCAAGTTATATGGGTCAAGTTCAGAATGCAGCTGCTTTCATTTATACCTGTTATAAATCTGGCCTTTGTGCTGTATTTGAAGCTAGAAGTTGTGGTTCTTCTCATTGCTGTCATACATAGTTTGAGTCCTCTATCATTTATGACATATTGGGATTGGCAGCTAATGAAGACAATAATGAAGTTCATGCTATTTTAAATAGAGACCAGATTATTTTAAGTCATATAATTGGCAACTCCAAGCACTTCTGCGAGGAGTGAAGAAATGAAAAAATAACATGTGCTAAAATCAATTTTTTTGTTGATTTTGTAATAGTGACACAATAGCAAAAGAAACGGTAACTTTAAATCTTCTAAAATCAACATGTTACTCAAGCGTTGGCTCATCACCTGCCTTCTTGTCTGTTTTTATCCATCTGTTGCCTTTTTCTTTTACAATTGGACACTCAGGTCTTTGGGGCAGGGAGCACACTTTTTTTATGTTTGCACAGAATCTAGCACAAAGGTTCCACTGACTCTAGATGCTACTTCAGGTCAAATAGTTCATAGATAATTTGCTTTGCTTATTCACCCATTAATATGAGTTCTTGGCTAGGACTAAGAATATACATGACATCTTTTATTTTTTTATTCTTTTTCTTTCTTTTAAAAGACAGGAATCCCTGACATATAGTGTAAAGTCAAAGAAATGTGGATATTGTTTTGTCATTGCTGATGCATGCATTGTGACATTGACTGAATGGAACTGCTTTGATTCACCAGGAGCACTGGGAAGTACTGTGCCTCCAAGAGACACAATTTCTCCCAAGCTCTCCTGTGTACAGAACTGGGTCATTCAATAGAGGAAATGAGTTGAACTAGCTATGGAAGAAATGCACACTTTGCCTTACAGAAGTATATTGTTTGGTATATAACACATTTTTGAGCATCAATGGCAGAGATGTGCAGGGCCAGATTAAGGTAGGGGCCATAAGGGCTACAGTCCTGGGTCCTGACTTAAAGGAGGCCTCTGTGCACTCCCACCCCCCAAATTCTGACCTGGCTGGCCTGAGTGGCAGGCTCCTGCTGCTCACCTTCAGCCTGCCTGCCCAGAGGCAGGAGTACAACAGCCTGTGACCCACCCGTCAGCCTCCAGCAGCAACACTGACATGTGGGCCGCTGCTGCAGCCATGCTGGCCTGTGCGCCCCCACCTCCTTGCAACAGCACTGACCCATATCAGCACCAGCTGTGCCCCCCAACCCCCTCCTCAGCGCCGGCCAGGTTTCCAGAGTCCCTGACCCTACCCATCAGCATGAAGGGAGTCAGGGGGCTCCACTCTGGGCCTTGATCTGGTCAAAGAGATATGACCCCTACAAAAGCACCATTTCCAAGCAAAACAGTGTTGGAAATGCTGACTAGCTGGTTCTGAGAAGGATTTCTATGGTATATGTTTAGGTTAGGAAATGGCATTAACTATCCCCTCCAAGGGGCAATAACAAACATAGAAAATGTCTGCCTCTTGCATGAGCTGTGGGCCTCCAGAAACTGCACATATTACTTGTCACTTCTGTGGCAGAGAAGACGTACTATAGACAACCTGTTTATCATGTGACAACCAGCATGTGCAGTAATGATGTTAGAGTTCTGAAGATGCAGTCTTCTTTTTATCTTGTCACAAGAGATGATCTCTGCTGTTTCTGAAAGTGCTGTGCTCTCGAGTAGCATATTGAAGAATGCTACAAAATCACGGTACGTCAGAGCACTGATGAGAATGTACGTAGTGTTCTTGTAGTCAGGGCTGTCCTAGACTATTAGAGGCAAAATGTGCGTGAAATAACCTTTTGGGGGGTGGGGGGCAGCTTCTGTTGATGAGAGAGAAATTTTGAGCTTACACAGAGCTCTTCTTCAGATCTCAAAGAACATAGATATTCCTAGGGTTGGTTTGAGAACAAGAATTCGAATTAGTGAAAAGTTGTTTCTAATTCTTTTTCATTTCATTTTGGAATGACACTGAGCCTGTTCAAAACAGAGAGCCCTGACTAGCCTGGTGGTTTGACTCTTCAGGTGTGCTGTAGTGAGCTCAGGTTCCAAGTCCTTGCTCAACTGACATTTTAGGTAGTGAATGCTATGTGTCTGTGACAGTCCATCTCTCGTAAGAATGTCAAATTAATATTTCTCATCTTCATTCTATAACATCTTTAGTTTTGATACAGGGGTTTTTATAACTAAAGAAAATGCCAATTAATGAAGGTTATTTGCTCTTTAACTAATTAATGGTGTAAAGGGCTAATATAGATGGCAGAATGATCAGGAAAAGTTTTTTAAAAAGGTTGACAGATAAGAACAAAGTTTCTTGAAAGTATTCAACAGTCATTAATTAGCTTTCAGACTGAATAAGTTAATTGGGAATTGGTGAATGTTTTGATCTTTGGGTGTTGAGTTAGATCATTACTCTATTACACAGCTGATTAAAATATCTTTAAAATTATTAGTATCAGATGTAACGCTACTTATCTGAGGATACTTGCAGACTTTTCATATGACTTCATGTGACAAATCATACAAGTTGTTTACGTGAATACTAACGAATGATTATTTTTCTCTGTTAACCTCTTGGCTCTTGTCCTTAGCTCTTTATCTTTGCTACTCTGGTTTTTAATGGTAGTGCAGAAAAAAAAATATCTCTGTCATAAAGGAATATGACTGTTTTCAGATCAGGCCTTCAATGTTAGTGCTGATCATTACTTTTTATTAGCTTCCTATGTTGCTTGTAAGGTCTTCTCTGACAGTACTATCAAAGATTAAGCAGTGCATTGAACTTTTAGATTTGCACAACATCCTAGCAAAAGCTTAGACTCAATGGCAACATGTTACTCAAAAAACCTAAGCAGTGCAGCCCATCAGGATAATATTGTTGTTGCCCTCTCAGGTCAGCAGTACATGAAACTACAGAAACATAAAGCAAATGTGATAAAAGACTATCCCAGGCAATTCTACTCTCTGAAATGTTGTAGAGTTAATTCACAAGGTTCTGAGCACAAAGATATAGGTTGATTTAAACCCATTTATATATCATTTTTCTTTTCCTACTGTAAGCATACAAATGTACATTAAACAAAAAAGAAACACTCCTCAAGCAAAATCAATGGATTATGAACAAGCTTACTCTGTGTATACAGTGTAAGAAAAGCCCTTTAAGGGAGTATTGATCTATATAGTTTGTGGTAAAGTCACCATATATCCATGAGAACACATTACCTCAACTAGAGTACTATAAGTACTATGCACTAACCACTTGCAGAACTGGAGCACAATTTTGAGAGCTGTGTAACTTAACAGAGTGTGCCCTCTAAATTTTCATGTTCAGTCCAAATCTGGATTCCAGTCCAGATTCTCAATCCTTGCACAGTGCCTTCTGTGTTGTTCCGGTAGCACAACTTAAAGCCATCTTAATCAGGCAGCCAAGGTGTCTCCAGTGGAGAGGACCCTTTTAATGGCATAAAGCTGGCTTGGCTGGCTTATAGTGTGCACTCCTCCCTTCTTGGCATGGGGTGGATGTGAGGGACAAAAAGGCTGGGGCCAGGATATCTCACAGGAGATGCTGTAGCTGGTACAATTTGGAGGAGTCCTGAGGCTGCTCTAATTTACACCAGAAGATAAGAGTTGGTGTAGGTATGGGGTTGCTGTGCCACCTTTCCTCTACCACTAGAATGATGCAGCTCAGTATTTAGCTAATAGTGTTTAGCATAGCTTTTTCTGTCCTCACAAAGATTTCTTCCTGGGATTCTGGCTTCACGCTAAATTGAACTATAAAACATATACTGTCAAGCTACAGACTGATGACCAGACACAGGATTTATTACACCACGTATGAAAAAGATTTTGTGTATTCTCTTCTAGTAAATGAAATATTAGAAGCACAATATGCCCTGTAGCACTGTCCATTGGAATAAATCAAATGTCTTTTACACAGAAACAAAGACAGAGTGCTATGAATCTTACAGATGCTAATTAAATTCTAATATTTTAGATTTATGATTACATGGTGACTTTTATTAAAACTAAATTCCATAATTTCAGAGTTGTGACAGTCTCCTGGGATTACAAAAATGGGGCCTATTTCCAAAAACTACAGCGCATCTGTAGACAACAGAAGCTACACAATTTAGCATGTTTAAACAATGAGAGTCCTATTGCATCTTATAGATTAACAGATTTCTTCAGGCATAGGCTTTCATGGGTTCCAACCCATGGGCATCCGACCCATCAGATGGAGCCCATGAAAGCTGATGCCTGAATAAATCTGTTAGTCTATAAAGTGCCACAGGACTCCCGTTGTTTTTGCTGTACAAACTAACATGGATACCCCTCTGGAAATGTTTGGCATGTTTAGAAGCAGTTTCTTTGAAAATACAGATTCCATTCTTCTGAATTATTAATATTTTGGTGTAATGTTATTAAGAAAGCTAATTTTGGATTCCTACATTGATAAATGATATTTAGTATTTTAAAAAAAACAACAGCTGAGCCAAAACCAGTGTCCCATATTCAAAACTCCATTCTGGACTTTGGAAATGTTTGAATCTTTTTCCAAACAAAAATTTTGCCTCATGGTGCTATCTTGGTAACATATTCCAGATCATAGATCTTACATTGCCTAGTCGAGTCCTTAGAAACTACAGTGCAAGTGTTGCCCAAGAAGTTCCATCAATCTCCATAAGTTTTTTTCAAGTCAACAGTCTTTTTGTTCATTCTCATACCATCTATCTTATCATTTATGCCTGTTGCAATAAAATGGTTTTATAAAATTGTTTTAAGTATCCATGTAATGATTCCTGTTGGGCATCCCAAGGGTTCCTATTTTAAAATTATCTGTGGATGGATCTGGGCAGGAACCCAAATTCCCTGATAAGATTTATAGGCAATCCAAATCCAAACTCCAAATAATAAAGAATCAGGCTATACCAGAAATAAGGATTTGGGTTCTGCCTTTCTCTCTATCATTCCAATAATATTTATAAAATACATACTTTATCATCTGTGTACTGACAAAGCTATGCTGAAGCAAGAGTTTGGAACAGAGACCTTATTCTTTCATTATCTATATCCAGATGACTGTAACTTAATACATGCATGATATTTGCTTATGGGTGTGAGTCCTAGGAAAAACTGTGGTGGGAAGGTGTCTTAGCATCTTGATCTTTATTAGAAATGATAATTTTTAATTGTCCTTAAGACTTTGAGAGAATTACTCCTGCTATGATATTTTATCATATGGTTAAAAGACCATATCCTTTTCTGAACCATATGATAGAATTTTATGTTTTATACATAGTGTTTGAAGTAGAGGTTTCCAAAGGGGTAGCTGTGTTAGTCTAGTCCAGCAAAAAAAACCCAAGGAGTCGTGTGGCACTTAAAGACTAACAGATTTATTTTTTGCATGAGCTTTTGTGGGAGAAAATCCCACTTTGTCAGATGCTTCACAGATGGGTGAACTAGAGGTGTCAAACTCATCAATTTGGGGGGGCCACATTTGGAGGGCAGGCCACCTGTCGTGGGCCATGTGTCTGGACAGGCTGCCCAACCCTTTCCCTCTCTATGTTCAGAGTGGCATGGGCTCCCCTTCCCTCTCCCCAAGCCCACAGGCTCTGCAAAACCTTCCATTTTCCCTGCCCTGTGGGCTCCCCTTTGCTAGACTGACTCCTTGATGCCCCCCCTTCTCCTGTTGTGCAGTTCCTGGACCCCCCTTCCTTACCTGGGCAACTCCCAGACCCCTCACCTTCTCTTTCCACTTCCCTTACCGCGTGGTGGCACCAGGTAATCAGCCTCAATCACAGCCAAAGGCAGCTGGGCTCCTGCCTCCCTCTTCGCCACCCACTCACTGCCAGTCATTCAGCATGGTGGCCTTCAGTTGGCTCAGCCCTGGCTGGCCTTTGATTGGCTCATTGCCATGTGGGCCCAAGCCACATTTTCCTTTTCTTATTTATGATTCATGTGATGGGCAGTCAGTCAGATTAGCATGTTGACTGAATGACTGACAGTGAACAGATGGGGGGGGGGGCTGGACGGGGCAGTTGCTCTTTGGGAGTCCGACCCAGCTTACTGTGACTGAGACTCTGATTAGTTAGCAGATCATGGCAGAGCTGAGCTGGGATTGCCTGGCGCATTTCCTTTGCTCTTGTGTGCTCTGACTCACTCACGTGGTCAAAACCGCAAGCACTCTTAGCCCTGCTCTGCCAGAGGCAACCTGTTTTTCCTGTTCACTGCTGCTGTGGACAGCTCCCAGGCATAGCCCAGGCAGCCACTCGGCAGGCCACATCTGACCCGTGGACCATATGTTTGACAACCTTGGTTTGAAGTCATGTTTCTTTTTACTTTACAGGGCTTTTTCTACCATGGAAAGCTGCACAGCTGGGCCCATGAGAGTAAATGTATTACCTTTGTCATTTTTGTGATAACAGCTAGGGGAATGAGTTCATTAACCAGAAGATACAAAAAATATAAGTCTCTCTGAGTAAGCCAGGAAGAGATGGAATAATTTCCTAGTTACTATAAAGTAGAAGAAAATATTACTTCTAATCATAAATAATCACATGACCAGGAACAGTGAAAAATTTGGTGTGACCATGAGTTGTGTGCCACCTTGACAATTAGTAGTCTTGATGCCCTCTCAGCTGGTGAGGGTTGGCTTAAACTAGTAAATTACTCAGAGATTTTTCCCCTTCCTCCTCACATCATGACTCCCCCCACCCCCGTCATCCATCTGTTAATTTCATCAAGGCACTAGAATGCTTGGTGATGTCATAATTGGAGTTATCACAAATCTAACAAGATTAGACCAAAATGTATCAAACCAAGATCCAGTAATCGTACAGGGGCTTTTGAGGAAAATGAAATATTTCCTAAACTTTAGGAAAAGCTTGCCTTTAAATGGGTTTGTAGCCCTCTCAAATGGGAAGGTCTTTTATGGTATGTAAATTCAGAATCATGCTTAAGCCCCCTTCCTGTCTACACACAAATTGCTCTAATCGAGGGCACAGATCTAGGCTACCAAGACACCACAAGTATGGAGGGTTCAAGCCTGAATAAAGCTGGAACCCAAGGCTTGAGCCTTATTGTTCTGCTCCACTGGATTTATGGTCTGGGAGTCTGGCAACAGTATCCCACAATCCCACAGAGTGACTTTCTTTCCTCTGAACAGTAAAGTTTGGTGAACAGTCAGGGCCTCCCACACTGTAGTGTGAACAAAAGCTAGAGCAGCTGCATTCTCGGAGGTCCCTGGAAAGTCTGAGATGTGCATGGTTGGACTGTAACATAATGCAGTGTGGACACTGGAAACCTGGCTTTAGCATGAGGGTTCAACAATTTCTAGACTGCTGTTTTTAATGAATGGGGATGCTTAAACCCTGGGTTTCTATTGCTATTTAGAATTATGTTTAGAATTGTCGGCCAATCTGAAACTCAGGGGGTGGACAGATGGATGTTTGTTTATAGTACAGTAGCATTTAGGGTATATCTACACTGCACTGTAATTCCAAGGTTAGTGGGACTTGTGTCAGCTGACTCATCTTAGGAAACACTTGGACTGAGCATATACATTGTACTGCCAACTCCACTTCCACTTTTCTAGCCCAGCCCTGACTCTGGGGCTCTGGTGTCCACACTGCAGCATGCTAACCTGAATCAAGCCAACAATCTTCCAGAGTTCCTAGTGCCCTCCTGAAATGTGGCCTTCAATTGTGGTGCACTGTAGGAAAAACTCTAGTGCCCATGCTGTGCATTGCAAGCAGTTTGACCAGCCTGCCAAAAGTGTCTGCTGCACTCCCAGCTGCCAGAGCTGGCAACATGGAGGAGCTGCCTTTTGAAGAACTTCTCTGGCTTGTGTTTTCATTCTTCTGTTGGAAAGGGGCAGAGTTTCTGTGATAAGCTGGTAGACACTTCAGCAGTATTTTCTGACCCATCAATGACACCATGATGGAACAAAAAAATCAAGGTGTCTTGGGCACTTAAAGACTAACAGATTTATCTATCACATGAGCTTTTGTGGGAGCAAATGCCACTTTGTCAGATGCTTTGAAGAGGGGGAACTTAAATAAATGCAGAGGAGTGTAAGACATAGTATCAGGTCATACTGCAACAGCAAATCAGAGCATTTCTAAGGATTGAAACTCTAGGAAACAGCACACTGAGGGACGGTGAAGTCAAATTACCTGTTATAATGTGAAAAGAATCCATAGTCATAATTCAGTCCTGCTTCTACACAATCTAATCTGCATATTAGTTCAATTTCAGCTGTTTGTCTCTGAAGTCTTAATGTCCCATTGATTTTCTTGAGGACCATCATTCACAAATCATCAGTGGAGTGAAAGGAAGATGGAAGTGCTCAGCAACTGGCTTTTTTTTTCTTTGTGTTGTGATTTCTGATGTCAGTTTTGTTCCCGTTTATTCTTCTGCATAGGGAATGTCCTGTTTGTCCAATGTATAAGGTGCAAGGGCATTTCCGGCACATGATGGCATAAATCACATTAGTGGATGAGCAGGTGAAGGACCCTTTGATGGAGTAGCTGGCTTGATTAGGTCCTGTGATGATGTCTTTTGTGCAGATATGTGGACAAAGTTGGCAGTGTGGTTTGTTGCAGGGATATGTACCTGCTTTAATGTTTCTGTTGTTAGGTCTTCAGCTGCTGGTGAGTATCTGTTTAAGGTTCGGGGGTTGTCTGTAGGTGAGGAGAGGTCTGTCTCCCATGGCTAGAGAGAGTGAGGGGTCATCTTTTAAAACTACAACAGATCATTAACGACCTACAGGATTGGGCCTGGGGTGCCAGATCGTGGCCAGGTGTCCCAGCCTTAATCCCTGGCCGGGCCTGGGACCGGGGCTGGGAGAGACATCGGCTGGCCCAGACACTCGGGGCACTGGCGCCAAGATGTAGGACATGTGTCCCATGGACCAGGCGCCAGCGATGCCCTTGAAGCTGACCACATGCAAGCCTGAGTTGGGTTTTTCTTTTGGTGTGTAGGCATACCCTTAGGGGTCCTACCTGAGACTGTACAGGGACTAGCAGGATGGGGCCTCAACCAAGTAGCAACAGTTCCTGTTCCTTCTTACAGTCTCAGCAACCAGACAAAGGGAGGGGTGGTTGGGGGAACAGCAGCATGGTGATCATTTGGCCAAGGCCACACTGCAGGCCATGGACAAGAACAGAGCCTAGTCTTCAAAATCCCTGTTCCAGAGAGAGTCATATATTATTTAGCCAGGTGAAGGAGAATGCCAGCTAATATATTGTGATGAACAAATCTGAAGTAAATTTATCATTAAACATGATAAATCTGGCAAATGCATAGTTCTGTAACTAGATTCTGAAACCTTTCCAAAGGAAGTCAAAGAGGAGAATGCAAATGGTACAAAGTACCTTTTTTAATATTCTGCATCGTGGATAATTAGAAGAATGTTGTCAGTGATTATAACAGGCTACTCTGTGGGGAGTAAAATAAAATCTTTTGTAAAGCATTAAAAAAGATAAGAGTGGTATATCTCATTAATGGAAATATTTAAAACTAGGGAACAGGATTCTTTCTAATCGAGTGTATTTGTTCTTTAATCTTTTACAAATCCAAGTTCAAGAATATTTTATACTAGTGCTAACCAGCTTTAGGAGAAACATATTCTGAAAAGAATTCCCTACAGAAACATTAGCACTGTTTTGTAAAGTAAATGTCTTATTTGCTAGCATTGTAATAGACAAGAAAGATTACAAACTGAAAAGGGGGCTGATAGCCTTCAGAAGGTGATGGATTCTTGCACCTGGGACCGTAAGTACCGGAAAAAGAGATGCTGGGGGTACTACCTCATCGTCTGGCTAGAAGTGGTTTCCATCATATACAACAGGGGTCTCAAACTCAAATCACCACAAGGGCTACACAAGGACTAGTAGAGGACCACAAGAGGATTAGTACATTAGACCAAGGGATGCACCACTGAAACATTTCCATGCAATTATATTGCAAATATCAGTAACGATCATGTCAATGCAGGTCGCAGAAAATAGCTTTAAGGGCTGCATGCGGCCTGCAGGCCACATGTTTGGGACCCCTGATATACCAGGTTTACAGTTAGTTCAATGGCTCTCAGTAACCCCTACTATAAAAATTATTTCAGCATCCTTCCTGGGATAGGCTGTTAAATGGTCTTTGACAGCATTATGAGAAGAGTGTTTCACTGTGATCAGCTGGCCTTTTAGGGTATATTCAAAGAGAAAGAGAGAGTACTTATTATAAAGTATGCTAAGATCACTTTTTGTAGACCCAGTTTCACTGATACCTCTCATTCATGCTTTCCCTGCCTTTTTTCTAACCACCTTCCTGCCTGTATTTTTATCCAGCTGTGGCTACGCCTTTCTTTTCCACAGCCATCTCTCTCCTAGTCTCTGTCTCCCGTCTCCTGCTGGCTATTTTTTTTTTTTTGAGCTTTGCTGGCTCTCACCAAACTCCTTTATCAGGATGGTGGTTCCCATCCCCACAAAAGTGGTTCTTAACCTTCTACGGTAAAAGCGTTCTGCATGGCCATGTGGGGAACCACCAACCTGTTCATTTTTTGCTTCCCGTTTCAGGCATTCTTGTCATTCATTCTCTGCCATTCCCATGGCCAGATAAAAACCACCATTTAGTAAGCCCATCTGATCATTAGGTGGAGCAGTGATTGCTGCAATGGAAACTCTGGGCAAGTGAGTGAAAATTATTGGGGGAAGGAGTGGGAGGACTGTGATACATTTAAATATATAACAGATCTTCTAGACTAACGTGTTTTCCTTTCAAGCCTCAAGAACACTGTTCTACACATTTTTAGAAATATTCATTCTTCTGATTTCTGATATTATAACTGATTGGGATATGACACTTTCTTGCTGATCATAACATTATCTCTATGCTACTGTTTTTTTGCAAGGCTAGATGAAATGTTAGCTAAAAGCAAGTGTTAGCCAACTCCAAGGCACAACTTAAGTTAGGAATGTAGCTGATACAGTTACCTCGATTTTACTAATCTAAAACCATTCAGTAATTTAAAGCCACAGTTAATTGACCTCACTTTTAGCACATCTAAATGGTAGAGTAAAATGTCATTCACTTTCAAATGAAAGGATTGAAACTACAGACCGTTGAAGCCTGAAATCCTAGGAGACCACTCTTTAGTGAAGAGATAAAGTCATTTAAATTATTTATGACTGTGTCACATGCCACCCATATTAAACCATGTACTTAGGGTTTTTAAAAGATGCAGTGTTAGGTCAAATTCATACCTGGTATAATTCCATTAACTCAGTTCAGTTACACCAGGGGTGCATTTGGCTTATGTTCAATATTAATGCAAAATTTTTATTGAACTGCCACTAAAGATCAAATCTGTTAGTCATATACAGTTTTTAAAATTAATATGACTCACAGTAGCTATAGTGGATAATTCACCCCTGGCATAAACCAATGGTTATATGCTCTCTCTTATCAGCAATGAATCTGGCCCAATGGCTCATTGCCAGAACTAACTGAATATTGGGGAAGAAACAGTGGCATACTGAGGCTATGTGGCATCTGGGGCTCACCTCATGTTTGGCTCTCGCCCTGCCCCTCCACCCTATGCAGCCCTTCCCTCCCCATTCAGGGCAGCATGGGTCCCAGTGGCCCCTGGCCCTCCAGCTCTGAAGGTTGTGAAGGGTGCTGCAAGGGTCAGGGACGAAGCAGTCTGAACTCTGTGGAATGAGCCAACTCCTGGCCCCTGCCCCCAAAGCAGTAGCCCCACACTAGCCGCTCTCCGTCCCCTGGGAAGGGGGGCAGCAAGCGGAACAGCCAGGAACACGGCTCCGCATCTGACTTGGCAGCAGAAGGAGGGCGGCGTGGCCTCTGGCCCTGCCCCTTGCCCCCAGCACAGGTGGCTGCAGCGTAACTACCCTGTCCCCTCTGGCCCCTACAGTGGGAGGACAGGAGCAGGGCCAGCAGCCCCAAAATCTGGCAGCCTGGGTGGAGAGGAGACCCCTTCAATTCAGCCCTGGTGTGGGGCCAGCTGCGTACCCCTGTACAGGCTGGCACCTGGGTTCTTGGTCCTCCCTAGCCCCTGGGTCCATATGCTGCTGGGCAGAAATAACTATGAGATTTGAGTACAGATTTATATGATAGTGATTGAGTGGTTAGCACCTCTGCTTAATATGCAGAAAGTCCTGGGTTCAAGCCCCAGGGGGTTGGACTTGATGATCTCATGAGGTCCTTTCCAACCCTATGATTTGATTGATTGATTGATTGATTGGTCAGTGGAAGTACGTGCCATTGGATTAACTTCAGGGCGCAACCTGACACCATGTGAGGTATTTAGAGCTTTAAGTTCTACTGATGCACTGGAAGTACAGCGTTGGGGCTGTCCATACAAGTACAGGGCTCAAAAGAAGTCCTGAAACCACTATTATTTTCTTTTCACAAATGCACTAACATTCACAGGGGCTAAAAAAAAAAAAGGCCACAGTAGCCCTTAGTGATTGAATTAGTCTGGCATGACACAGATCAGTCATTTCAAAGGAACTTCACAGTAATTTCTGCTTTAAACTCATAAATACTGTTTGAGCTAGCATATATATGCAAACACTAATTTGGGTATACCAGGCTCCTGCAGCTTTGATTTGGAATCAGAATGACATGAACTTCTATAAATAAGGTGGTAGGGTATTCACACAGATATATAGCATTGCAGTTCAGCATAGCTGTTTATCACTGGGAAGCTTTTGTATATAGCCATTTGACCCTGCTTGTTCTGTCCTGTGATGAGGTGATTGACAGATCTCATGTCTGGGGCAGGCAGGATATGGGGAAGACGGCCCCAGGAGCAGTGAAGTTTAGGGAGGAAGCTTGGATTGGATAAAATATCAGTGTTCATTTGTTTGCTAATAAATTCACACTCAGAGTGCTACATTTGGACGCTGATTGAAAATTATGGGCTGTATTGTAGAGCAGATAGGAAAGTGCCCTGCTTGGGCACAATATAGAGACACCCTACTCACTTATTTTGTTCCAATCAATTATTATAGCCCACCCTAACCCACACCTCACTTCAGACATTCACTCTCAATAGATGCTCATCTTCCTACCCTTTTCAGGAGACAACTCTTAGGTTCTTCTTTAAAATGCAGAAAAAGGGGAAAATAGTCATCCTTTAATGATATTTTAAAATGCACAGCTTTCATTTTTACTTTATTTAAGTAGAGAATGCAATATAGTAGTTTCTAACATAAGTATCATGCTAGAAGGGACAATTATTGGGGAAAATAACAGAAGATGGTGGTAAAAATGATTTGTACAGCACTAAGTTTTTCAATACCAGCTTAAACAGCAGTTAACTGCTACTGAAACATGAAGTTGTTTCAATTTCTTCAATCGTCAGTGATTGATGGAAGTGATATTTGTTATTGGCAGTTGGAATTACTGATAGCCACCCAATTACAGACTGTCAGTAACACAAAAGGCTTTCTCTCCATCTGAAGTGGAACAGAATAGAGCCAGGAAATATTCCAGTCTCTCTCTACTCAGCATATTTACTTTCAGGGAGAGAGAAATTAAAGGAAAAAATGCCTCCTGGAATCATAGTGTTAAAATTGATTTAGCCAAAGTAGTTTCAGAAGAATGGAAATGCTGTTCAAGTGCCCCAAAAAGATGAGTCAGAATATTAAAGTGCGTTACTACATTTTTGTGACCAGCAACTTGTGGGTTCGTAAGTCAATAAATGGTTTTGCGTAGAGGAAGTCAATGGCTGCCAGAAATTTAAAGTATCATAAAGAAACCAACTGCAGTTTGCTTGAAGCATATGTTGGTATTGAACTGAGTCACTAAAAGATAAGTGATTTCTACGGGGATCTTGAAACAAATTCAAGGGAGTTATGCCTCATCTCCCTAGGTTACTATGAAAACTCAAATTCTCATGTTGGTGCATCAGTGCATTTTATATTTGCCTGCTGTAAACAATTATTTACTACTATACAAAATTAGTTATCATGGGTGCAAAGAGAGAATGAGAATACAACAATGTTGACTTTAGACCTAGAGATGTTTGTTGACTGAAGTCAGCTTTTTGCACCAAAACCATGGTGGTGTACGCACTGTAATTCTCTCTTCCCCTACTTACTTAAGTCCTCTGATTCTGCAACAAAATAAAACCACCTCTATGGAAGGTGTAGAGATTTTTGCATCAAACTTTCATGACAAAACATCAGAGTACACACTGCATGTGGTCTAAGTTGCAGTAAATGACCTCCATGAAGTGGGCCACAATGTCCATCTTGATCACTTTGGCCACCAGTTTGAAGTCCACTGCCCTATAGCCCTCTTTTCCTCCCCCTCTAAAGTTCCAAGGACTTTTATAGGCTACTTCCTGCTTGGGCAGTGTGGGGAGCTTAGATCTCATCTTTCCAGCTGCCCACAAAACACTCTCCCTCTTGAAGCACACTGGAGCTTCTGGATCTGACTGGCTATGTCTACAGTACAGTGGGGTATGTCTACACTAGTAGATATACCCTGGATCGTGACTTGGCACCTGCCCCCTGCCAAGTCCTGGGATGAGATCCAGCTCTGGGGCTCCGATCCAGCCCTAGGGGTCCAATCCAGCTCCTGCTGCCACTGGCAAGAGGATGGAAGCATGATCCGGCTCCCAGCCCCTTGCCGTATGCAGGGGGGGACCGGAGATGGCTCCTGATACCCACGGCAAGAGGTTGGGAGCCCAATCTGGCTCCCAGCCCCTTGCTGCAAGAGGCAGGGGCCACGGCATTAGCTTCCCGTGCCTCTGGCTGCTTGCAAGCGGCCAGGAGAATGGGGAGCTGGGCCTTGCCCTGGCCACTTGCAAGCAGCTATGGGCAGGAGCCAGCTCTGCACATCCATGGCAGCTTGCGGCTATGGGCAGGGTCCATCTTTGAGCTCCCTGCCCCTTGCAGCATGGGGCTGGGAGCTGGATTGGTCTCCCAGCCCTTTGTCTGAGGCAGCAGGATCCAGCTCCCAGCCCCTTGCTGGCGGCGGTGGCGGCTGGGGCCTGATCAGGCCCCAGACTGGATCAAGACCACGGGTGGGACAAAGGGTGTGGCCTGGGCCCTTCCTGCCCTCAAAAGTCAACTTAGAAGGTTAAATTTTAAGCAAGTGCTTAAGTCAACTTAATAAATGTAGACTTGGAGTTGCTTAGGTTGACTTAACCCCGTTTAAGTCAACTTAAGCCTCCAGTGTAGACTTATCCATTGGTAGTTGGGGTGAGGAGGCTATGCAGTCCCGACTCTGCACCAGGCAAAGGACCTATGATGCCATTAGTCAGATTTCTCACTTAATGGTAGAGAAGGGCTATGAACAGGACATGCTGCAGTGTTGTGTGAAAATGAGAGAGTAGCAGCAGGGGTACCAAAAGTTAGGGAATCAAATTGTCATGCTGGAGCAGAGCCAAAAATCTGCAACTTCTATAAAGAGTTGGAAGCCATCCTCAGGGGTGACTTAACCTCCATATCCAGAGCACCCATAGATACCTCTGTGGGTTTAAAGGCAGCAGAAACTAGAGTCAACACCACAGAAGATGTCAGGGACAAGGTGGCTGAGTTGGAGAAAAAAACAGTGCAGAGGCCTGGGCCATTTGCTGATGTGAGCGAGCCAGGACCTCTAGCCAGTCCCAGCTCTCCATTTCTGGCATGCAGGATGCAGGAGCAGGAAGACTGGGTAAGTGATGGTTTTTTTGAGCTGATGTTGTTCCGTTATATGAGATTCAAACTGTCCTTTATTGCAGTATATAGCTGGTAGAAGAGAGAGATATACAGAGGCATAGCTATGTGCGTATGTGTTTCCCATTCTCTTGTTCATCTATGCCAGGGGTCTCAAGCTCAAATCAGCATGAGGGCCACATGAGGACTAGTACGTTAGCCCAAGGGCTGTACCACTGAAACCTTTTCATATAAAGATACAAAGTGTAGTCAAAATGAAAAAATAAAGACTTACTCTTGGCATATATATGTCATTAAGTAAGAAATTTTTCTGTTCAAGATGGTGGTATCATCAGGAAGACAAAGAGTAAGTAAGTAAACACAGCTCCATCGGTGGACTTTCAAACTCCAAACTAATTAGTGACTGACGAGTAGCACTTTGGATTTATCAGCTTCCATATGGCAATTGCACACACTTTTCCACAAAGAAGGCAGGCCTCATTCTGGTGTTTTTGCACTGCAGAGCAGGGATGAACTCTGCACAAAGTTCCACGAAGGTGGTTTTATGCATTGGAAAGTGCTGCAGCTGCTGCTCATTATCCCAGATTTACATAACAATGCAATCCCTCCATTCAGTGCTTGTTTTATGCACCCAAAAGCAGTGGTGTGCCACGTGCAGATGCTCCATGAATACAAACAATAATCTGGAATTGTTTGTTTGCATAGCACACAACAGGTCAGGTGCCTCAGCTTCCAATTCAGAATGGGACCGAATGAGATACTGCATGATGAGCCACGCTTTACTGACAAGATTGAAGAACAGTGCAGGATCCATCCTTTCAGGTGGAGATGACAGGCACTCATGAAACAGGTGCCATTGAAAAATGCTGTGAAACAATTGGGAACACACTGATTTCCATCACATAGATCAGGGACATTGAACCCTGCACCCGTGAAACACTGCAATTTTCTCTGCCTTCCCACAACTCCTAGTGGCACAAGATGGTGAGTTGCAGAGTAGGATAGTGCCCACAGTGCACTGCTCTCATTGCCAGTGCTAGAGCACCAAATGTGAACATGCTTTGATGACACGATGACTGCTATGTTGACTGCAAAACTTCGTGTTGTCCAAACCTAGTGTAGACCAGGCCTTAGTGTATCCATGAAAGTTCACACTAGATGAGCCTCTGCCCTCCAATAATTGTTACTATTCTGCAGAATATGGTGATCATGAATGGCGGTATTTGTGAGACCAAAGCTTCTCCCTGAACTCAACTGAGGAGCTATTTAAAGAACCTGAAGAAAATGAGGCCTCGGTTGAAGGAGAAAACTTGTTTAACTTCAAATGGGATGATGTCACTGAGGTGCTTTAAAGAGAAGCCTGGGTGCCAAACTGCATTATTTCTTACTGACGAGTGAGATACTTTGTTACAATTAACACTGGAGAATAGGAATGACTCCCACATCTTGTGTGAAACTGTCTTTTCGGGGGGGGGGGGGGGGATTGATTCAAGGAAATGTCTGCTCTCAAGGATTTCCAAATCAGTTTTCATCAGTTCGCCACATCTCAGACTGTTCTGCAAAGATCACACAGCTTGCTACTCAGGCAGAAAGCAGGGTTGTGGGAATGAGCAGTGTGAGTGACTGGATGGTTTTACTGACCCAGCATCCAGTCAAGGAAATGATTATGCACAGGCAATTTGCTGTGCCTATATGGAGGCTCATTGAACTCTATATAGTCTTCTGAAGGCATGCTGTGAATTACAGGATCATGGCTCTATAGTACTGACTTTAGGGAAGTCATTGAGTCTGCCTGACATATTTTTGTCATTGGTAAAATTATCTATCTCAGAAGGTTGTGGCTTATTACTGTTTGAAAGTGCTTTGAGTTCCTCATGTCAGAAGTCCAAAGTATTTATTATTATTTTATCTATTTGCTCTTAAGCCTTTTGAAATCTCAGCAGAACAAGACAAGTCAAATATTGCCAATAGCAACATTGTGTTTTTATAGATTTTGACAATACTATCCTATTCATTTGAGTCACGTAATGGTTTTGTTCCCTAAATCTAGATCAACTCAAGAAAATGAAAGCTAATTTTAATGAAAAAAAGCAAAATCATTAATGCAAGAGGACTGTGTTCTGCCCTGTTCAACCAGTGCAGATTTAATGGTATTATTCTGTATTTGCATCAGAGAAACTGGATTTAGTCCCCAAATGAACTCTAATAAATTCTAATCTAGTAACTTCAGTCGGCTGATAATAACTGTCATCTATTATTGCCTCTTTTTAAATAGTTACAGTATTATTCTTATTACTGGAGGAAAACAAAGTGTTTATCAGCTCTGTGTTATAGGCTGATATTTCTGATGGTTATTTGCTTTCTCTGTTTGAAAATATCTTCTGACACTGAGGGTGGAAATATGACATCGAGCTAGTATGTAAATTACTGTACATTAGGTATATCACCCCAGTAGCTTATGTTTAGGATCACTGCAAAGTTGTATACAAAGAGACAATAAATAGTATCTGACAACAGAAGTTTTAAACCAGATATCTGTTGTGGAGAGTTAAATTTTTATCTAAGAAATAGAAAGAGCTAGATTAATCTTTATTGATGCTTCCAGCAGTGGCATTAGCCAAAGCATGAATTTGTCTCAAGGCATTCAAGGTCTAATATCTGTATCATCTATATCTATATCTATACTATAGTGATCAGTATATGTAGGAATATGGTTTAAATATGTTTGGTAGGAACTGTGTAAAGATATGTGGTTGTTCCTTTGAATTTATAGCAGGAGTATCAATAAAAAAGACATGTATGAAGAAGGCTCTAGGCAGCAGATTTGTAGTAAAACACAAAGAGAACATAAGGATAATACTATTTTAATTATTCTAAAAAGTTCCTTGTTCAGATTTAAAAGTGCTTTGTAATTTTCACCATTATCATGTGACAACACAGGCAAGTATCAGAAGCAGAGTGTTCGTGGTTCCAGCCTTGGAAAAGAAGGTGACACCTTTGTACAACAGTGAGGGCAATTTTTCCTTCAGTCTTTCTCCTTTCCTACTGAAACCCAAGCAAACTGTTTCTGCTAAAGCAGAGTTGGTGCAGAAATTACAAAAAACAGGTCTGGGCAGACAGACGGGCAGCATGGGGGGCTGCCAGAGTGAGGGGACAGAGAGAGGCGACAGGTGCCTGATTTGCTATGCAGAAACAGGGGCTGATGTTGGACTGTCCCTCTTCCCCTGCTGGTGTACTGGTCTCTGCTGAGCTGAGCTGAGGACAGGTGGACACCAGCTGTCTGTACACCAGCTTCGGATTCAGGATTGACTGCTTCCTGCTAGTGTTGTCTGAACATAGAGACAGTGTTTGGAAACACTCACTGTCCTCCAGCACATGCTCTCTCTCTGTCTTTTTCTCCCTCTCTCTATGGCTATGTCAACACACAGGGTGTTGTTTCGAAATAGGTTATTTCAAAACAAGTTGTTTCAAAGTAAAGCCCTTATTTCGAAATGACTTAATTCGAAATAACCATAAAACCAATTAGAAGGGGGAATCAAAATCGCATGTCCACACAGTGGACTTGCTATTTTGAGTTATGGGAAGGGCACCCTGGGAGGTGTGGCAACATGGCCCCTTGCTGGCCATGTTGCCACCAGCGGGGGGGGGGGCCCGTGTAAGGAGCCTGGGGGTGCCCCAAGAGGGCAAGTGGCTTGGGGAGCTGTGGCACCCCCAGGCTCCGCTGCCCAAGTGGGGGGGGAGGCCGGAGCCCTGGTGCGGTGAGCCGCTACCGGGCAGCTCACCCCGCTGCCAGGGCTGCCGCCAAACCCCACCACGGGGTCCGGGGGCCCCCGGCTCTTCCCCCTGCTGCAGAGGCCAGGGGACCCCCGCCCTGGGATTCCCCAGGCGCTCCCGCTCCTTCCCGCAGGAGCGGGGCGCCCGGGGAATCCTGGGGTGGGGCTTCCCTGGCCCTGCCCCAGGCAGGAACGGAGCACCAGGGGATTCCAGGGGCGGGGATCCCCCAGCCCCTGCAGCAGGGGGAAGAGCCGGGTGCCCCTGGACCCCGCGGCGGGGCTTGGGGGCAGCCCCAGCGGTGGGGTGAGCCATCCGGGCAACAGCTCACTCTGCAGGGGCTGCAGCCCCCCTATCCATGTGGTGGGGTGAGCCGCTGGGATGCGGCTCACCCAGCCAGGGCTGCAACTCCCCTAACAGTACTGCGAGGTGAGCTGCCAGGCAACAGCTCACCCTGCCCGAGCTGCAGCCCCCCTTTGCTAAGCACCCTAGGAGGAAGGTCCAATGTTGTTTCAGAACAGTTTGTTCTGAAACAACATGTCCCAACGGCGTTATTTTGAAACCACTGCTTTCAAAATAACCGTCATTTCAGAAAGGATGGGGTTTAAGCCGTTTTGAAACGATGGCTCTTGTTTCGAAATGACAGAGCCCATTGTTTCGAAACAAGAGTACATCATGTGGACATGCTGGTTCTTATTTCAAAACAACCTCTGTTGTTTCGAAATAAGAGCCCTGTGTGGACATACCCTATGCGTTCAACAATGTCAGCTTGGCTGATGGTGAAGTTGAAAAATAGCTGTCAGTCTAGTAGGATGTCAATGAAAAAATGGGATTCCAAAATCTTCATCATGTAATGCTGTGCATGCTCCATGAGACACTGCAAATCCTTCTCAACACTCAGCACACTGCTGCACAGTGAGAGAGCTACCCACAGTTCACTGCTCACTGTATCAACAAAAGAGCTGGTACTGTGAATGCAACTGCACTGATGCAAGGAGCATAGTGATGATATGCAACAGAGTTTAATTACAATGGTGGCTGTATGACAGCATAACATACATAGGTAAAACTGCAGCGTAAACAAGATCTTACACCTCACTTGGCTTGAAGCTCCACTGATTTCAATGTAACTGCTATTTAATGTAAGGAAAAGTGTCAGTATTTTTCCCTAAACTTGAACAGCCCTATTAGAACCTGATTTTGTGTCAATGGTACTGCTCAAGATGGATAGTGATTGTAGAATATTTTAGTTTAAATTAAACTTGTCCTAAGTAGACACAAGATAACCTGAATAATATTATTCTTAAACCAAAGTGCATGCCTACACAGAGATTTACATCAATGTAAGTATGCCGGTTTAATTCACACATTTGGTTATAGCAGTGCAATCTTCTCACGTAGAAAATGATCAAAGGGCTGGAGCACAAGCCCTATGAAGAAAGACTGAAGGAACTAGGCTTATTTAGCCTGCAGAAGAGAAGACTGAGGGGGGATTTGATAGCAACCTTCAACTACTTGAAGGGTTGCTCCAAGGAGGAGGGAGCTCGACTGTTCTCGGTGGTAACAGAGGGCAGAACGAGAACCAATGGTTTCAAGTTACAGCTGGGGCGGTCCAGGCTGGATATTAGGAAAAACTTCCTTACTAGGCGAGTGGTGAAGCAGTGGAATAAGCTGCCTAGGGAGGTGGTGGAATCTCCATCTCTGGAGGTGTTCAAGTCCCAGCTGGACAAAACACTGACTGGGATGATCTAATGGGAGTGGTCCTGCTTTTTTTGGCAGGGGGTTGGACTAGATGACCTTGTGGGGTCCCTTCCAACCCTATGATTCTATGATTCTATAAGCCTTAAGTAAGGACAAAGTAAATACCAAGTAAGGGCTTCAGACTGGCCCTCTATGCCTTTCATCCCAAAGGCTTGCTTTGTACTTCATATTCAGAATCACAAGCATTTGGATATCATGATGGGAACTGTGGGATAAATGCCTAGATAGAACAAACAAGGAGTCCCAAAATACTTTTAAAGACCAGCAAATTTATTTATCAAATGAGCTTTCCTGGGAGAAATCCCATGTTGTCAGATGCTGATAATGTAGGATTTTTCCCACAAAAGATCACTCAGTAAATTAATTTGTTAGTCTTTAAAAGTGTCACAGAACCCTTTGTTTGTTTTACTGAACTAGACTAACATGGCTGCCCTTCTGGGACTTACCTAAATGGAGATTCACTGGAAGTCACGGTCAACAGTCAGATACCAGTTTGTAATAAATTAATCTCCTGCATAAAGTACAGATAGTGGATAAATTAGACCTCAGCCCTGGAGAGCTGAGACTATAGCTCTTGGCCCAGATCTCAAACACATGAATGCACAGAGATTCCATTTACCCATCGTAGGTTCATTAGCCTTGCTGGGCTAGATTGACTTGGAATACATATCTAATTCTGGGCTGTCTGCACACTGGTTCTGAGTATTCAGAAATAAGTGGCTATTCCTGAGAGCAGGTAGGGATAGCAGGAATAGAAAGAATCTTGGCTTTAGGCCCCAGTGTATTTGCCAGGAAAGATGAGCTAGTGGATAGGGCAATGTCAGCCAGGCAGCTTTTGGAACAGAGAAGCAGGAATTGAGCTAGGCACTGAGAGACAATCCCTCCCATGGGTTTGTTCTGAAACAGACCATACCACCCTTTGCTTAATGATGCAATTTAGGCCTCAGTGGGTGAGCACAGAACCTGAAATGTGGCACTATATTCCCATAAAGGGAATACCTTATAATGACAGTTTATGTATGTAAGTAACAGTGTTGTGTGAAGCCTAATCTTCTTGGTAAAAATGTGCTGAGAAACTTGGATGAAAGCTGCTGTGGTTTATGGATGAATTGCAAGTATTTTTTGATCTATACAAAATCTTTTTGTACAGGTGTGTCACTGGTGCCTGGCACAGGGGGCACGTGCCCCAAGTCTGGCACCAGTGCCCCAAATGTGCGGTGCACCCCCCCCCCCGCGTCTCCCGTCCCTGACCCCGCTGGGTATCCCCGGATGGGCCAGCTGCCCGCAGCAGCCATTGCCTCGCCTGGCTCTGTCCCCAGCTGGGGATTGGGGGCCAGGCAGGCAGCAGCAGGAGCCCTGGGCCCTGACTCTGGATCAGGGCCAGGGGGCAGGGCTGGTGCCCAGGGGGCAGAGCCCAGGCCTGGGGCCTGGGGCAACAACACTTCTGCTTGTGTAGGCTTGTAAATTTCTGAGAGAGAGCCAACATACACTTTAATGAAAACATCCCTGTAGTAGCATGGTTTTTAAACAGTGAAAGTATCATTTATAATTTTATTCCTCCTAAATTTGTGAAACTGTGAGATAAAACAGATTACATAAAGGATTAGATTCACAAATAGCAGTTGGGTTATTGCTAAAGTGTCGGTCCTGGTAAACTTATTAATTCCTATTTCTATTTAGAATAGGAGCCATGACTTGTCTCTTTCAGAAAAGCCAATGAATTTCTGGTCCTCAAATAAGTAAGCAGGGGGAAGCATGCTATTACTGTACAATAGATTTGTCACCACAGATGTTTTGAACAAAATATTGTTGTGGTGGAGAGAGAAGATGGGTTTTTTTTTTTCAGTGGATGTAACCTTGCAATCGTCATTTGTAGTGTTGTTTCCCTGACCTGAAAAAGAGCTCTGTATAGCTTGAAAGCTTGTTTCTTTCACTAAAGGAAGCTGGTCTAATAAAAGATATTACCTTAACTACCATGTTCTTGTAATCACTGTCATTTTGAACCCCATTAACAGCATGTTTGTCTCTATGCTGAGCTTTTTGATTACTGACAACATTTGTGGAACCAGCAGTGTGTCACAGGTCATTAATACCACAGTGCTCTAGCATTGTATACACCATGTGATAAAACAGCTTTTCTGAACAGCTTTTTCTCTTGCACTTAAAATAAATCTTTCCTCCTGCTTTGCACAGTATACAGAACAATTCCATCTGCAGTGTCTTCATCTCTTTGCAACTTCTAAAGTAAAAGGGAGACTGTTTGTTGAAGCATCTTACACTTATCTAAGAGCAAAGGAAAACAGTGCTTATTTGTATAAGCAAATGCACAAACCAATCAGTGAATTCTGATATTTCAGAATAATCCCTTTGTGGGATTACAGATGGTGGGTCAAATTCATGTCCGATACATTATTTACTATTAGCCATGTGAATAATTTTTTTCTTGCCTATGCACATTACACTTATACAGTATAAGTTAACCTTACCTAGGAGTCTGAGAGAAACAATCAAACTTTTAGTTTTTTGTTTTTGGGGGGTAATTTGCTCTATAAATGAAGATTCTAAAAGGCAAACTGAATTTTGGGATATAGGATGCCTTCTTATATTGCAGAGGCATAAGAAATCAAGAACAAAAATTTGGGCTTCACTCGCAGGATCAGGTTTAACTCTCCTGAAGAATACTATTTATTGTAACGTGCCGAGTAGTGATTATGGGTGGGATTCCTAATGGCATTTGGATACCTAGGGGACTATTTTGGGATCCATTGCTATCCACAAAGATTCTGCCAAACCATGTAGGTGACTAAACACATGGGGTGTGTCTACACTGTAATTAGACACCTGCAGCTGACCCCTGTCAGCTGACTCAGGCTCAGGCTAAGGCACTGTTTAATTGTAGTTTAGATATTCAGGTTCAGGATCTATGCCAGTGTAACCTGCTAGGGTGGGCTCAAATGCATTCACTTGCCCCTCTCCAGTGCCTAACAGAGAAACCTCTGCAGAAAGCAGCTGGAGAACCAGGATCCAGTCTGTTCAGGACTCACAGCGAGGACTGCTCAGAGTTCCTGTCCCACATTAAACTACCATTCAGCATAAACATAACAATTAAGTTTATTAACCAACTAAACAAACCTTATCCTAAGACAACATAATAAATTTAAACAAAACAGTAAGAAACCCAAACGTCCCAAAGTTCAGGTGGAGTCACCCTTATCTCAACTGTAGTCTCTAAGTCCTTGAGGCTTAAATGCAAAACAGAAGCCATCCTCATCTTCTCTAGCTGCAGAAATCTTCAGGTGAATGCTGTACAGTCCTTTCTTCCTCCTGTGTAGCCAGCACCACACAATCAGGTCACTGGCCATCCAGCTCTCAGTTCTGTTGCAGACAATTCCCTTGCAAAACTGTCTAAAGTAGGCAGAAAACATCCTGCAGTCCATTTTCCCTCAGTCCCTGAGCACATGGACTCTGTAGCTCTGTTTGCGCCTCTCCAGGCTGCTCCTCTCAGGCTTCTCCCTGGGCATGTAACTCCAGCATAACAATAACATTTGTGGAGCATGCTCAATGTGCTCCCACACCCTCTTACCAAAAGGTTCTGGTTTCTGGGCTGCAAAATCTGCCCAGCAATGTAACCCTGCCATAAGGGATCCCTGAAAGAGATTGCACCTTCTTAGGCACATGGGTTACACCAGTCTCTGGGACCCTGTAAGGTGAGGGGGTTTTACGGCTCGGTCTGCAATCTGAACATCTGCACTGCACTTACACAGTCTTGCAGCTCAAACCCTGTGAGTCTGGGACACTGGCATGGGCCAACTGTTGGTATCTAGTTGCAGTGTAGATTCATGATTCCTCACCACCCCCACCCCAATCTGAACAGTTGTGTAGCTGTGTCCCCCTGATCCCTCACTCCCAAGCTCCAATTTACTCTGCTGTTCTGTGTGAACCAACCACTCCTGGGTCAGCTGATGCAAGTAATTGGTTCCCAGCACAGTGGAGGAAAGCTTCCAGCCAGCTGCTCATGGAACTGATCCCCAGCAAACACTCCCAGTCCCTGGTGCACCCTGGGAACCATCATCTTGCAGAATTCGGTTCTGTACAGAGCACCCTGCAAGCACATTACATTGTCCATCAATTTATCAAAGAAATTGATCTGCATCAGCTCTGTCACCCTAATAGAAGTCTCTACACACACTCAATCCACAGGCACTGCTTTGGATAAAACGAATAAGTTTATTGACTATAGCCAGGGTTTATGTGATTATAACTCAGATTAATATGAATCAGGAAATTAATATGCATCAAAGAGTTGGTCATGATTAATTAAAAGGTGACTTGCATCCTTAATTAAACTTACTATTTCAGTACCTTTTCAGTCTGTGCTGTTAGCTTGCCCACATATCAGCTGAGACAATTCCTGCAGTCAGGTCCCCTTCCTGTGGGCAGTTGTCAATGTCCTTGATGTTGCTAGGTAGGTGGACTCCAAAGGAGACTTCCAGAGACAAAGATGCCTCTCTCTTTTAACAAGTTTCCTCAGCACGCCCAGAGGTGAGGTGATCAGCCATGTCTGCCAATGGGCATGATTTCTTCCACTCGAGTCAAATGAATGTCACCTTATCAGGTGTTCAGGCAAGACCATTGTTCCTGTATGTATGCCTCTGCAAGGTGTGCCGCCTCACCAAGCTTTGTGATTGCCTAGGTTTATTCAAACCATGTAAGACACATATTTGGGGATATGACCTAGCAGTTTTATAGCCATACTTATGTGACAGTGCAGGAAACATGCCACTATAGCAATAATGTTCAGTAGGTTACAAGCATTCCAAAAAATCCCTCACATAACATACTTTGAAGCAGACAATACAGAGTTGTATGAGAGAAGTACAGCGTGTCACAACGTAGTGTTGGGGGCTCTGGTTTTTCCGAGTACAACCCTTAGCACCTAAATTTCTCCTTCCAAGTATGTGCACTGCTGCTTCACTCTGGGCAAGCTGATGCCTATCTCCTGCCTAAGATTCCTCTTCCTTGTTCTCCTCCTCCAGTTCCTGCCACCATATTGTTTGGAGAGAGACAGTTGCCTATTTTATTCCCTCATAAATTGGATTAGGTATATATCGCTCCTGACTCCAGGCAGCAGATCTCCTGTTGTGTTTTGCTAAACTGACAGCTTGTGGGCTATAACTGCTGTTTATTGTGAAAGATCTTGGAGCAATTTATTGGAGATAACTGATTTGGCTCTTTAGTTTCAAAGGGGCAGTCATGTTAGTCTAGTTCAGTAAAAGAAGCAAAGAGTCCTGTGGAACTTAAAGACTAAAAAAATTATTTATTGCATGAGCTATCGTGGGAGAAAATCCCACTTTGTCAGACTCTTTGAAGATGGGGGAACTTACATAATGGGAGAAAATGAATGCAGGGAAGTGTAAGTTATGGGATCAGATCACTTAGATAGAGACAGACACTTTCAGGATCTCTATCAATCATTCTTAAAACTACAATACCAACCTGTGAAATGAAGAAACAGATTGACAGAGCCCAGTGGGTACCCTGAAGTAAACTACTACAGGAGAAGCTCAAGTAAGAAACAACAGAAAGCTGCTAGTCATCAACGGCAACCCACAAGTCAGACCTCCACAGCACATCCTCAGGGATCTACAGCCTATTCTTCAACACGATCCCTCACTCTCTCAAGCCTCACCTACAGACAGCCCCCCAGCTTTAAGTGGATACTAACCAGCAACTACAGACCTAACAACAGAGCCATTAAAGTGGGCACATACCCCTGCAACAAACCACACTGCTAACTTTGCCCACAACAAAAGACACTGTTACAGGACCTGATAAGCCAACTACTCCCTCAGAGACTCATTCACCTGCTCAGCCACCAATATGATTTATGCCATCATTTTCCAGAAATGCCTTTCTGTCTTTTATATGGGAAAAAACAGGTCAGTCGCTGCACAAAAGAATAAATTAGCACAAATCTGACATCAGAAATCACAACATTCTTAACTAGTGGGTGATCATTTCAGTCTTCCTGATTTTGCCATTAACAATTTACTAATTCCAGTGCTCAGACAGATGAATACCAGCTCAAGGCTTCAAAGAGAAGCTGCAGAGCTCGAATTTATTTTCAGATTTGACTGCATTGCTTCAGTGCTTAATAGGGACTTTGGATTTTTTTTTCTCATTACAACAGTTGCTTTGACCTCATCTTCCTCTATATGTTGTTCCCCACTGTATAAATCTTAACAACTGATCTGATTTGCTGTTACAATGTGACTTGATTCCCTGACTTAAACTTCCCTGTGTTTATTTTCCTCCCATTCTCTAGGTTTCCCCATCTTCAAAGCATGTGACAAAGTGGTATTTTCTCCCACAAAAGTTCATGCTGTAAATAAATGTGTTAGTCTTCAAGTGCCACAAAACTCCTTGTTTGGTTCTTTAGGAGTGGGAGTAAGCTAAATATTGTTGTGATTTTTGAGGTAAGGTATGACATAGGCTAGCTTGGCTCTGTGAGAGATGGAAAGATAGATCAGAACGTTCAAAGTGACTGTCTAGACTCCATGTAAAGGAAGCAGCATACAGTGCCTGAGGAGTTTACGTTTGTTACACAGTTGCTGAAATCTAAGGATACAACTCAAACCACTTTGCAGTTTGTGCCCTGCTTCCCTGAGGTTGATGTTCTGGCTCATGGGCCATTGCAGAAAGTGTGACAAATATATGTGGATTTTTGTTGATGCTTATACAAAGCATCAGATAACAGTGTTTTGGTGGTATTTAATCTTCTGGTTAAGATGAGGGAGACAGGGCTGGCCCAAGGTTTTTTGGTGCCCTAGGTGACTATGATTTTGGTGTCCCCTCCCTCCCCACCTGGTGGTGGCCTGGGTTGTGCAGGCTGGGTGATAGGCCCTCCCTCCCACTCCTTTTAGCCCCCTCAAGCCCAGCCAAGCTGTGGCCTGGCTGAGGGGCCCGTGCCCACATTCCCTCCAACTCCTCCTAGAATCCGTCAAGTCTGACAGAGGGGCTGGGATGGGATGAGGCAAGAGGGGCATGGGCCACATGGCGGGCCAGGCTGGGATGAGCAGTGGCTGCACAGGCCAGGTCATGGGCCGGGCTGCACCAGCCCAGAATGAGTGGCAAGTAAGCCAAACTGCTGGTTGGCTGAGAGGCCCATGCCCACACCCCCGCCAAGCTCCTCTCCCCAGCCTGGCAGAGGGGCACGGGCCATGCAGTAGACCAGGTGGTCGACTGGGCTGGGATGAGCAGTGGACCATTCAGGGCCAGAACAAGAGGGGGACTGGCTGAGGGGGGCAGGACTCTGGGCCGATTGGGGGCCAGCCGAGAACAGGCTGGTCACGGGCGTGGGCCAAGCAGCAGGCTGGGCTGGAAAGAGTGGCAGGCCGGCCAAGCAGCCTGTGTGCACCTTCCATTTCATTCTTTTTAGTCCTCCCAAGCCTTTCACTATGAGCTCTTCCTCTCCACCCTCCCAGCACTTACCTTTGCTGGGAGTGGAGGATTGCTCACCTTGCTCTGCCCTGGGATATGTGCCTGTGCGCAGCAGGGCAGGAAATTTAAAATAGCTTCCCTGGCCCCAGGCCAGCAGCCCTTGGCACCCCCCCTAATGTTCGGCGATCTAGGCAACCATGCAGGTGGCCTCTATGGTAGGACTGGCCCTGGGGAGAGATCAGGTGGATCTTCTAAATGGGTTTGGCAATAGGAATGCCAGACATGTAAGTCAAATGCCTCTTTCCCAGTTACCAGGACTCCCATTTATCATGTTTAGATTAATGTATTCGCTTCACATTTTACGTTTTTATGAAATTCGTTTTGTATGTTCAATGATGTATGATAGCCAAGGAGAAATATGCAAAGGAAAGACCTAAAGTTTCATTTGCTGGGAAAAAAAAGGGTGCTTCTTCTCGCTCATGAAATTTTTCCAGCAGTTAAGTTTAATTTTCTTTTGCCTTTAGCTAATTGCCATGCTGTATTTGTTACTGGCCAAATGAAAGATGATTTATTCTCAGTGCAGTTTCACTTGACATTTGTGCTTTAATGCTAGACATAGATCAATGAGTCCTCTCTCTTTCAGCTGCATCAATAGATAGATGGTGAGATGTAGGTTTCATTACTAATCACACTAAAGGAATACTGGCTTCTTGGGAAATTTAATTGCAAATAATCTCTGTATATGTGCCTGTTTCAGTTAGAATCAGTGAAATATTCTTTAAGAGAATCACACCACTTCTGTTTTAGTCAGATGGAAATTCATTCTTCCACATACTTCATGTACATACCTCAGGCTTGAGGGAGGGCAAAAAGATTAATCTCTTACTCCTTCTACACAGAGGTAGGCACAGTCCAGCCCCAAATAACGAGGTTCTCTAATCCCATGCTCCCTTCCCCATTTAATCACACATCTCCACACCATATTGTAGTAATAGTAGAAATCACTGAATTATTTATTAAAAGTACATCGTCCAAGTGAAGTAATATCTAATTCTGTTCTTAAACTGTTTGTGAACCAAACATGAATTAAGAAACTATATTTATTATTTATTTAAAATTCTACCAAATATTTTGAAAGCTGTAGATCTCATCTATAAACTGTTCTTGAACAAGTTGTTTTAATTACTCAATATTTTTTCATGAATGATTGTTACATATGTCACATGATTTTTTTCTGCTCACTGTTTGATTTAATACACACTGAGTTATTTCCTTTAAGGGAATCATTTTATGAAGGCATTTTCCTATATTCTTAATCATCATGAAAGCACAGATTCAATATTTTTTTAAACCTAATCTGAAATTAAGTTAAACCCTTGCTAAGTAATCCATGCCTATTTTGTTACTGTTGTATCCTTTAAGTGTTGGAAACTATGTGATCATTTCGAGATCATTGCTAATGCTGAGTTGAAATCTGTGATTAGAAGCAAAAAAATTGGTTGTATATGGATCAAAGCTTTTTTGTTAAAGCAACATTCCCATTGATATTAATGGGAAGACTGCAAAATTTGGTCTGGAATGCTGAGATAGACAGTTATTTTTACTACAATGGAAAGGATGAATGGGCTATGCTGTATGGTGGCTGATCACATCTTTTTGATGTACCAGAGTACTGAATATATAGTAAAGGGTAACTTGACCAGACTCTGTTGTCTTAGTCACAGAAACGTGTGTTGTTAATAGTTATGAACTTAAAGTGTAATCCATGAATGCTACTGATGCTTAAGAAAGCTGAAAAGAACTAATAGTAAGTGAGCTGTGAAGAACTTAAAGCTCTGAAGCTTCCCTAATCAGTCCTGTATAAAGTACTTTCAAAAACATTTTGTCATTAAACTATTACATGTTTCTAAGACAGACTGATTAATTCCTATAAACTTCAATGGGAGTTGAAAATATCCATCACATAGCAAAGTTGTGCTTCTTATTATTGTATCACCTAAGCTAATCGACATATTCTATTCTTATTCTATTTTTTTCATATTCTGAAGCCTGCTGATCTTGCCATAGTCACACAGAATTATTGAGAAATTTACAGAATTAGTTGTTTCACTCTACACACCTTAAAGAGGAAAAATGAATCTTGCATTACATTCATGTGATATTCTGGTTTCATGTTTCATGAAAAGGGGATAGTTAGTTCTGATCATAGAAAACAAATTACATTTAAATTCAAATAAATGTTTGATATAGTAATTCCGCCCACAAGGGAAAACCTGCTTCAATTATTATAACTTGATTGACAGTCAGTGGTTGTGTTGCTCAAAAATGGATATTTATGGGAAAAGAACATCACTCAAATGTGAATTTTTGCCTTCATATTTTTTCAAAATCTATTATTTACTATTTGAAAGTGGATTAATAAATAGAAATGCCAGCTGTTTCTTAACTTTAAAAATATATATGTATATTTGTGATAGTCTTTAGTAATTTCAGCACCAAAAATAAAAGATTTCATTTTGGGGTTAGACTAAAACTGAAGTTGAAGTGCATGGTTGTGGAGTTCTCACATTTAGCACCACTGGGATCTTGTGGGTCTCTGGTGCCTGGAGGCCAATGCTTGCATGTATACTCTTCTCTGCAACCCCTACTTACCAGAAGTCCTCAAGTGCCCAGATACAGGGCAGGAGGGTCCTGGTTCTCACCAGCTGGCATCATTCCCATCTGCCCTAGGAAGGAGGGCTCCATACCTGCTGAGGACACATCAATTTCCTCCTCCAGTGTCCCCAGGGACTTTCTGGCACTCATGACTGTGGCTCCTTTGACCTTGGCCAGGTTCCGCTGCCAACCCCTTGCACTTACCTGTTGTGTGGTACCAACCTCTGATGCTCCAGCCCTGCAGACCAATCAGATCCAGTGCCAGTTCCCTCTGCCAAGTGGGGCAGCCTGACCCCCATGCAACAGGTAGTGAAGGGGGGAGGAATTTCTCCTTCTGATCATCCACAGCGACCTGGCCCTACCTGGGCACTGTCTAACTACCCCCCAGATCCTTCTGTGCCCCCCAAAACCTGCACATCTCTTGTGTGAAAGGCCTGGCCACTGACCCTCCCCCCATGGGCTGGTGCCCAGGGTCCATGGCGCTTCACTCCCCCCCTTCATCTGCAACAGTTTCAGATCATAGAAATTCAAATTTTTACAGTAATGTACATGAATGTATAGTCTGTGTTTTCTCTTCTTTCCCCCATGCTACATGCCCCCACTATGGGTATGTCTACACTGGAGCCTTAGGTTGACTTAAGGAAGCTTAAGTTGACCTATAGATCCTCACGGCCACATTGGCTTTTATTAAATTGGCTTAAGGGCTTGCTTAAGTTGACTTAATAACACCATCTCTTAAGGGCAACTTAACACTTAAGTCAAACTTATTAAGTCGACTTAAGTCATTGTAGATGGCGAATAGCCCTTAAGTCAACTTAATTGGCCTCCAGGCCCCTTCCCAGAGTTTCTGGCCACCAGGAAGGTTGACCTAGCACCTGCTAGTTTGGACGCAGGCAGTTGACAGGAGTTTTCAGTGTGGATGCTCTAAGTTGGCTTAACAAGGTTGGCTTCAAGTTGACTTAAAATTGACCTTGTTAAGTAGACATCACAGAGCCTCAAGTGTATACATACCCTGTGGTATCATGGAAATTCCTGAGGGAGGGCTTAGTGAATTTAGTGCTTAAGAAGGATGGTAGATTTTATCAGTCTCAGAGAGTGATGAGCAATGGGGGGAAATGCTAGCATACATTTTACAAATTCTAGATTTCATTTCAATTTGTTAAATCTTCCATCCCTTTTTTATTTGCCCCTTCAAGTTGTTCAGATGGATGTATTTTTCTATGCGTTTTTGAGGAAGTTTGTATTCACAAATACATACATTCATACAGAAATGTCTTTTTAAATTACAATTGTGTGATTGTGCAAGGACAGATCCTTGTAATGTCATCTAGCCATTCTGCATTTATTATCAGCATAGGCTTGGGTGAGAGGATGGTAGGGAAGGAATGGGATAAGAAACCAACTGATTGTATAAGAAACACAAAATTGTCTGATTGGTTATCATGAGAGACTATGGGAAAGGAGAAAGTGCTCTGGTCTAGGAACAGAAAGGTTGTTTTCCTGAAGATACTTCGACTGAAATCCTCATTTGTTGTGTATCTTCACGCCTTTACTTCAGTCAACAGGGCTATCCTGAGTGACAATGGATGAGGATCTGGCTCACTTTCTGTCCATATTCCAGCCCAACCATGTAGCAAGAAATCAAAATTGTTGACACAATATACTGGTGGGAAATCTAAATCTACAGGTGATGCTGCTCAGGGTTCAAACTGATGTACAGAGGCACCTCAGCCCTGCAAGCATCACTGGGTAAGAGGAGAATAGCCAGCAGCACCATTCACAGAGGAACATGGGCCAAAACTATCTGCTGAAGAATTACAAATAAAAACCACAATACGAATTATCCAAAATTAGACCATAGGTTTTATTTCACTTTTACGTCTTTATTCTAAGACATAATCTGTTCTCCATGAATTATAGGCCCAGTTTCAATTTATCACTAGCAGAGCACAGAACCAGAAATGTCAGCGCAAGCATCCATGTGCTGCTTCTTTTAAGGCACTTGCCTGCTCATACCTTGGAGGGCCACAGCCCCAAATAAACTAGATTAATCATTTGTCTTGCTGGGTTTACAGCAATTATAAAGATCATTTCTGTGCTTTGGATTCATAACTATGCCACTCTCACTGAACAGTTATGGGATCCAAGATCTATCTGTGCATTTGCTGGTGTATCACCATAGCAATGAGCAAATTAGAAGAGCTGTGTTTCAGATGCCATTCTTAGGCAATCACTTTTAGCTCTCTAGAAATCACGTGGGACATTTTGGCCATAGAGGGCTTTTGGGTGCTTCCTGTTTCTAAACAAATTAGCTGCTCTCTTATGCTAGTTCTTTACTTCTGGCTCCAGTCCGTTACCAGTACCAAGTAATGTAGCCAAGTGAAAAATGAGGCAAGATGGGGGTGGCATAAAAACTGCCAGGGAGGGTCTTCTGACCATCATAAAGGAGTTGGGTGAGGTTTCAGATTGTTTATTTTATCCAAACGAGTTCACTCATCCATAGGTGGTATTTATCTAGCTCAGATTCAAATCTGAGATCCTAAGCAAAGAAACTGCACTTTCCAGTGTCAATATTCTACAAAAAACAACAAGGAGTTGTGTGGCACTTTAGGACTAACAGATTTAATAAATCTGTTAGTCTTAAAGTGCCACACAACTCCTTGTTGTTTTTTTACTGGACTAGACTAACACGGCTATCCCTTTTGAAATTGACAATATTCTACAAGTCAGTAGCAGAGCTGGATTAAGGGACCCTGGGCCCTGGGCTTGCTACTTCTTTGAGGCCCCCCCAGCCTTTGACCCCAGTGCCCCACCAGAGTGGCCTGGGGACAAGGTGGGCCATTGTCCTAGAGCCAGAGGTCATGGCTGGCTGTTGTGCTCCCACCCCCAGGCTAGCTGATCTGCCCCTGTAAGCAGGGCCAGTTAGCATGTGGCCAGTGAGCAAGGATCTGATTCAGAGTCTGTCGAAGTCACTGGAAAGACTTCACTATAAGTTGTATGAAACCTTTAGGGATAACTGCACCTGCCTTCTTCTAATCATAATTCTAATTGATTTAAACAGTCCAGTTAAGATAAATGAGACTGATTACATGGATCAGAGTTATATATACAGAGAGTGGTATATGGCTTGGTGTCTGATTTTTATTCCAACACCTTTTCTTCTCTGGGTTTCAGTAGTGGTGAGGTGACTCCAGTCTTTTCTCAGCCCCATGTTTGCCTGCCTTTCATAAAACACACTTGTGCAAATAGTAATGTATTAGAACTTGAGCTGCAGAAAGTTTAACTTTAGTTTATTATCTGGCAGTAAAGCCCATGAAAACTTGACTGTAAAAATTAAATTCACTCATTCTTAATAGTAGCAGTTCAATTTTCCTGTCAAACTGGAACAGTCATTTCCCTTGGAGAAATCAAATATCCTTTTTTTCCTACCTCTCAGGTAAAAAAAGACAAGATACTGTTCTCTTTCTACAATTCCTGAGAAGTGCATTAGCACCAATTAAGCTATAATTTTAACTTAAACTGTTTTTCAGGGCTATTGAAATAATTAATGTGGAAAACACTCTGGAGTTCAATACCCTGAGTGATTTGAATTGTGTACAAAGCTTGTTTGTTTCATAGTTCACAGTGTATCTTGTCAATATTTAATTTTTTAGAAAACTTCTCAATGGGAATATTTTCTCCAAGGCTCTCTTTTTCTAAATCATTATTTGCAAACAAACTTGCATGCTAATTGAAAACATACTTAGTAATACAATAAAGACAACTTCAGTCACACTTTTTTTTTTCCCAAAGGGATTGCCATGTTAGTCTAGTTTAGCAAAACAAGCAAGGAGTCCTGTGGCACTTTTAAAGACTAACAAAATTTATTTATCACATGAGCTTTCATGGGCGAAAACTGCACTTCATCAGATGCTTTGAAGATAGGGGACTTTACAGAATGGGAGGAAAATAAATGCAGGGAAGTGTAAATAATGGGATCAGGTCATACTGTAATAGCAAATCAAAGCAGTTGTTAAGATTTAAGCACGGGGGAACATCATGTAGAGAAAGGTGAGGTCAAATCACCTGTTGTAATGAGAAAAAAAAATCCATAGTCCTTATTTAGCCTGGAGGTGATGGGTTTCAAATTTGCATATGAATTCCAGTTCTGAAATTTCTGTTTGAATCTCCAATTTGTTATCCATTGGTTTGAGCACAGTTATTAACAAATCATCAATGGAGTGAGCAGGGAGATTGCAGTGCTCCACTATTGGTTTTTGAATGTTGTGATTTAGTTTTGGTTTTTACTGTTGACAAATTGTGTTTGTAGAATGCCCTTGAACTATATGAAGATTAAAAGAAAATCTATGAAAAAGATACATTTTCCAAAAAAGCAACAAAAATGCACACCCAGTTACAAATGGCTGTAAAGAGGCCGCAAGATGGCTGCCTCCAGAAGAGGCAAGATGGCTGCCACGGAGCTGCCACTCAAACCGGAAGGTAAGGGGCGGGACAAGAAGTATAAAGCCTGGGCCAGGGAGCTCAGTCCAGCTCTGGCTGCTGGAGGAGAAGGAGGGCTCCCTCTGGGCTCCTTAGACCCAACTCTTTCCCTGGCAGAGGAGACCCGGGTCTACCCACCGGCCTCCAGCCCCATACCAGGATGGCTGGCTTGGGCCACCCATGGTGGGAGTCCCGTGGGAGGAGCCCCTTCCACCTGTGCTGGATAGGCAGTGGGCCCAACAGGAACCTCAGCACCCCCTGATGTCAGGGAGGGCCTGGAGTATGGAGAATGGACCCCAGCGGCTGTCGGGGAGGACCTTGAGGAACTGCCCCAGCTCTGCCTGAAGCGGACCTCTCTGGGGGACAGGTCCTGGAGGAGTTCCCCCTTGCCTTGGACCCGGTGGACCTACCCGAGCTGCCCCCTGAGGAGATGGAGGTTGCCCTGAAATTTCCGGACCTGCCACCACCAGACGCTATGGAGGGCTTCTACTCTGTGCTGCTCAGTGAGTACCCTGAAGATGTTGAGGATGGGGCAGACCAGGTACTAATGGGAGAGGGGAAGGGCAGTAGCCCAGGGGAGCTACACACCCCCATACTGGGGTCAGTGTGTTGTGGTTGGATCCCCACTGACCCCCCCCCGGTTAAAATGCCTGGCTGTTGTTAGGTCCCTGGGCTGGGACACATTGGAGTAGGGTGGGCCTGTCCTCCCTCCTCCTCTCCCAATTCCCTGAGACATCGACCCCAAGTGCTACCCCACCTTGTTTGACCCTGACTGCAACGTGACTTGTTGACTGTACACCCTGTTAAGGGCACGGACCCTGGGTGAACTGTCCTACCTGGCCTCTAAACTGATAGTTACCTCCCCTCGTGGGTTGGGAACGTACTGCCCACTACCCTTCCCGTGGGGGAAAGATGGACCAGCGGGATCACTTGAGCAAATAACTCCCTAAACTGCCCACCAGTGGGCGACCTCCTGGTGGGCCAAACGAACCTCTTGCCTACAATGGTATACATATGGATTGTGTAAGTACCTATTTTACAATATTTAGCCCATTGGCCCTAATCCAGCAAAACACTTGCCTAGCTTTGAGCACATGAGTAGTCCCAATTCTTTGTTTGATCAGAGCCTAAACAAGGAAAACTTTTCTTTTGTCCTAAGTCATGATGACTGCTTAGTTTCTGTGGCTCAAGGGGTTCTAAATGTCATAGTGAATTCCGTTTCCCTTGTAATTCCTTCAGGTCAATGGAGTAGCACAGACAACTGAGGGAACAATTTGTCACAGAGGCTTAAGTTAGAACTAGAGCCCAAATACCTAATTCTGATTTGGTTGGAAAAGTTCTCTTAATGCATGCAAGTTCTTTTTTTTGACTATCCATTTAATGCTCCAATAGTCTGACATAGTGCAATAGAGAATTCTGAAGTAGCATGTGTGACACTGTTTGGCTTTAGAGTATCATTTATTATTTTTCATATTAATAATATTTCATAGTTGTGATAATCCATATGTGATATGCCATGTTTGGTACCAATGGGAAAAAAAACAAAAACAAGGAGTTGTGTGGCACTTTAACACTAACAGATTTATTTTTCATGAAAGCTCATGTGAAAAATACATATGTTAGTCTTAAAGTGCCACATGACTCCTTGTTTTTTTTGCTGGACTAGACTAACATTGCTATCCCTTTGGAAATTGACCAATGGAAAAGTTGTAATTGGCTAGGAATGGTTCGGTAGTTTATATGTAGGTGTTATATCTGTATTAGAAGTTAGGAATATGTTCTACTTCAAGTAATTTGATCCTAGGACACTTTCTAGACTGGATATTTATAAACTTTTTTCTCTTAATGGCCCATTAAGGGAATCCCCAGGTATAGTGGGCCCAGGAAGAAACCTATTGAGCCACTAGGACCTGCCCATCTTACTCACAAAACGCCAGTTTGGTTTGCAAAAACTACACACAGCATGGGGAAGGCCAGAGATGATAAAGGGCAGCAGCCCCCTCTACATTTTATTTTCAGTTTCCAGTCTCCAATCAACTGCCTGCTCTGGAACTATTCTTCTGTGCCTGGACAAAGGACTGCGACCCAGCCAGGTGCTGGGTGTCTACCAGAGGAAATGAACTAACCTGTAAACTCCAGATTCTTCAAGGACTTGCTTTTTATGGACTCTATATCACTTGTATGTATGCGATTCACCTTGACCCTTTAACATTTCTCATATTGTTTCTCTTCTTTTTATATTAAACCTTTAGTTATAGTTGCTAAAGGATTGGCTGGCAGCATGGTGTATTAGGCAAGATCCAAGCCTATATTGTTCTGAGTAATAAGACTGGCCCTTTGGGGTCAGGAGAACCTATTTCTTTAAGAGATCCATTGGCCAGGAGGGGCCAGGGGAACTGATGTGACATAAAAGGGGCTGTTTCTATTTTGTTATGCTTCATGATAACCAGTGTGGGGAATCAGAAGCATGTTCTGTTACCAACTGGGAGGCTGGTTTAAGTACCATCCTTCAGTGTTTTGGGAGTTTGGCTCCTGGTTTTGAAGCTTGCCCTGACTTTTGCACATTTAGGAGATTATCTCAGGAGGCCTGGGTCAGAGCATGTCCCTGTCTTCAAGTGACTCAGGATGGAGTTACCTGGGGTACATCTGAACCTGCTACAGGCATCTGTTGAAAGTTTTTCATTTCAATAGGATTTGTGAGGAGGCTGCCTAGCTTGTCACTTCATTCCTCCCCTACCTCACAAGACACATTAACAGATGATTCTGAAGGAGCATGGTTACTGGAAATCAAGCTAAACAGACTGAGAGCCCCTCCTGTGCATCTCTTTTCTTTTCTGATCTTGGCATGCATGTAATGACATTTTAATTTAAAGAAGAAAAAGGGATAAAATCAAACTACCAATCCCAAGTCATAGATTACCACATCTCCTGCATTTCTGTTCCTTTATTCCTTATTTCTTTCTCTCTCTCCCTTTAACTAAGTCAGTGTCACTTAGCTTTTCCTATCTTTGTTGATCCCCAGTCTGAATTTGTAACCTATAATCCCCTTTTTATGTTTCGTGAGAGATTGTGCTTGCTGGAGGTAGAACGATATTACAGGAGGATAAGATTGACCAATTAGCTTGGAATGCACATGGGGTCCAGTAAAGAACAGTGCTTAGTTATTAGGTTGCTGTGATTAAGGGCTTGTTGAATTAGAACGAAGTCTTGAGTGGTAGTTACACCAAAAGCTGGAGTATAGCTGATGTATAGTAGGCCTAAAGAGGTAACCCAAGGTCATAGAATCCACACTTTCCTTCTGAGAAAATCAAGTAACCACAAAGAATACAGTACACTGATCACAGAATTCTCCAGAAAAGGTGTTTTGAGAGGGTTTTAGCAATTTGGTTAGTAGATACTTTGGTCAAAGTAATCTATAGGAATTATTAGGAAATGAGTGTCAAGGGTTATTAATATTAATAATTGGAGATGTGGTTGTATCCTCTGAAATGCCAGCTATAGTTAATGGGCAGGCATTAATGTCATCAAGGTCACAGAAGGTGGTCAAACATGGTTAGATATCCAAGGATATTGTTCACATGCTGAATTTTGAGTCCTCCCAAGAGAAAAGAAAACAGGATGAACATAATGCAAATTCTAAGTAGCATATTTTATCTCACTAGACAAGGAAGTGCAGTGAGTGTTGACTTTATTCAACTATTTGTAGGCAGAACATGACCCTGATGCATCAAAGTGATTGAAGAGTTATGACAAGTCTACAAGCCCAGTTTTACAGGATGAGAATGGAAATCAAGGTTCTCAGCATCATGAGGAATATTTCTGAAAAGTGGTATATAATTATTTCAGCTAACAGTCTTTCCTAAGAAGCAAGTGATTTATACTTGCAGTATCTAAATGATTACATGAATGTTTATGAAGAGTTCTGTCATGGGATGCACACCTGGGCTATGATGTATATGATTTTTTTGGTTCACTTTTGCAATGTGATTGTATGGGTTGATGCCCAATATGCCATGAAAGGTTTCTTTATGAATGCTCCTAACCTATTCTACAGGATTAGTATGTACAATGTTAATCAAGTTCAGCAAAACAAACAAGGACTCCTGTGGCTGGAGAGGTGTATAACAAAAGGATCACCTGGGCCCAGGAAGGAGGGACAAGGTGGAGACTTTAAACAAAGAGAGACACTTTGAATGGCTTGGGCCTTTTTGTCTGGGAAACTCCATCTTGACTCATCTACAAGACTGGGGTTGGCAACCCAAAAGATAAGAGACATTTTAAAAAATTCCTTCAATCACCAAGTGTTTTGAGAGCTGCAATGGGTGTAACCTTCTGGTGAGAGCTGGGAGGATCTGGGCCAGGGCACCTGCCACATGGTCCACTGGCATGGGGAATAGGGGCAGAACCAGGAGTGGCCTCTCCACAGGGTCCCCTGCTGGCAGGGGTGGAGGCCAGAGCCAGGAGTTGACCACTTGCAGGATCCCCTGGTGAAGATGGGGCAGCCTGGAGCCAGGAGTCCAGAGCCATAAGGAGGCAGATGAAGAGCCAAAGGTTGCAGACCCTGTAGAAGAAGAATTGGGCCCTGCCTTGGGAGCGGCAGATACAGCTGCAGACCATCACAGCTAGACTTTTGGGGTGAGATGAGCATATTTCTAGTAGTTATTGTGTAGTATGCATCTTTTATCTTTTATTTTCATGTGGTAACTCCTGACATACTAAATGATTGTATAGTGATTTGCTATATACTCAAAATTGTATCTTGATCAATAAACTAGTATTTGTTTTATCTAAAGTCATGTACACTTTAGAGGGGTATAAGTGTGGGAGGCTGGGCACAATCCATTTCTTTGTTAAATGGATGCACGTGCAGGTATGATTGGAGAAGGATCCCAATTGCTGTAAGACAGAAGTTCCCATTGTGGTATCTGAGGCTTGGAGTGCTCACTACGGGGATTGAGCCTGAGTGACCAGAGGGCACACACTTGCTGCATGGGACAGATCACGTGCAAGAGGCTGGTGTGGACTGACTCTGGAGTGAGTGGTCACCTGGCAAAGTGGGGTGAATCAGAATTCAGGAGTGGAGATTAGGGGGTCACAGTGGCACACCAGACCAGATTTGGGAAGCAGCTTGTCACAAGTTCATGGGATCACACAGTGTAGCCTGTATATCTAAGCATAAGACAGGAGACAACAGAAGGATGTGAACAGAGCATGAGTGTACTTGGAAACAATAGCATTTGTTACTGTGTTCACATGCAATAGGAAGAGCCATGAACTACAAGTATAGTCATTGCTATGGACATGCTTTGAATTTGGAAGCTATTAAAATAGTATCCTAACAGATGCTTTTGAAACTGTTTATGAACTAAAAAAAAAATTTAAAAATCATGCAGACAAGATATGTATTCAGGACTTGAAATATGAGGTAGTAAGCACATCAGCACTAGTGTTCACTGACCAACTAGGTAGGTTGCCTGTACTGAAGCACTTCAGTTTTTAAGAACTACCTTGCACTGTGTGCAGCTTGAAAGCATGAGAAGAATACAGTGAAAGGTCCTGCATAGAGATTTCAAAGTTGTGGCAGAGTTGCTCAAGTGGAAAAGTTTAACTTCCTCTTTGACATTCAACTAGATTAAGAAGTTTTAACATGATAGACAATCTATCCAAAATTCTGCAAGGGTCTAACATTTCATCAACAGGTCAATCTCTTATAAATATGACCCTCAATTCACTCCAGTCCATCCAGTCTGATAAAAGCAACTACTTTATTCCAGTAGCTAATCCACTGGAAAAGTTGGAGATGGTCAGAATGCATGAACTTCAAGCTCCAAGGAAGAGACAGTCCCAAGAACACATAAGTAGGGGCAGTTGAACCCAGATCCCCAAATTCCACTTTTTTTTATTTATTTTTTTTTTTTATAAAAACATCTACTTGAAAGTAATTGATTTCAGAATGTTTGGTATTTAGTCAAGATGTGAACAGATGCCAGAATTATTCAGCCTTAAAATTTTCATAACTGGCATCTGTTACGGAGTTCAAAATATACGTCAGATGAATGGTTCTGATTTCAACTATGACCAGCTGATTACTCAGGCATCTCTTGCAACCCAGCTGTCAGCTTACAGAAAAACTGTTGAAATCCGTTCAGCAATATCTCTTCTTGCTTTGCCTTACTGCGTGTCTGCTGTTTTCCAGAATGGTGAAATAGAAAAAAATGATTTTGGTGGAAATAGCAACCAGTGCTGTAAGTGAGCATAGTTTGTAATCTGTCACATTAAAACATGGCTTGGATCCACACTGCAATAATCATGACTCAGCTTGTATATGATTTACATGAGCCCAGGGACAAACCTGATGATTAGCTTACAAAGAAGGAGTCCTGTGGCATTTTTAAAGACTAACAAATTTATTTATTGCACAGTTGGTAGTCTTTGAAAGTGCCACAGGACCTTATCTGGTTTGCTGAACTAGACTAACAGAGTTACCACTTTAGAGATAACAGAAGTTGCACAATTCATTTCAAGAAACCTGAGATCTTTGTTTGAAAGGTTGCTTACCAACCTGAAAATGTTCCCTGTAAACTAGGGCCGTACCTGGGGTGAGGGGGCATGAGGGGCAATCGCCTCAGACTCCATGGTTCCCTGAGCCCCACGCTGTCCTGCCATGAACAGGGCAGCATGGGGCCCAAACCGCTGTCCCCTGCCCACTCTCTACTGCCTTTGGTGTGAAGCTAAAGGAAGTGGGGGGGAGGGGCAGAGGAGATGGGACCCAGGAGCACAAAACCGACCTCCACTGGGGGTGGGGCAGACTGGCAAGAGTGAGGAATAGCCAGCCAGAGCAGGGCAGGGCAGGCCAGCCCAGAGGCAGGGTGCGAGAGCAGAGCCCAGCCCCTGGATTGGCCTGCTCTTCCCCTGGCTCATTGGAGGGATGGGAGTGCATGGTCAGCCTCTGGGCCAGACCACTGTGCCCCCCCCCCATCCCAGTGTAGTGGGGGCCCTGCACAGGCCAATTGGCCAGAGGCCCTGCAACCCCTTAGGGCCAGCTCTGCTGGAAACTGTATGCATTTGTGTGACTGTGGAGTTGTACAAGCAGATTACAGATAACCCAGTAACAGGCTTAAACCACACCTACCAGCAGGAATCCAATTGTTATGCTTATTGCTGAAAGCAGCCAAAAGGAGGCCTATCTGAAACTTTCACACAACTAGCAGACCAGGAGGGGAAGGGGAAGTGAGTGAATATGAGAAGTAAATATGACCCTATGCTCTCCTGACCTGAGTTTTTTCTCTGAAGGATGAGGTTTTGCAAGGTGGAAAGTCTGGCAATAAGTAACTATTGCTATACAGCTGATTAACTGATGAAAAACACTACTTTAGAGTTCAGAAAACTCCATGCTTTATTTAACATGTGCTCAGCAGTTTTTTTTCCCCCCTGATGAACAAGCTATGTAATACTAACAAATTGTGTATTGAGAAAAAGCAATCAAAGCTCCATGGACACTTGGACACCTCTCAAATTCCCCTATAGATCAAAACATGGCCCATGGACGTCTACAATTATTCACTTGACACCTCTTCAAGATCCTGCATAAATATGAATCTGTAGTTAATCTAGGATGCTCTACTAATCTCTTGCAGATGTGTGTAAATGCTGGAAACTAAATAAATCAGAAGGTTTGAGTGAAAGCATTTTTGTTTTCCTGCTAGAGTCACCTGTCTGTTGGAAGAATGGCTGTGTCCCCATTGATTTACCTCCTGCCACTACCTCACAAAGAGTAAAGTCACCAGTAACTTTGGGAAAAACCCTAGGTAACACAACAATTTTGTATATATGGCACAGGCCAGAAACATTGTTGCTCATGTTTCTTCTTGCAGCCTCAGAATGGACATGGCGTAGCCCTTTAAGAACCTGCTGTGCTCTGTTCCTATTGTGGCAGTGCATGTGTGGCCCAGTTCACTTGCTGTGCTGGAGTGGAAGCATTGCTAGTCTCAGAGGCATGCCTTGCATGGCTGGGAAAAGGTGGACCTCCCAAGGACGAGCTCAAGTGAGGGACTTGACTGGTGCCGGCTGAAGTCAAAGGAAGCTCCAGAGCTGCAGTTTGAGAGGGAAAAGCATGTCTCCCCACCCAGCCCATTAACAGCTGTTGATTTTCAAGGCTATGGCAGTTTCTGCCCCCAAAAGATGGAAGGGGAAGGAGCTGTAGCTCAAGCCCTTTCCTGGGAGCTCTTGGCAGGTGGAGTCTGAAACTCCTGCTCTGGAGACACCTGCAGTCTGGCAGCCAGGTCCCCTCCTCACTTACCTTTCCCCATCCTACACAGGCTCTTTGCTAGGCTCCTAAGGCTGCAATTGGTGGGGAGAGGGACCAGCCCCTTCCAGACCACCTCTCACACATGCCTCATCACCATATTGTCAGAAACTGACATGTGGAAGGTCATGTCAAGTGCCTGGAATAGTGGCACAGGCCTAGTGGTTAGTGCAGTGGCAGCCAGGCCAGGAACTAGAGCTGGAGTGGGTTCAAAATAAAGCAAGATAGGCTGGAGCAAGGGGAGGGCTGGAGCTGAAACACGACTGAGAAGAAAGCTGGAGCCCAAATAGGGCAAGCTAAGAGCCAGAAACTAGGCTGGAGCAGGTTATGTCTGTGGGGTCTGTCACCAGAGCTGGCCCATGGTATTTTGGTGCTCTAGGCACCTGAAATTTTGGTGCAGGGCCATGTGGTGTGCTGGCTGATGTGGTGGGGTGGGGTGACTTGTGCCAGGGGCTGTGGGCCGCTCTGGGTGAATGGGCCATTGGTTGGCCCCAATCTGGCCAAGCTGTAGGCCAGCAGAGGGGCTCCTGTCCCTCTCTTTCTCCCACCCACTCCTCCTAGCACCCCTGAAGTCTGTCCCTGCCCCCCCCCACTCTTAGCAAGAAAGATTCTTGACTTGCTGCACACTGGGCTACGTGCCTATGCGCAGCAAGACTGCACTGTGATTCTATCTGCGTCTACAGGTTTGTTTGATTGTTTTCCATAGTAATATTTCATTCTTACAATAATCCATATGTGATATGTCATGTTTGGTACCAGTAGATAGATTGTAATCTGGTAGGAATGACCATATGGTATATAGGTGGCTGTCATGTCTGTATTAGAAGTTGGCAATGTGTTTGTTTTATCTGTGTTCCAAGTTATTTGATTCTAAGGCACTCACAGACTAGGTGTCTGCAAAACCATTGTCCTGTTAATGGCTCATTAAGGAAGCTCCCCAGTACAGTGGGTCCAGGGAGGAGCTTGCTGAACCACTAAGGCTTGCCATGTGACTCTACATTTTGATTGGTAAAACTCCATGCAGCATGAGGAAGGCAGAGATGTACAAAGTAGCAACCCTATCTCCATATTGTCTTTAGTCTTCAGTCTGCAACCAACACCTTCCTCTGGAACTATTCTTTGGGGACCGGACAAAGGAATAAGACCCACCCAGGTGCTGGGTGTATATGGACTCTAAATCATATGTATGTATGTGATTCACTTTGACCCTTTAACATCACTCATATTTGGTTTCTTTTCTTCATATATTAAACCTTTAGTTGTAGTTGCTAAAGGATTGACTGGCAGCATGGTATTTTGGGCAAGACCCAAGCCTATATTGTTCTGGGTGATATGGTTGACCCTTTGGGATCAGGAGAACCTATTTCTTTAAGAGACCCAGTGGCCAGGAGGGCCAGGGGAGTTGATGTACAATAAAGGGGGCTGTTTCTATTTTGTTATGCTTTGTGATGACTGGTGTGGGGAATCAGAAGCATGTTTTGTTACTGACTGGGAAGCTGTTTTAAGTACCACCCACCAGAGGTTTAGGGGCTTGGGCCCCTGATTTTGCAGCTTGCCCTAATTTTGGCACATTCAGGAGGTTAGCGCAGGAGTCCTGGGTCACAGGTACCCCCTAGTGTTTGGTGCCCTGGGTGACTGCCTAGGTCACCTCTATGGTGGGACCAGTCCTGTCTGTCACCACTATCAGACAACGGAGACTTCCAAGCTGTGAAGTGATATTGGATAGACTGCAGTATTTCTCCTGCGAGGTTTATGTATGTGCTCTGAGAATCACCAAACAAATTCCTGACTTGTGAACTGGCTGGGAACCTAGCAAAGAAATGACTGACCAGTGTATGTGACTTAATCAGACTCTAATTCAAGGACGAGTCATTATTTCTGTATGTATTTGGTGGTTAAACTTCATGAAAACAAATGGAATTTTACCCATATTGTTTTCACTTGTTTGTATCCTATTCTAAGGTAATACCAAAATTTGCACTGTGTAAATCACTATAACTAAATAACCCATTGAACAAGAAAGCAACCTCATGGAATGCAAATGAAGAACTTTAATAGAAAAGAGCTAATTTCTAAGCAGTGGTAATTGTGTGTGATGATTGGAGGTCAAAGACCAAATGCTTTCTCCATCATCTCTCCATCATCAAGAGCTCATATGAGTAGTGACCCTGTTCAGCTTGTTTTCTGTGAGAAAAAGTGACAAGTACTTATTTAAGGAAAGATCCTTTATTTCTAGAGTCTTTTGGATTCCAGCAGGGCAGAATTACTGAACAAGAATTTGGTGATCCCCAGAATTATTATAAGTAGCTAAGTAAGTTTGTGGCAGATTACTACATCTCTGTTACAATTTGAAATTACAGGTTGTGACTAACCTGTGTATATATATTGTGCCTGCTTTAATGTCTCAATAACTCTTCTTTCCTTTTTGTAGATAATAAATCTTTAGTTAGTTCACTATAGAATTAGCTGCCAGTGTTGTCTTTGGTGTAAGATGGGTGGCAACTCCAGGCACATATGTTAAAGCATGGCACATGCACCCATTCAGAACAGCATGCAGGGCTCCCAGCCTTGTGGCTGCTCTCCCTTGCAGGGCCTGAGGCCACAAGAGCCTTGCACAAGTGATGGCTACTGCTGGCTCTGGCCCCTAGCAGGGTTTAGAGCTGCTGGGCGTGGGGCCAGCAGGAGCTGCTGCATGCATGGCTCTTGCAGCCCTAGGCCCCACTGAGGTGTGAGGCCAGCAGGAGCCACTGCACACGTTTCTTGCAGCCCCAGGTCCAGCCTCGGCACCTGCTGGCCCCACCCCTGGGACTGCTGAGGGGGTGGGGACAAGGCTGGCATGGGGCTGGCAAAGGTTGCCAACCCCTGGTGTAAGATTTAGGGTACCAGTTAATCTAGCACAAGTCAGTGTTCTCTTGGGATTGGAAACAACCTGAATGTAGTGTGGGGGGGGAGGTTGTGTAAATAACCATTTTTCACACAGTCCGTCTTGCCTGGGCAACAAGACACTTGAATGTCTAAGGGGACTGTCTGTGACTCCATTTTAAGACTATTATAGTACTCTGAGAGTTCACATTTGGGTCTGGATTGGTGAAATCTCATCACAGACCATGTCATATTATTGTCTACCCTGTTTCCTCAGTAGGGTGACCAGATAGCACGTGTGAAAAATTGTGACAGTGGATGTAGGGTAATAAGTGCTTACAGAAGACAAAGCCCTAAATATCAGGACTGTCCCTATGAAGTATAGGACATGTGGTCACCCTGACCCTAAAGCAGGCACTCACTGTCATGAGCCACACCATGCAGAATGATAACTATAGTTTTCCAGCTTTTAATAGTGACATAAGTGTTTTTGTTCCTAATTCAGTGTTTCCTTTATTTAATAATGCAATTCCTAAATATTTTTTTGCAGAGGTGGGGGGATAAAAGGGAGGAAGATAAAGCCCTCTCAAGCCTCCAGTTGTCTATGCCTATGAAGAATAAATATTTGTAATCCCATCTTTTTTGTAAAAACAATATTTTGCCTTTTTCAATTTTTCTGAATAACATGCACAAAATACCATGCTAAACATTATGTTGAACTGCCAGGCTAACATACTAATTCCATGGTGAGAATCTAATCTTGGGGAAGGGTTAATACTTCACCTCTTGTCTCCAAGCCCCACTCTTCACTCATTTTTTGTCTTCTGGACACTGACTTTCCTCTTACTACATGCTTGTACAGTGCCTGACAGAATCTAGGCTGGGGCTACTAGATGCCCTTACACTGAAACTAACATCCTAAATGCATTAGATTTATTTTTATGTATGCTAGTTGTTTTTCTATACATTATTCTCCTAGGATTGATTATTAAGAATTGTTTGCAGTTTTGTTTGTAGCTGTTTTGATCCCAAGATTTTAGAAACAGAAGATGGACGAGGTAATTGATAGTTGTTTTTCTCAACTTTCAGTGGACCATGGAACACCTCAAGGTACTAATTACTTTATGCAAAACACCTGATGAAAACTTCCTTGAAAAAGCTAGTATGTGCCAACTGTTTTTAATATCTGCATGCTACACATTCCTGAGAAAATGGTTCTGGAAACCAAATTAAAAACTATTTTAAAACTATCACATGCATTTATTTCTAAAAAAATAGATACATAATGATTAGGCACAAACTTAAAACTGAAAATGTTATTACTAAAGTAATAATGGGAATTTTGGACCTGCATATGTGAATAAAGTTCATCTATTCTTGGAGTGAAGATTGTCAAAGAAAGTCTTACTGTGGAAGTTATGTCCAAACAATTTTGATGCTGGCAGTAACAGCATTAGGAACAGCCACAGCAAAGGAACTAGGAGGCAGCAGATGCCAACACGTACCTGAAAGCTTTCCTGCAGCTGGGGCATTTAAATCTCCCAGGAATGTCTTGCCTCTTTGCGCCTTACCCCCTCCATGGGGGAGGGTCATGGTTGGTTGTAGGATACCTTTGCTATGTCTACAGAACACCAGCTGAGACCCACTGGTTTATAGGGCCAACTTCACTGGATGAGAGAGACACATTGATAAAGTTGATTCGGTTATAGGCATTATCTCAACCGCCTTGTTTCTCTGACTTTTGAAAAAGTCCATTCAGAAAATTCACCACTGTGGCTCCTCTCCTCCAGTGAAATTTCAATGTGTAATGTAGTCACAATTAACATGGCAAAAGAGAAACTTCGAAACAGAAGTTTGACAAATTCAGTGAAAGATCAGTGAGAGGGAAAGATAGGCTTTGAGGTGGCAAGGTGTTATTTTAGCACTGTGATGGGACAGAGGCACCTCACACTAGAGTGGCCAATTATAGACTAGGGAAGGAGGAAGCCCTGCCCCTTGGGCCCTGTTGGGCATGCTCAGGCTGCTGCCCAGGCATAAAAGGGTGAACCGCAGCTCAGTCTGGGCTGACCAGTGGAGATGTATGCTGCATCAGCCACTGTCAGGAGGATCTGCCCTGCAATAAGCATCCTACAGTTAATATCCAGGCATTAGCTGTAACAAGCTTGCTGTGAGGATCTGCAGGGAACTCCTGACAGCAGCCCAGGTAGGAAGTAGCCCGGGGGTCCTTGAAGGGTTGAGGGCAGGACCAGTCAGTGTGTTTTGGCCTGGATCTCTAATGACTGGGTGTTATGGCCCCAGCTCTTGTAGGGCCCTGGGCTGGGACTCAGTGGAGTGAGGGGTCCTGGGCCCCCCCTACCTGGGCACTAAACCCCATAGATGACATTTTTGTATTGACTCTGTGGCTACTGGGCCATGCTGCCCTGAGACAAGGGCTGTGTTTGGACTCTGTTGATAATGAGCGGTGCTACCCTGAACTAAGGGCTGTGTACAGACTGTATGTGGAGACTCTGTGGCTACTAAGCCATGCTGCCCTGAACTGAGGGGCTGTGTACAGACTGTGTCTAGAGACTGAAGCTGCTAGGCCATACTGCCCTATTTAAAGATAGGGTGCTACTGTGGATACTAGGTGTTAGAGGTTGTGGGGCCCCTTTTCCTGCACATGGCCCTGACATTTCCCCCACCAGGAGGTACTAGCAGAGCCTGCCCTGCAACAAACACACATACCTTAAAATTAAGGCTGTCATTCCAGCAGTAATAATAGCAGGATGAAAGTGACTGACACAGCAAACTGTTACTAAACACTCAGTTTAGGATTTTGTAATCATGTTTCCATGGGAACCATAGGTCAGATTCCACTAAATTACTGTAAGCACAAATATATTTGTGGATTTGAACCTTAATACAAGCTGAATGAAATGAGCACAGCTTCTGATTGTACCCTAAAATGGTTTTACCTCAAGCAGTCCATCTTATCCTTAGGCTGTGGTTTTTTCATGTAGGGCAAGATTCACTTCTGTGAGTGAAGGATGACCACATCCCTAAATCATGGTATTGTCCATGGAACTCAACTATCTGCATCCAAGACAATAAATATTCCAATACTGCTTTAACATGCTATGTTTTACTAGGTTCTATGGACATACATCTGAGTTGCTTTGCAGCATGGAGACAAGCTGTGTGTAAACTCTGTCCCTACCATCTGCAGCAGAACTCAGATGCTGAATTGGGGTCTAATAAGAATCCCATTGAAGATGATACAAAGATCTCTATTGATTTCTATAGGCTTGGATCAGACTCTGAGGGTATGTCTACACTGCAGTAAAGCACCCACAGCTGGCCCATGTCACCTGACTCAGGCTGGTGGGGTCAGGTTGTGGGGCTATATAGTTGTTTGAGGGGAGACAGTTCTAGAGCCTGAACAATGATTCTTGAAGCCTGCCAGCCTGAGTTGTAGGATCATAGAAGATTAGGGTTGGAAGGGACCTCAGGAGGTCATCTAGTCCAACCCCTTGCTCAAAGCAGGACCAACCCCAGCTAAATATCTTCCAGTCAGGGTTTTTTTAAGTTGCATCTTAACCTCTAAGGATAGAGATTCCACCATCTTCCTAGGTTATCCATTACAGAGCTTTACCATCATCCTAGTGAAAAAGCTTTCCCTATTATCCAACCCAGACCTCCCCCACTGAACCTTGAGACCTTTATTCCTAGTTCTGTCTCTAATACCGCTAAGAACTGTCTAGCTCCATCTTCCTTGGAACCACCTTTTAGTTAAAGGTTGCTATCAACTCCTCCCTCAGTCTTCTCTTCTGTAGACTAAACAAGCCCACTTCCCTCATCATCTCCTCAAGTCATGTGCTTCAGCCCCCAAACACATCTGTTGCCCTCTGTTGAACTCTCCAGTTTGTCTACATCCTTTCTGTAGTGGGGGACTAAAACTGGACACTATTACAAAGTGGCATGACATAGTCTAGCGTCAGGTATGCAACTGCACTGCAGATGTACCCTTCCTTTCCTACCTGACACTTGGAGCGTATCAATGGAAATCAATTCATTTGTCACTAAGGATCGCTCTTCATCCAAATCTGTTCTCTGCAGTTCCTTTGTTTTTCATATAGTGATTATAAAAGCATGAAAAAAGCTGATGGCTGATGCATTGACTGCTCATTAATTGGAAGAGATGGCTCTGCTCAATTACCTGTGTTGAATTCTTCCCACTTTGAAATCAGTAGTAAAATTCCCCCTGACTTCAATAGTAGGGTGACCTGGTTCTTCAGCATTCAATAGGAGAAATTTTATTTAAAGTAAAAGAAATGCCTTGAACATTTATTATTGAAGCCAAATCTGCAAATGCAAGGTCACAACAGATAGAACTAGTGTATTTGCCAGCTGCCCTGCCATGCCTTGCCTTGGTTCCCACAAGGCAAACATACATGAAACTACCCACAAATAATCCTTCCAGTCCAGAGGTTTTAGCTCCCCCTAGCAGTAAAGGGGTTAATGTAGTGTATAGGCATAGCTTGTGAATAGCTCATGCCACTGACTATCTTTCAGGAACCAAAAGAAAGCAACCAAAGGGGTCACACAATGTAGGCCTTGTGTACTTTCCTATATAACCCATTAATGAGGGCATATTACTGATCACCTCACGCCAAACCACAGAGGAATGTGTCTGCTTCTAGATAGCATGTTTTTTTCCAGAGGGGTAGCAGTGTTTAGTCTGTACAGCAAAAACAATGAGCCCTGTGGCACTTTAAAGATTAACAAATTTCTTCGGGCATAAGCTTTCATGGGCACAACCCACTTTGTTGACATTTTGATCCCCCCCCCCGGTTATTTGGGACGAACTGTGCCCTTTAAAATTTCCTTTTTAGTCATTTTTGTTGTAGAAGATACAAGGTCTTTTCTTTAGGGACAAGTTTATGTAAAGGATTATCAAATTTGCACATAACCCCAGACACACCTAGATTAGCCACAATATTAGACAAAATTTTCTACAGCAGCTCATTTCCCAAGTGCTGGCAAGTAGCTTCAGTCATCACATTAATTAGACCTGTCTATTTTCAGCTGCATTAGGCAATCATCAGAATACCATGTTTTCCATCATATGTTTTCTTCCCTGGACAAAACTGACTTCTGTGTATAAAACCCTCGCAAGACCTATACACACAACTTAATTTGAGCTTAAACCTCATTGCACAAGCTCACTGGGTGGGGGAATGTTTCAGCAACTGAAAACATGTCTGTATTTCATTAATCCATGGCTAGCATACTGGTACTACAAGGAGATGCATCTGCTCCAATTGCCTAAAATTTGTCCCCCTTTAGAGAGCCAGTGCAGGCTTTTGCACCATTTGAATTCCATTATTATATCTTCTAAAGGGTGCCCTCAGTTACAGGACAAACTGCAACTTATGATCCTCAAAAAGCACACCCCTTAGGTGGTGGACTTGGCTTCCTGCAGCTGCTGCTGATTGGAATCACACAGCACAACCACTCTTAGATGGGATCTCTGAACAGCTGCCCCCCTCCTTCCCATCTGTGCTTAATGTGACAGGCCTAGCTGGGTTGGGCACCACCATGTCACTCAGAGGACCTGTGAACAGTGAGGTGGTTAAAGGAACTCATAACTAGCTTCCTATTATATAGATTCACTCAAAGGCACAAAGTGCAGAGAGAGGTAAAAACAATACTACAAATTTCTTTTACAGAATCATTAATTTTCCCTTGCAAGCATTCCTGCAATTCAGTAGCCCAATTACATCTACTTCCAAGCTGTAAGAAGCAGATGGCTCCTGCTATTGTTTCTGCCTCTTTCTTTGGGTACATCTACCTTTGAGTTGGGAGGTGTGATTCCCAGTTTATGGAGATACTTGCACTCAAGCTAATGTGCTGAAAATGGCAATGCAGCTGGGGTGGCACAGGTGGCAGGTTGACTAGATGCATGAGTATATGTCCACCTGGGCTTCCCGGAACTTACCTTGGCTAGTGTTAGCCCCTGCCTGAGGTACCCCAGCTGTGCTTCTATTCATAATGTGCTGGCTCAAATGGAGCTAGCCTGGGTACATCTACATGAGCTGGGAATCACAGCTCCCAGCAAAAAACATAGCTCCTTTATTTACCTCCTTTCCAGCTTGTCGGCTCCTGCCAGCTCTGGCCACCCAAGCTATGGCTCACTGCAACTAATGCATTTGACTGGTCCGTGTCAGCTTGTTACTTGTGCTTCATTCAGCCCAAAACTCTTGGTAAACTTACTCTGTGTGAAGTTGTGTCAGGAAATAATCAAGGGTGATATGATCAGCTGACTGACAGATGATTGGCACAAACAGTACATTACAAAAGTGCTCCCCCATAAAGATATATTCACTTAGTCTCAATCAATTACACACATCCACAATAGGTTAGTAAAAGACACCCAACCTTCCATAATTATGAAGTTTGGTGTGGTGCTCAGGTGAGCAGCAGGCATCTGATTGGCCTATCTTGGGGTCCTCAGGCAGTATCCATGAAGTGATCCCCCTAGTTCTAACCTCTTGTTAGCAGACAATGGCGTATCAGCCAAAAAACCTGTTAAGCAAACAGTTTCAAAAGCTAAGCTAAAGGTTTCTTCAGATCACTAATTAGGCAGATGAGTTCCTGCAGAGTCTGTGTCTTCAGCCCCTGATAGACATATTCCAAAAGGCAAATAGAGTTGAGCTTCTTGTTTTTTCTTTCAGAACTCAGGCCCCCAGCATGATCAACAGAGACTTTCATCTGGGAGTGATGCAGGGTCGGGTAACAACTATTACAGAGACCTTCTAAGACCTACCAATTTTGGCTGCTGTTAGGAACAAGTCTGATAATCAATATTACACAGTCAGTCGTGGTCCCTGGCCATTTTACCAGTCCATCAAAATCTCCCCATACAAGCTGACTGTCTCAGGGGGTTAAACTACAGTATTAGAGTGTAAACACTCTCAACCCATACCCTTTTCTAAGCCTGGGGTCCTCTACTTCTTTTTGATTGGGGGCTTAGCCTTTGAAAGAGTTAACCCTTAAACTGGCTGGAGCCTTGTAGGTTTCCCACTGTTCCTTCCACAATCTTTTAGCTGTTAATATTTTTCCTGCGTGGTTCTTTTAACAATCCCTTTTGAGCTAGTTCCATAGCAAGTAACCCATCATAAATTTTACATGCACGTGCACACACAGAATGATGTACAATCTTAAACAATGTAGCTATTTCCCAGTTTGTCACAGCTACATTCACCTTTTGCTGACCCTCTGCACTGAGGAATATATTCCCCGCTTGGAATTTTCTGCATGAAGATTTCTAGCATTGTTGACATTTCTAGTTTGCTCTTTAAACAGAGCTGTGTCTAAGTCACAAAGCTCAGGTACAGTCCTCTCCAAAATTTGGAGTCATTGTATTTGTGGTTTCTGTTCAGCCCTACCTTTAATTTAAATGTATAATCAAGGATGGAAAATATTGTTGTGTTTAAAAGGTTCCTGGGACTTCTCTTGGGAAGTCTTTAAACTCTGTATTTTTTTAAAATATGCTTTTTGCTATTTAATCTGTATTTGCTATGGTTTGACATTTCCTTTCAGAAGAAATAAGGCATGTAACTTCTCACCATATTCTTTCCTTTCCCTGAGGTTGCCTACAGGCAGGTTTTATGAGTTATACACATCTTTACTACTGGTCCCAGTCATGTGCTGAATTTTGAAATATTATTCTTTTTTTTTCATTACTGTGCTTGCTTACTGCTGAAGAAAAAGCCATGCATCTAACCTGTTCCCAGGAAATACATACCCCAGAAGAACAAATATTGAATCTAAAGCTCTAGGCCAATCTCCAGATGGAAAATGTGCTGACAACATACTGAGCAAAGGAAGAAAACTGGCTCAGACTAAGCAATACTTAAAACAAAAGACATGGAAATAAAAGTAAGTAACCCACACTTAAAAAAAAAAAAAAAGACTAACTGCACTGTAGTTACGTTGCAATTACAGTGTTTGTGTGATAATGGTAATTACCACTGCTTTTTTATAATGGAAGGTTAAATATATGAATAAATCATTATACTGTAACTTCCTGCTTAAGAGATTGCATTGTAGTTGCCTACTTAAGATATTATACAGTAATCTCTTTTTATATAGGTACCAAATACAAATCCCTGTAATTGGAAATTACTGGGCTTGCCACTTAAATTTACATTGTGATTATAGTGTAATTTATAATGATGGGGCCCATTTACATTTTGTAACACAATGAAAAGTTATAAAGCCCAATCCTGGTTTGCTGTGTATAGGCACAACTTCCATTATTTTTAATGGAAGCAGTATTGGACCTACAGTTAATTCAAACTAAACTTCTATGAAAATTAATTAATTTGAACTAAAAACTGGTTTGAATTAAGTTAATTTGAATTAACACAGCCACACTTAGGGGTACCAGGTATCAAAGCTTGGAGAGGAGGATAGGGAAGTATGAAAAAGAAGACACATGGAGAAAACGTAGTATTAATGTAATCTCTCTTATTGGGGGGCCTGGAATGCTTTCCCCTAAAAATAAGGTATTCTATGGCATTCAGCATACTTTAACCCCTATAAGTAAAAAGCCTGACAAAATCATGTATTTTAAAATGTCTGCCAGATGGAGGATGTCAGGCAAACGGGGGGCATGTCCTCCTTTTTGCTGATAACATCTGGTAACCTTAGCCACACTAGAAACTCTAATTTGAACTAGCATGTCCACGCACAGGACTTGCTAACTCGAATCAGGTAGAGGGCACTATTACATAGGGAAAATCAAGCTGTCAGTTCAAACTAAGTTAGTTCAAATTAACACAGGCTCATTGATTGATTGGAACTGAGTTCAAATTAGCCACTACTTTGAACTTAAGGAAGGTTTATAGATTCAAACTATGCTTTCCTTAGTTCAAACTAAGGAAACTCCTCATTTTGAACTAATGAGAGCAAGCATGGCCATGCACTAATTTAGTTTGAATTAAGCCTCCTTAATTCAAACTAAATTGTAAGTGTAGACACACCCATAGGGATACTCCCAGTATCTGGGCCTATATCATATAGAGGTACATAATGCCTCCCCATCACCTGTCCAGGTTTTTCACACTTGCTGTCTGGTTACCCTAGCTTACAATTGATCCAATTATTTCATTTGGGAAAACTAGTCAAACACATCTGGAAGGTCAATTACCTATTAGAATAACTTTGTGATTTATCTCTTGACTGTTTGGGAAATCATCAGGATTGATTAAATCCTCCAGCATTCTATTTCATAGTGCCATTCTGGTTCTGCAGTTTTATATATCAGTGTCTTCACCATCAGGCTGTTGTGGTTTAAGCTCATACTCAGAATATCCTTAGTGAACCAAACAAATTGAGTGAAGAACTCAGAAATAGAAAGCATGCAAGATGTCTAGTACTTGGAGTACAATGCTGCAATTGTTTGAGGAGTTGTATGCCACATTAGTCACCAGAATCATAGACTCATAGCTGTTGTTCCAACTTTCCTAAGCCTTGAATAAAGAGATCCAACTTCCGTGCAGTGCTTTTACTGACCAGGCTTTTTCATCTCTTTGAGGCATTAACTTCAGCTGGCATTGTGTCCTTCCCACTCTTTTTGAATTGCATATTTTGTTTCTCACATCATTTGAGTTTTCATTATTGCATGTTCCCTGGAATAAAACTATTTTAGACTTGAAGGCCATTGAAAATGAAAATACATTGACATGTAGTTCATCAACATGAAACTCAACTAAATTAAGGGAAGTACTCATCATAGAAAATGTTTAGCCAATAGCTTTATTGCTTTAATCCTGGACTGCAGGTCAATAACTTTCCTGCCATGCTATAAGCATAGTTAAAACTCTTGTTCCAGCAATCAACAGACTCAGTGACACATGCCTTAAGGTGGGAAAAGTGATCATTTCAGTTAAACTGTATGTGCCACATCTAAATGGACGGGAAAACTTAAGCAAATGCTAGAGAGTCACTCAACTGATTTACTGATCTGTTGATAGTTGAGCTGCTTTGCTTTGGTGATATCAGGAATCGAATCAATTATTAGGATGAAATATACCCCTCTGTGGAAATACTGTTCAAGGTCTATGCACGATACATGTAAAGCTTAAGTCATGTGTAAGTCTTGTGCTAGTTCTGTAGCCAAGATTGAATTACACCATTAGTGCATAGCATTGAGCATATTTTTTTTCTGTAGGCATTTCTCTTCATTTAAGAACTTTCTCAGACTCAAGACCCATGAATTCAAAGGTGGCACTAACTCATGTTCCCATGGTATTTCTATGCTTTTACAGAAGTTGAGCAAAGACAAGCTCAAAATGGGGTGTTAAGAAGCAACAATGCACATTTTTTGGAAAAGTGGAAAAAACTCAGTCACCTAAACAGAGCTCAAAAGAGTGGCAGAGCTGGTGTGCTTAGTATTGTAAGGCAAGCAGGGTATGTGGGATTGAGAGGGTTCCCTGCTGAAGTCACACTAGCCCTGACAAAGAGCTAATGATTCCATTTAGTTTTCTGTTTGAAGCAGGGACATTGCTGCTATGTCAAGTGAAAGGCTTTTTCCATGAGCAGAAGTCAAGGCTGTGTCAGCAAGAGTCTGCAGGAGGGGACTAGCTGAGGATCCCCTGTTGAGAGGTTGACCCTGCAGCTATGATGGTCAGTACAGGGGTAAGAGGCAGGAGAAGTGAAGGATGTGTCTCATGCACTCTGAGATGTGGTGGGTTCTGCTCATTGTGTTTATGAATTCTGCATTGCACTGTTCTCTCAAACCAGTGCTATGTTGTTTTCTTCCTTTTAGGAAAAGATTTATGTTCTACACTCAGACTTTGTGCTTGTGACAGGGAAAGTATTTCCATTTAGGGAGCCCAGGGGATAGTGTGTGGTTTCTCAGGAGACTGGATGGCAGCTTGAGTCAGTTTGATGTTATATTTTTGACAGGAACCCTTAAGTATAGAATCTGGTCCTTTGCTGCCAGCTTTGCTTGGTAGAAGGGTTACCTAGGTTTCTGCCTTGCTCACACTAACTTCTTAAACAGGAATATTGTATATATTTAAAGTTAACATTGAGATGTATAAAGGGAACAATATAGCACACAACTTTTAGGTAAGTGTAGCAGGTGGGACCACCACAGCCGGTGGAGTCAGCCCACCTGCCAGGCTGATGCACCCTTAATGTCCTCTGTCTTCCTGCCCCTTAGGCAGGGTGAGGCAGAATTCTCCAACTTATAGCCTCTGGAGCCTTTAGCCTTCAGCCCCTCAGGCAGGGCAAGGCACTACAAACAGTAGCCTGGACAGCAGTGGGGGCAGGAGAGGGGAACACAGGCCCACCCACTTCACTGTTCTAGCCCATGGCCCTAGAAGTGGCGGAACAGTGTGCCACTATGTCAGCATGTCTTCTGCTGAATCACTCTGACTCTCAACAGCTGGGCAAGCACCTGCTGTCCCTGGGCTACTTCCTCCCAATTCTCTTCCAGGTTACCTGGGTTCCATAGTCCTCTTTATCCTCTGGGTACACAGCCACTGGTAACCCAGTCAGGCTTTTGCTGTCTATGGGTGGGAGGTCTGGCAGCATCTCAAGTCCATCAGCCAGCAGTAATTCATCTAGCTCATAGGGGCCAGGTGCTGCAGGATCCTCTAAGCTCTCAGAAGAGGGTAGCTCCTCTAGGTCCTCACCTACTGTGATCTGGGTCCCAGTCTGGTCCTCCTGCTCCTAAGCTGAGGGCAACTTCTCCAACTCCTCACCTTGGAGGAAGTATAGGTCAGGCCCTGTCTCCTGGTTTCCCCAGTAATCTTCAGGCCCTGCAGGAGGGGGCTTTGGCCTCTCTACCAACTGGGGCTCTGGTGGCTGGTCAGTATATCTCCTAAAAGGCTCCCCCAGTGAGTCCCTGGTCTGCCCTTTTATCCAGTCCCCCTTTCCTCCAGCTCCTCCTTTAGTTTCCCAGGCCAAGTCCCATGCAGGTAGCTTCTCTGCCAAGCAGGGGGAGTACGGGAGCTTTTTGATGCCCTGCAGCTGCGGCGGCCTCCCTCCATTACAGTAAGGAAAAAAAAATCATCCTCTCTTGATAGAATTGAACTGATTGCTCAAGAAGATTACAAGCCTCCTGTCTCCCCATCCTTTGTCTTATGTAGTACAAGATGCTGCTCCAAAGGTAGCTGTGAATGGCTTGCTGCTAGGCAGAGCAGTGTAATGCAGGGGTGTTCAACTGGTGGCATGCATACCAGTAGTGGGACTCAGGGTTTTTATAATTACTAATAATTTGCTCTCCTTCCCACTGATCTGCCCTGCCCTCCTGACCCAATATCACTACATATAAACTGTAGAAGTAAAATTTATACTCAACAATATTAAAATTTTCAACTACTAATGGAATTATTTTTATTGGCTTCTGTTTTAAAGCCATAGCAATAATATTTATTCCCAAAAATACTACTGCAATATTTTGTCCTTATAACATACTGTAAATGATAATATAGTACCCTTATGGCTCTGTCTGCACTTAGAAGGTTAGTTCAAATTAACTTAATTTGAACTAATTAATTCAAACTAATAATTAGTTTGAATTAAGTTCATTTGAATTAACATAACCACACTAGGAAAACCAACTCAAACTGGCATGTCCATGGACAGGATTTGCTAGTTCAAATTAGGAGAGGGGCACCATGGGAGGTATGGCAAGATGGCCCCCAAGTAGGGCCATGCCTCCACCCAATATATAGGGGAAGGCACTCTTGGAGAAAGAAGGTCAGAAAGTGTCAATTCAAATTAACACAGCTACATTGGGTTAATTCAAACTAATAAATCTGAATTAACCCTTACTTTGAAGTTAAGCCAGGTTTTATAACTTTGACGTAAGCTTTCATTAATTTGAATCTAGGAATTCCTTAGTTCAAATTAATGAAAGCCAGTGTGCCATGCATTAATAAATTAAATTTAAATTACTCCTCATGAATTTGAATTAAATTGTAAGTATAGACATACAGAATGCCTGTAAACATATAAATGTTCTTAGAAAAAGAAGGCTTTTTGTTTCTATCATGGTGGGAACCAGATTCTTTGATAGTGTGATTGGTGGGATGTAAAATCAGTGGCGGCTTTTGGGGTAGGCGAAGCAAGCAGCCCCCTAGGGCCCCAAGCAATAAGGGGCCTCATCCTCAATTTGGTGGACAGAAATGAAGATATAGAAATTGTTCCCAGCTAGCAGAGCTAGTAGGGCTGGAAGCCTAAGTACTTCTCACTCTTGGCTCATCAAGGCAAGCTGTCATTAGGATCTGTGCTTCCTCTGAATTGCAGATTTCACCATTAGCTGCCCATCACCTTCACATTGACGTCTTAAAGAAGCAGGAGCAAACAATAGACAACACAATAGCAGGAACTTTTCCAGTGAATTTCCAAAAGGATAGCTGTGTTAGTCTAGTCCAGCAAAAGAAAACAAGGAGTCGTGTGGCACTATAAGACTAACAGATTTATTTTTCGCATGAGCTTTCATGAACTCACCCATCTTTGAAGCATCTCACAAAGTGGGATTTTCTCCCATGAAAGCTCTTGCGAAAAATAAATCTATTAGTCTTACTTTTTCCAGTGACCTCAGCTTTTGATTCCTCAGTGTGGCCATTTATTCTGCCATTTCTAATTTTGTGAAATATTGCCTTTTCCTTTTCTTTTACCTGTTCTTTTGCCTTTCCTTTGACTTTGTGACAATTTTTACTTTGGTTTTGGTTAGCTCAGGTTACCAGGTAGGTCCATATAGGCTGCTACATATACATATAGTGCTGCCCTTAGGCAATCATTACACCTTGTGTGATGTTTATGCTGTATGTCTGTCTTTTGGTAAGTTAATTTTTTAGCTGCTTCTGTGCTTAAATATTTTTGAGGGGGCCGGAGTCTTATGGACTTGAATACGTCAGAGAATTTCATTAAAATTTGGTGTTTTTCATTTATAGCTACACACTAGAAACCAGAGGCGGCACTGGGGGAGCGAGGGATCCAGGGATAGGGCCGGGGGGGCCGCGGCACCACGGGCAGCTAGGCTGCGGTGCGGCCTGGCCAGAAGCGGCTGCTGGAGATTGGGCCGCACCTGCGGACGGCCAGGCCCTGGATCCTGAGCAGGGGACAGGGCCGCCATGGGTGGCCAGCCTGGCCCTGGATCCCCACTCGGAGATCTGGGGCCTGGCCGCTGGCAGCCCCGTCCCTGGCTGGAGATCAGGGGCCTGGCCGCCCACAGCCACGGGCACAGGCATGGCCTCCAGCGGCCACTTCTGGCCCAGCCCCACTGCAGCTTAGCCACCTGCGGTGGCACAGCCTCCTCCCCCTGGCCCTATCCCTGGCCAGGGGCGGGGCCTGCCGGGCAGCCAGCTGGGCCCCGGTTGGGGACGGAGCCACCCCGGCCAGGGATCGGGCCCCGGATCCTCAGCCTGATTGGGCCGGAGATCCAAGGCACTGGTGTTAGGACCTGGGGCATGTGCCCCAGCGTGCCCAACACCAGTGACGCCCCTGCTAGAAACCTTCTTTTCACTTTTATTTTTATTTATTATAATTATTTGTATTAAATGTCTAGTTCACATAAACCCACGTCTATATGAAAAACTTGTAATATTTGACTTCCAAAATTTTAAAAGTGGGCTTTTTTGTTATTTTTTGAGCCACCACTGTTACCACTTTTTATTTATTCAATAGTGCTCATACTTTTTAAAAATTTTTAAAATGCTCATTTTAACTTTGTACTTCAGCATTAGCTCATTTATGTTAAGTGAAAGATGATCAACATACAAACTTCATGGTGGGAAGATCTTTAAAAATATCATACCCAAAAATAATTTACAAGTTCCAGAGGGATAGTCATCTTGTTAGTTTTTGCTGAACCAAACTAAGGAATCCTGGGGGATGGTGTGTGGTGGCTGGGAGTACAGGGGGGACTAGAGCCACAGGGAGGGTAGCAGTGGGGGCTGATAATGGGCCCTTGCTTAGGGACCCCAACTACCTAAGGCTACCTCTGGTAAAGATACAAAAGTTTGAGCACTGTAATGGGCCCTGTGCTAGACTATGATGCAGGACACCTGGATTCTGTTCCTCCTAGCTGACCCTTGGCCCTAGTTATTTGCTTTTCAGTGCCTCAGTTTCATCATCTATAAAATGGTTATAATGATAGGTCCTCTTTTTATGTAAAGCACTTTGAGATCTAGCGATGTAAATGCCATATCAGAGCTAGTAATTAGCTTATCAGTGTTTGTTACCACTATTGATCATCAGATATTTGTGTGTGACTGAATGTTCCCTTTACAATAATCCTTACTGAGTCCTTCAGTCATGCCATAATTGATTGATTGTTTGTGACACCACAAGTTGGTAGTGGAAAGCAATAGTGGTATCAGAACATTGGACTACATTGTGACTGGAGAAGTCAAGCAGGAAGGAGAATTACTAAAGGACAAAGCTTTTTATATGCAAACATCATGGAAATTTTTGAAACTCAGAAAAAATATAGAAATGTGGCATTTTGATGTTTTAATCAATTGGTATATTTCTTTGAGTGTGCCATTGCATGGTAGTGGTCCTTTAAGGACAGGAGATGGAGAAAGGTAAAAAGAAACTGGTGAGAGCAGTAAATTGCACTGAAGTACTTCATTACACATTTTTCACTATGCATAAAATAGTAATGTCCCTTTACTTGTAGAAGAGGATGACAAATATGATCTGGCTGTTTCATCTCAGGTGTCTAGGATTTCCATCATCCTAAATTCAGTTGCCAAGCAGAACAGTTTTATGCCTGGTACAGTAAAATCCTGCAAGCTGATACCATAGGCTTTACTTGCTTTGAGTTATGGATAATGGCATCATGTACTCTAATCTCTGAAGAGCCAGGTTTATTATATAACAGCATTTCTAATCCCCTCCCCCCCCACTTGGTGACTGTCTTTTTGAACCTAAGTTTAAAACCACTATTTACTTTAGATTTAGAGAGTGACATTAAAAGATGGGATCTATGGAGAGCATGTTTGCATTTGCAGGTAAAGATAATTCTGCTGTGTTTTCCTAGTGCACCCCAGGTGCCTATAGAGTACATTCAGGAGAGGGAGATGAGTATGAGTCCTATAGTATATGAAGAGCTTGATTTTAATAGAGGGAGCTGCTCCTTTCTATCCACTCATTTTTTTAACTAGGGGCTCCAGTTAAATACAATGGAACAGCAGCTGCTCAGCAGTATTCACTCTCCTGTTTTAGATTCCAACATATTTTATTCTGGATAGATTTTTTTTTCCAGTCCTCCTTCCCCCTCCATAGAAATCATGATGACTTACCATTTGATGTACAAAGCCGAATATAGAAACTTTTAGAGCCACTCCACGCCACGCCTACTGTGTACTTGGACAATGTGAGTTACTAGGGGCCTACTGTTCTTTCATCTGTTGAAGTTGCAGAGAGTTTTGCCATTGATTGCAGTGGGAGCAGGACTGACTCATTGCGAGTGTGGTAAAGTCCTTTGTAACACCATGGCTCCAGCTTGGTGCTTTCCCAGAGCTCTGTCACAAGCTAGGAGCATGAACTCTGAGAGATTACTAAATGGAGCTAAGAAACATTAGGCTAGGCTAATTAGGAAATGTTTTATGTTTGCACTGTCTGAGCCTTGATCCACACTGACAGTGAAGTTCGACATAACACTTCTTACCTCAACCTTCTGCAACCAGTCTCCAGTGTCAGACCAGTAAATTAAGCTGCAATTTGACCTCCCAACACCACCCCTGCAAATGGCATTGCATTGAGGTAAAAATCTATAATTTGAATTTAGGTCTGTGTAGCCAGAAAGCAGCTCTTCTGGTTTTTCCAGTTCACTTTACCATATCAACATAGCCCCTCCCCTTCCTGCAGCCCCAGAAAGTTTTCACTTATTTCCTCTCTCTGCGTGCAGCACTGTGCCTGTCTGTTTTTCTGATACAGGCACAGCAAGGAAAGCTTTTCCTGCTTTTTTCTTTAGAGAAGAGAGGAGAGGGTGTGAGTAGAGGGTGATGGCTTCCCCACAAGCCTCTGCACCTATTGTCCACAGTGCAATGCTTTCCAGGAAGTAATGGTGAGCAGTAGGAACTTGAGACCCCAAGCAAGCAATTTGTTGTGATCACTCACCTTCACCTTTTTGTAATTCAGAATCCTAAAATCAAATTACAGTCCCACCCCCAGAACAGACAAACTCTCTGACTAGTCCTAATTACTGAAGCACTTCAGTCAGTCAGCAGTGCTGACTGACTAAGGCCATGTCTGCACTGAAGACTGCAAGTTTGATTCTGGTTTGATTGATTGCTAGTAAAGATATGCTTAATCAGTCTGGAGGTTGATCTAGTAAACCACCTCCTCAGGTGGCATAGCACTGTCTTGATGGGAATCCATTTCCTATTGGCATAGAACAGTGAAGGTGGCACGTACTATCAAAGTTTCAAAGCTGATGAGAGTTATGCAAGCTACTCTGCACAGCTTGTGTCTCTCGCCATTGACCACTGCTGAATTCCAAATGAAACCTGTGTACATCAGTGAGTTTCATTGAAATTTTGGTGTGGTTTTTTTTTTTTAGACTTTTAATTTTGTAGCTGCACAATAGAAACCAGGTCTAAGAGTTATGGGGAAGGAATCTTCGACAGCTGAGAAAAATGAGAGTAGGCCACAAGGTATATTCAGCCTAGTTTTACAAAATAACAGCAAATACCAATTTCATTCTGAAATGGTGTTAGATGGATTTGATTTAGCACCTTTGCCAAAAGGCCAATAGTTTCTTCTCTCTCTCTTCCCCCCCCCCCTTATTAACAGCTATATTCTCCCTTTTCAGTGTGGTTTCCACTGCTAATCGATCAGAGTAATCAGAACTTAAATCTACTGCTGCTCGGCAGAAATACTGTTTATGAAATCAATGAGTCCATGTTGCTTTGGTTTGCAATTTGAAAAATTATCTTTGCAACCCCAAAGGCTAGGTAGGTATTTATTTTTATATGGAAGTTTATATTCTGCAGAAAATGATGGCTTATGACCCCACATTTACCTTCAGGGAAAGCTTTCCACTTATTCATTGATTTCCAGTTTGAATCCAACTCAGTGCTGAGATTAAAAATGTTGTCCATTTAATGATGCTGGGTTGCCCCTCTGCATGATCAGTTTGGTGGTCCACAGTTTCAACACCCATGTCACTAACATATGACCATGCTTAGCTCATAAACTTGACAAAGAGGCCAACAACTGGATAGGCCTTAGAGAATGAACTACTTCAAATCAACCAGAAGTCTGCCCGTCCCAAATCAAGCTTGAGGTATTCTGATATGTCACAGTGAGTGTGTTGAAAGTTTGCACCAATGGTAGAGATTCCTGCATACACCAGTGGTTCCCAACTTTTCTCTGCTGTTGCACACCTTGATACCTTCAAATTTTTTGAGGCACACCACCGTTAAACTCATTAATAGTCAAATTAACTTAAATGACATATGAATATTCACGAACCATGGCACAGTGTTTCAGAAATGCTGCTATGTGGGGTAGCAGGGGTGGCAAAACAGGAGGTCACGAGTTGTCTGCAGCGGCAGGAGTGAGTGTGGGGAGCAGAGCAGGGCAGAAGTGAAAAAGAGGACAAGGGCAGCCATGTCGGAACAGCAAAGGGGTGGCGAGAGAGGAAGGGAGAACAAGAGTGGCTTTGTGGTGGGGAGGGGCCAGGAAGGAACCTGGGGAGTGGGAGGGTAGGGCAGGGGAGCATGGCACACACCCACTTCCCCCTTCTTCACAGTGGCTCCCTGCCATCCAGGGCAAATCCTCACCCCACTGCTGCTCCCTCCCACCCCAGTGGGTCTCGTCCTCCCCACCCCCAGCTCCCTGGTGACTGTGATGGACTCTCCCATCACTGCAGGGGCCAGAACTAGGCCTCCACCCCCCAGCTACACCCCCCCCCCCACCCCACCCAACCCACCTCCGCGGCTACACCCAACCCCTTCCCGCCCCCCCCCCCCCCCCAAGCCCTTACTTGGGCTGTTTGCAGGCTGCCTGACACAAGCTGCTCTGCCCTGCGGCGAAAGATTCACACACTCGCAGCCTCCCGCAGCTCTCTGCTGGCTGGGTAAGGTGGAGCGGGGTTTAAGGTGGAGCCACCAGAACGCTGCGTTCTGGGTTCTCCTGCTATTTTTAGGGGGACCCCTGGAACTCTGCCCTCCTCTATTTTTAGGGGGGCTGGAATGCTGCCCGCCTAAAATGGGAGCCTGGAATTGTGTTCCAGTGCCTTCCCCATTACTTTAACTCCTGCCTTTTCTCAGCCCTGCACAGCCCTCATGGCTGGGCTGAGCAGGGAGGGAACTTTTAGCTCCAGCTCTTAGGGATGCTTGCGGCACACTTCAGGTGTTGCTGCGGCACAGCAGTGTGCCCCGGCACACTGGTTGGGAACCACTGGCATACACCATGTCTCTGAAGAAAATTGCTTTCATTAGCATTCAATCCATACAGATATTGAGGATGAAGTTTGTGGTCATATGCAAAATATTTTCAATATGTAAATTGGCTCATTAAATGTCACCACATGCAACTGGACAGGATGCAGCAGCTCCCAAAATAGTGTCCTTCAGTTCTGGCAGCTGTGCAAAGTGTGAGCGGTGCAAATTTCTCTTTGCTCCCATTGACTTTGTCCTTCTGATATATAAATATCTAGGGTATGTCTACACTTAGAGCTGAATTCGAATTGATTGCCATCAATTCGAATACTATTAATGCATGGACACACTGGTTTTCCTCAATTCAAATTGAGGAACTCCTCAGTTTGAACTGATGAAAGCTGACTTTGAATTGGTCAAACCCCATTTTGACTTTGAAGTCCAGGGTCAATTCGAACTGAGGAATTCAAATTGACCCAGTGTGGCCATGTCAATTTGAATTCACTGTTAGTTTGAATTAGCCACAGCTTGATTTTTTTTCCCTATACTATAGCGCCCCCTACCAAATTCAAACTAGCAAGTCCTGTTCATGGACATGCCAATTCGAATTAGATTTTCTAGTGTGGCCATGTCAATTCGAATTGACTGAATTCGAATTAATAATTTAGTTTGAATTGACTAATTAGAATTCAGTAATTTGAACTGAAACTCTAAGTGTAGACATAGCCCTAGTGAACATAAAAGCCCCTCAGTGCCTGCTGGCAGAGAGTCTACTGTATTGTAACTTATATCAGTTCTGACACTCTGTCTATTCCCAATACACTGTCATAATATCCAAAAGATATCTTGTAAGGTATCATATGTCAACGGGTGAGACACTGAGGAATATCACTGTGTGATATAACTAGAGTTTGAGCATTAAGAGTGGAAATATATTCTTGAAATGTGTTTTTGGAGACAATTCAGATGTTAAGACTGCCCTAGACAAAGGGCTGTAGATTTACCTGCCTGACTGCTTTGATTACAGGTGGAGGACAGTGGAAGAACATTTACATACAAGGTAAATAAAGTAATTAAGCTAAAAAGTGGCAGAGGAAACAGCTTAGTGAGCATACTGGGGGAGAAAGTGTGCACCCAAGAAGTTTTCCTAGCTGCAAGATAAAGACAAATGATTTTGGGAAATGTAAGGGGGCAAAAAGACATTCTAATTACCAGTCACGTAGGGCAGTGGTTTTCAAATCATAGGTCATGACCCAGTACTGGGTTGCAGACCTTCAGTTACTGGCTCTTGGCCCATCTGCACAGCATGCCTAAGAGTCTGTCCCTAGGCACACAGTGGAGAGGGGCCACTCCAGTGGACTTCCTTTAGGAGTGTGCCTGGGGACCCATTCCCAGGCATGCTGTGCAGAGGGGCCACTCCCGGTAGCTTCTTTACACACTGTCCCCAGAGCAGCTGCTGTCAGTGTTGCCTGAGGTGGAGGTCCCCAGGCAAGCCATGAAAAGAAGTGCTCTAGGTTTCTTTCCACTGTGTGCCAGGGGACCCACCACCAACCAGCTGTGGCCACCTCTGAATTTTTGGGTTCACTGCTTTTTACAGTGGAGAGGGCAACCACATGGCTGAGGGGTTGAGGAGAAGGGGCCAGCACAGCAGTTGGCAGTAGTTGCTGACCCCTGGCCAAAGGCCAGGTCACAGGCATAAATGATGTGGTGGTTTTTGTTTTTTTTTTACTCTGTCCTGAGAAAAAAATGTTTTGAAAACCACTGACTTGGGGGACAGTACCCTCTGATACTGCAGACATTGAATCCTCTGGTGTGGAGGACTGGAGATACTTGTAACTTGATGTGAGTGAGAGAACTGTTCAGGCAAAGATTGTAACATGCTAAAATTAAGTTTTAGTCACTAGAAACTGTGTACTGTTTTGTTTTGCTTTTGTGTGTAACTGTACCCATCTCTTTCTTGCTTAGTATCACTTAAATCTCAGTTCTGTGTTCATAAATTGGTTTTTAGCATTGTAAACCAACTCAGTGCTGTGCTGTAGTGAAGAGTGAGGCCTCACTAACCTAACAGACTGGTGTGTACACTGTCTCTGGAGGCAGCAAACTTAAATTTCATGAGTGCCCAGTGAAAGGAGCTGAACAGTGCAGAGATGTTTCTGGGGAACTTGGCAACTGAGATTCACTGATAGTTACTGGCAAGAGTAAGATTGACAAAGTCTTGAAATGTTTGTTGGGGAGGCCAATGGATCAGCTGTGGTAGGGAGCTGACACATTGTAAGCCCCAGAAAAGCTGTCCATTGCTGAGGCAGAGGGGTAGCATTGTGGCTTATGGGTCATGGTGTCCTGAGGAATGCTTCACACCAGAAGAGAAATCATTGCAGCACAAATAACTCTTTAAAAAAAAAAGAGTTGAAATATTGTTATGGTCATAACATTTCCTTTTCTGCTCCTCCAAGAACTGGTGTTCCTTTCTTGGTTTAGTTTTTCTTTCCTTGGCTTAACTGCATAGGTGGCTAGCCTGCCCAGGCAGCAATTCTAATTTAACTGAGACTCCTTGTCTCCTTCTACTACTATAACTCTTCCTTTCCTGAATAAGTTCAGAAAAACAAGTTGGAAGCATTTGTAACTGTTTAAGAAAAAGGCTTTCTAAAAAGGTTGAAGTTCTTTTTATTATTTCCTTGGTTCTTTTTCCCTGTTCCTTCCAATTGTTTACTACACCCACTCGTTGCATTTTGTCTTAATAAGACTGTAATATCTTTGGGTAATGGACCTTCTCTCATTCTGTACTTGTACTCCACCTACCATAGTAGATTTCTCATCCTGACTGGAGCCTCTGCCTGTGATCATAATATAAATAACAAACAATTAATTTTTTATTTCTGCTTATTGTCATTTAGCTCTTTCAGGTAGAGAAGTATGTCACATATACAGGGTTTAATATTCCTGGAAACATTTTCTTAGGCAGAGTATTGAGCAATATCATTTAAGACAGTTTGCGCTTCAGGTCACAAGCCAACCTCTATCTAATTGGGGAAAGTTATTCTTCAGTTGCTGTCTGCAGGCTTTTTTGCATTTTCCTCTGAAGCAGCTGGTACTGGTCATTGTTAAAGCCAGGATCTCAGACTAAATAGACTGCTAGTTTGATAGAACATGACAAATTCTTTGTTCCTATGTTTACTTCCTGTAAAAATCTCTTATTTTTCTTTTGCTTTACAGTTTTGACCTTTTCATCCATGTTCAGGACGAAATTTTTGAGGTAAAAAATTCATATTTCTGATGTGAAGAGACTATTTTCTGACCAGTTCTAATAGCAATGCTAAATTAATTCACTGGCATTGGTGTAAAGCTGCAATTAAATGAGAATCAAGTCCAACATCCTTGCATATTTTCTAACCTCTTATGTTAGAACCTACCAGAGCTTAATTTGACTGTATTTAATTGAGTAATTGCTTTGTACTAGAAAAAAATCAGTGGTCAATGTTTCTTCCAATTTTAGTTGTGGATGAAGCTTATAAGCAGTCACACAGTACCACACCATTCACTCTGTTGTTTATTGCATCACCTCCAAAGTCATGTGACTATGCCCCCAAGCGTAATGTGGCTCTCCCAATCCCCTTTCTCAAGGAAACCACCTCTGTTCAGGAATGAAGAAGCCTGACCTGTGCTATTCCAATCAGAATGGTTTTAAGCATGACTTGTCTCAGGGTGTTTTGAATAAAATTTGAAAAATGCAAATGAGATTGCGATTTTGGCAGTCAGAACATGTGAATGAAAGGTAGAGTGTGTTATCTTTGTTTTTATTCCTGGTGATGTTGAGTGACATTCTGAGGTTTCCTAAACTCACTGTGACACTCTCTCTCTGTACTCAGAAGAACAGAACCAGACTTCCCAAAAAATGACAGAAGATCTTGAAGGGAAATGTCAGTCATACATGATGTCTTCCCAAGGAAACCTGTCTTCATACCCTTAATTAAATATACAAATCATTTGTTTAAGGGACCTGGAGGCTGGGGAACAGCTGTTCTAAACGTTGTGCTTTCCACTAATCACACCCTTGAGAGCATAATGACTGTACAGTATCATCTGGATGCCTGATGACCCCTATGACTTGGGTCTCCTGGGATAACCTCCTGAATACGCAAAAATCTGGGTAAGCTGTAAAACAGAGCCAAACTCTCCAAATACTGATGAGTGGTACCTAAAGCAGTCTCTCAGTCAGTCACAAATCCTGCTTCTAACTCCCCACACTGGTTATCACAAAGCGTAACAAAATAGAGCCCCTTTTAATCCACTTCAGTTCCTCTGGCTCCCCCTTGACCACATGATCTTTTAAAGAAATAAGTCCTCTCAACCCCCAGAGGCCCAGCCACATTACCCAGAACAACATAGCTCTGGATCTTGCTCAAAATACCACACTGCTGACCACTCCTTTTAGTAGCTAAAGCTAAAAGTTTAATGTAAAAAGAGATGTTAAAGGGTCAAAGTGAATCACATACTTATAAATGTTTAAAAGTCCATGTGAAGCAAGCCCGTGACAGAATTTGGAGCATGCAAATTGTCACTTCCTTTGGAAAACACCCAGCCACCTAGGTGGGCCTCAGTCTTTTTATCCACTCACAGAGGAATAGTTCCAAATACTGGTGTTGGTTGCAGACTGGAGACTGAAGACAAAATGAAATTGATGTTGCTGTCTTTTATCACCTGTGGCCTTCCCATGCTGTGTATTTTTTTTTTTTTTTTTTTTGCAAATCCAAATGGAGCTGTCACATGAGCAAGTCCTAGGCTATGTCCACACATACATCATTATTTCGAAATGTTAATTCGAATTAAGGGAGAGCCTGCTTTTGAAACAGCTGTTATTTTGAAATGGTTATTTCAAAATAAGGCGGTTTGGACATGTTGTTTCGAAACAGTTGTTTCAAAACAACGGTGTTGTTTCGAAACAACATGTCCAAATGGCGTTATTTCAAAATAACCATTTTGAAATAACAGCCATTTCAAAATGAATGACATTTAAGCTGTTTCAAAATGACGGTTCTTATTTCGAAATGACAGAGCCTGTCATTTTGAAATAAGAAAACATCGTGTAGACGTTGGTTTTGTTTTTTTTTTTATTTCGAAACAACCAGTGTTGTTTCAAAATAAAAGACTGGTGCGGACATACCCCTAGTGACTCAGCAGGTTTCTTCCTGGGCCCACTATAGCTGGGAGCTTCTTTAATGGGCCATTAAGGAAGCAAAGGCTGTAGACATCCAATCTAGGGAATTTCCCAGACTCAGTAACTTACACAGGTAGAACAAACATATTCCTAACTTCTAATACAGATGACATCTACATAAAATCATTCCTAGCAGATCACAACCTTTCTATGGGTGCCAAACATGGCATGTCACATATGGATTATTGCAAATATGAAATATTAATATGAAAAACAATCATAGATGATCCCCTAAATCCAGAGAGTGTTACAACTGCCATGGGAGGTCTAGGGAGATCCAGCAAGGAGTGAGAGGCAATAGTTGTAGAGAAGAATATCATATCCATAAACTGATTGGAGGATTATATTCTTGCATGACAAGAGAACAAACCTAACCGGTTGGAATCATCTTTGCTCAGCACTGTGTTTCATGTTCAAGGTCTGGAATCTAGTTCAAAATGAAAGCTTATAGGAGATGCCCTCACAGCATCCAACCCATTGACTGACAAGTGCCAGTGTTTGTTTGTTTTTGTTTTTTTTTAAGTAATTTTTATAGCATTTTATGGGAATTCTCCCAAGAATTACTTGGGATACCTCATCCTACCAAAATTAGGTCATTAACTTTACTTATTCTGAGCTCTTTAGTTGATCCTTCTGAGCAAATGTTGGCTGCCTTGATTCTCCCTTATAAAAGGAAAATAGATTACTTGCAACTGGCTTGTCAGGAGCATATGAATGCACAAAGTATATTGCTATATATATCCATGGCTTTAAAGACCGAGTTATTGGTTTTTTTTTTTTTTTCTTGAGGCTTGTCTCTCTGACCCTAGGGAAAAAATTAAAGGATAGATATAGCATTTTGAAAAAGCCATTTCAGGCTTATGAACATAGCTGTGTACTGACTTATCCCTCCCCCCTCCCTCCCCACAACATAACAGAGCATTAACAAACTCTGGCAATAATCTGTTTCTTGAATCAAAATTTGTCAAGGTTTCCTAAATGTTCTTTATTATATTTCTCTTATCACAGTCACAATTAACTCAATATATAGAAATATATCTCAGACTCAGGAGTCAATGATGACCCTGTGGGTTAGATCTCACTGATAATTGAATAGCCTTAACTCATTCTAAAGAACACTAAGGCCTGTAAAGAAACTTAATAAAATGATCACCAAAGATTGATATAGTGTTTTTTGCTACTGCATCACTATGCTGACCAGAAATTATCTTTGTTAAATATGCAAGCTAGTTTCCATAAGCAAGGACCCAACTTTAACATTTTGCAGAATAATCAAGGAGTGAAAGCAAACGTACAATTTTCAAACACAACTTTTCAAGCCAAATGAATATAATAATAAAAAATAATCCTCAGGAAATTTGATCTCTGATGCACAGAGAGAGAAGAAAACATATGCCATTAGTAGACATTCAAGGACACAGTAGGGTTGCCCCTTTGGAAATGTGGAAGTGAAGAAACAGATTGAAGAGGCAGGCATGTACCCCGAAGTCAACTGCTACAGAAGAAGCCCAAGAAAGAAAACAGAACACTGCTAGTCATCACCTACAACCCCCAAGTTAGACCTCTACAGTTCATCACATCATCATCACAGGCCTCACAGCACATCATCAGAGCCTATTCTACAAGATGATCCCTCACTTCTCAAGCCTTGGAAGACAAACCTCTCCTCGCTTACAGCTAACTTCCCAACCTTAAGCATATACTTACCAGGAACTACAGACTTAACAGAGTCATTAAAGCAGGTACATATCCCTGCAACAAACCACATTGCCAACTTTGCTCTGATATCTGCACAAAAGACACTATTACAGGACCTGATAAAATCAGCTACTTCCTCAAAGGCTCATTTACCTGCTCATCCACCAATGTAATTTATTCCATTATGTGCCAGAAATGGCCCTCTCTCTTATATATTGGGCGAACAGAATAGTCTCTGCACAATCTGACATCAGAAATCACAACATTCTAAAACCCATGGGTTAGCATTTCAATCTTCCTGATCGCTCCCTTGACGACTTACTAATCGTGGTGTTCAGATAAATGAATACTAGTTCAAGGCTTCAAAGGGAGGTTGCAGAGATCAAATTTATTTGCAAACTTGATTGCATTGCTTCAGGGCTTAATAGGGACTTCGGACTTGTCTCATTACAGCGGGTGATTTGACCTCATCTTCCTCTATATGCTGTTCTCCTGTGTTTCAATCTTACCAATGGTTTTGATTTGTTGTTAGTGTGACCTGATTCCATGACTTACACTTTCCTGCATTTATTTCCTCCCATTCTGTAAGTTCCCTCATCTTCAAGGTATCTGAAGTGGGATTTTCTCCCATGAAAGCTCATTCAATACATACATTTGTTAATCTTTAAGTGTCATAGGGCTCCTTGCTTGTTTGTTTTTTATCAATCTAGACTAACACGGCTGCACCTTTGGAACTCAAAGGGCGGTACTATCCATTAATCACTTTTAGATTACAAATTCCATGGGGCAGGAACTGTCTTTCTATATGATTGTATGGTGTAAAGCACAATAGGGCAAAAGCTGCTTAGCTTATAGGTGCTATCACTATGAGTATTTAATAATAATAATAATAAACCAACTAGTATACCTCTTTCTCAGCTGACTCTGACTAGGCATGATAGGTAGGGGCCCAGTGTAGAAATCATGAATTTAGAGTCTCCTACCGCTATCTGCTCAGGAGGCATTGCCAGCCAGAACTAAGGTAGAGGGAGATTATATGTTTCTTCCATTAGGATCTTATTTCATCATCACAAATGCAGCTTGGTCTGCATTTGATGGATTTTATCCATGAAGTAACTTGAAAATTCCTTGCAATGAGTAAAAGGATTCTAAAAACTTCTTAACCTCTAACACAACTTGAAAAAGCCCAAATGAACCAGGTTATTCATGCAGATATTTGTATTAACAATTCAATTTTTATCTATATTCCATTTTTAATATTAAATCATCCAGAAATCACATTATATTTATTAATTGTTACCCTTTCTTGAAGAAAAGACTTATCGGTAGATTTTCCCAAGTCTGTATCAAGGCTATTTTAACCTTTCTGTTAATCTAAAGCTAAATATTTTTGCTTAAATTTACTTAGACAGGAAATGTTTTGTCTTTTGGCTATGTCTACACTGGCAAGTTAATTCAAATCAAGGAGACTTGATTCAAGCTAACTTTTTAGCTGTCTACATCATGCTTTCCTTGGTTTGAACTAAGGAGGTCCTTAATTCAAACTAAGGAATTCTTAGTACGAACTAGTAACTACTGCCACTTAGTTTGAACTAAGTCCACTGGAGACCAGGACTAACTCTTGGTTCAAACTTAGTAAGTTCTTTTAGTAACCTTGAACTTGTTAGTTCGAACTAACTTTTCCTAAAGTAGACATAGCCTTAGTGTCTGAAGCTGACTTACTTGAGAATCTTTCATTTTTCCCCAATGCTCTTACTGGTGTCCTAACTGACTGAAAATTGGCAGGAGTAAAGAGGTAGCCACCTTTAGAAGGTCATAATTGTGTTACCAGAGAAAAACAATGCTTCTAGCTTTATAATGAAGAAGTTCTGAGACTTTTTAGCAAACTTTTTTTTTCCTCCCCCTTCCTCCAAAAATGGCTGCTAAACCTTAATTATCTCTAAGTTTATTAATACGGTCATGAGCTGTCCAGCCAAAGTATTACTTATGGAACAATGCTTTGTATCGGGTACTAGGTTTGGCATAGGAAAGACCAAAAAACAAGGAGTCACGTGAAACTTTAAGACTAACAAATTTATTTTTCACATGAGCTTTCTGACGAAGTGGGATTTTCTCCCACAAAAGTTCATGCAACAAATAAATCTGTTAGTCTTAAAGTGCCACACGACTCCTTGCATTTTTTGCTGGACTAGACTAACTGGGCTATCCCTTTGGAAATAGGAAAGACAGCTTGCCATGATTATTTGTCAGTTGAACTGATACAGCTCCTATTAACGTTATTGGGAATTCCATATACAACTGACAGAACAGTCAGGTCCCTGATTAGTAGAAGATCCTGTAGTCCTTTTTGCTTATTCAGACAGAACTCAATTTTGTTATCATTATTGTCATTTATTACAGTAGCACCCAAAGGCCCTAACTAAGAGTGGGATTACAGGGCACCTGGTAAAATACAAACACATAGTAAGAGACAGCCTCTGTCGCCAAGAATTAACAGTAAATAGACAGGTGAAAACACTTGCTGAGAGTCATGCAGCTCATCAGTGGCACAGCCAGGAATAGAAGTCAGGTCTCCTAATTACTGACTGGCAACAACAGTGACTAAAAAATACCAATTATTTTTCATGAAAAATGTAGGGTGGGAAATAATTTTAGTTTTTATTGAATTTCCCATAATTCTATCTATGAAAAGCAATATTTTTCTGTAACAATTTTTTTACCAAAATCCTATCTCTGAAAACTTGACTAGCCCTCTAGAGACCCGCATACTAGACTAGCCAGACTTTAGTGTGAATTTTGCCATAGTAAAAAATTCAGGTTACTGAACTATTGAGAGGGAGGGACCAACAGAGTAACAGACTTACAGATATTTGCCTTTTTGTTTCAAGTTGAAGGGACTGATTCAGTCTGTAATCCTAAAAATGATATAGAAAAAACAGGCAAATTAACATTTATGTCCTGTTGTGATTACTGGACCTAGAAATTTATACACATGGAAATGCAAATGTAAGTTCAGAGAATATCTCAATAACCTACAATTTTTGACTGCTTGCAAATTAACCATGGAAAAAAGGTCAAGATGTATTCAAGAAATGAATGTTATGAACAAGTGCTAGGATACCTGACAGAGATTGAATCAGTCTGAACAAAAATACCACATTAATCTAAATGAAGGACTTTGTGAAAATCATGCTTGGTAAAGATAGACGATGTGGAATCAAACTAATTAACTCAGATTTGTCCATTATTGTGCCTGGTTGGTGGACAAAATAATAAAGAGTTGGGCTATTCCACTCATCACTCCCTTTTGGGGACCTTTAAAGAGGGAGACTTTGGGAGGGAATACAAAAACAACAACTGGAGGCTACTGGTGACATGGCTGCCACACTCAGTTTCCTGGTATCCTGGATATTCATCATACTGAATTTGAGAGATGTCCTGACCAGACGGGTCAGTCTGAGGGACCCAGATGACACCAACGGCCCTACCAGCTCCTGCTGAAATCCAAACGTGACCTGAGATTAAATGGGATGTAGCTTTAATAATAACTGCAACAATAACAGCTCCAGTCCATCTCAACTAGCTTCTTCTCTTTCATCCAAAGGACAGTTATTACTATTTTTTATCCTACCTAGACACTATCAAACAAAGGGGTGGGGGGAGGGAATCCTTCCAAAACTCTCTCTTGCTAAGGGGAAAGGGAACCAAAAATATTGTTAAAACAGAAGCTTTACTCAACAATTTACTGTTCAAATGCTTAAATGTTTTTCCTTTTTTTCTGTATCTTTAATAATGGATTTGAATGGTGTGTTTGCCATTGGACTGAACAGAATGAGGTCTCTGTGTATCAATCCTGAACCTTGTTTAGCACTGTTTAATGCAAGATGATGATGAGGTTATATTACCACCATTGGCCTACTTATTCCATCTAAATGAATACATCAGTTCATTAAAAAAAAAAAAAAATTGAGGTTGGAAGTGGTTGAAACTGTTTATTTCAGAGTAGATTTTAATGGTAGTAAAAGTGTTATAATTCTCCTGTGATACTGCAGTGGCTTGTCTGTAATAGTATTTGATTGTTAATCTCTCCTATACAACAAAGTTCCTAGGAATCTGAAGTAAAGTAGTAATAGGTTGTGTCTAGCTAAAAGGAAGGCTAGTCCAGCAGGTATCGTATGGAAGCAAATCCTATTAATTTATAAGATGTATCATATGTTTCCTTTGGACACAAAGAATTGAGACCTGGCCACTCACTGGGACTGTACGGGGAAGTAGATTATCCAAATACGAAAAGTAATGTGGCTTTAGTCCCTTATGTAGTAGTGTAATTATAGCTCTGCTATATTTAAGGTTAAGAATTCCTTTCTGTTTAAAGATTGACTTTAAATGCTTAGATTGCCTTGAACTCTGGTATGCTTTATGGATCAGTGATCAAATTTTGGGGTAATTTAAGGAAGAAGTTCTCAGACACAGCCCCCTTGGAAAAAAAAAACTTTTCATAGAGTTCACAGATTTTAACAATATTCTTTTTGTGGAGAGTTCAAACTATATAGTCAGCAGTTCTCAACCACTATGTTGGGACACATTACTGTGTTACCACACAGCAGTAAATGTGTCCTGGAGACCTGGGAAGATGGCTGGATTTAGCCTGGGTCACTGGCAGTTGGTGTGTCTTGTAGGGTCTCAATACATTGCCAAGTGTGCCACAAACCTCACAAGATTGAGGAATCACTGATCTAGAGATCAACCCATGCCTCTAATCATGTCCAAAATGGTCTCAGTTTCTTGACATTTACTCTACCTTGTGCATGGCACTCACTAATCCTTGTTTTGGGTGACCGGGGGAGGGGTGTAACATTGACAATGGTGTTACTGCATTAGTATTTGGCACCTGCCTATTTCTAGTGGACTATGCTTTTCATATGCAGACAGAGAAAACTGCCCCCTTGAAAACTGCTGAGGCCTGGAACTAGCCAGTCCTGTTTAATTAGCCTTGGACACGTGTGCTGGGTGTAGAGTTTAAAAAGGGAAGAAGTCCCATTCTTAGGTGTTTACCATGGAGGAGAACAGGTGAGCTGGATTGTAGCTGTGGTGCTGAGTGGTATACATAGACTACCTGTGTGGTGGGTCTCCTAGAGCAAGAGGCTAGGCTGGCCAGTGTTCTGCAGAAGGAACAGGGAGTTGTGGAGAAGATCAAAAGAATACATCCCAGAGCAGATATAAGATCTTTTGGCAGTATTAAATCTTGTTTGGTTTTGGTGTTCTGCTGAAAGGCCCAAGAAGAAGCCTTGGATATCTGCTGCTCTCTGAAAGAAAATCATTATTCTGCTTGATTTAGAAGGACTCTTCTACCTGCTTGGGGGAGGCAGTAAAGGGACTTTGGAGAGGCCAAGTAGAAGCAGCCAGCTTGTGGCATGACCAGTTAAAGCTGGAGTTCAGTGCTTCAGAGGGAGATTGAACATTTAAGTGATCTGGGCAGTGAGCCAGGGCACAAAGGAAACAAATGGAGGTGACCAAAGGGAAGGCCCATCAATCCTGAACCCAGTCAGCAGGTGATACTATTGGCTCCCTTTTTGTGCAGGTGAGGCTCACTCAGATGTGGGGACCTTGTAACAGAACCCAAGAGTTTTTTATAACCTGTAAAACCTGAGTGGCTTGAAGGACTATAGCACAGTTACTGAATCTAAGTAACACTCAGGTGCTGTAAACTCAAAATCCAACCCTGGGCAGGAATCTGAAGGCAAAAAAAAAAAGGTGGGTTCCTACTGCTTCTTTTCAAGACTTTTTATTTCAGGGAAATGTAACCTGAGCACAGCAGAAAATTCTAAAGGCATGCAAAATATTTTGCAAATTTATTTTCCTTTAAAATGTTGGGAAGGAAGGGATAATTAGGGGAGGAAAGGTTAGGGCTGTAGGAAGGATTTAGGAGGTTATATGGAGGGGAACAAACGCAAGGAGTTAGGGCTTAGGTTAAAGAGAGGATGGGAATTAGAAGGGAGTTGCACAGAGGTAGGTAGATGGGGGGGCGGGGCGGATGAGAGGGGTTAGGGTAGAGTGTACTGAGATCTGGGTGTTTAGTCCCTCAGAGTGCTTGAGCCTTTCTCCCTGCCTGTCCTCCATCCCTCCCTGCTTATATTCATACAAAAGTTGGTAGAATCTGTGAACATTTGGTTTCTAAAATGCTAACAGCTTGATGGGATGGAAAGGGGAGGGTGAGCTTGAAATGGTGGTGGGAGATGCACTATATGTTGCCAGGGATGACAAGAGAAAGGGTGGTGAAGAGAGATCCACCCCTCCTCCCTCACATGATTTAAGTGACTAATTACTATGTAATAAAACTGTCAAGATTATGGAACATAAAATATGTCTGTTTCTCTTACAGGATCTGTTAACAGCTATGGACTTTGATGAATGACCATTATTTCTACTCTACTACTGAAAAGTGTATGTATTGGGGGTGGGGGACAGAGGGTATGTCTACACTTAGAGCTGAATTTGAATTGATTGCCATCAATTCAAATTATATTAAGTGCATGGAGACACTGGCTTTCCTCAATTCGAACTGAGGAACTCCTCATTTTGAATTGATGAAAGCTGACTTTGACGTCAGAGTCGATTCAAACTGAGGAATTCGAATTGACCATGTCAATTCGAATTCACTGTTAGTTTGAATTAGCCACAGCTTGATTTTTTCCCTTTACAATAGTGCCCCCTACCGAATTCAAACTAGCAAGTCCTGTTCATGGACATGCCAATTCGAACTGGATTTTCTAGTGTGGCCATGTCAATTTGAATTGACTGAATTTGAATTAATAATTATTAGTTTGAATTGACTAATTCAAATTCAGTAATTTGAACTGAAACTCTAAGTACATACATAGCCAGAGAGACTGTTAGGACTTGCATATTAGTCAGGTGCCCTACAGGAGAGAATAGTGGATTGGCACCTGAAAAATCTGGCTTTATTCCCAGTTCTGCCACTGTGTTATTGGGCAACTGTGGTCGAGTTGCTTCACCTCTCAGTACCTCATGTTCCCTGCCCCCTGGCCTGCAGGCCCTGCCCCCTGGCTGGGGACAGGGCCAGGCACTGCCACGCTGCAGCGGGCGGCCAGGCCCCGCATCCCTGGCCGGGGATGGGGCTGCCACAGCTGCCAGCATCTGGGGCTCTGGTGCTGGGGTTTGGGGCACGTGCCCTGGAGTGCCCAGCGTCAGCAACGCCCCCAGGTCAGTTACCTGTCTGTACCTTACGTTTCTCATCTGTACAATGGAGACAATGATGTTTCCCTCTATGGTGATATGCTTTCAGATTTTCTGGTGAAAAGTACTGTGTAACGGGTAGGCTTCATTATGGTTACCTGGACACAATACTGTCTTAACTGCAAGCCTGTAATAACTGATGTGCATCTGCTCTAATCTCAGTGACATAGTCAGCCCCCCCACAAAGGAATGTCTTGATTGCTAAATTTACAACTCTTCCAACTGCCTCTACAGCCTCTTCCTCCATATTTACACAAAGCCAGCTACCACTATACTTCCGCTTACCCTTCGTTAAACCTACAGCCCCATCCTCATCTCCTTCCTAGCTGACGATGAGCCCTGGACAAAGAGACCAATGTTCCTTCTAATGTTTCATAGACTGTGTGTGCAAAAAATTTCATTTGTGCAGATTTTCAGAACCGGTGTCCAAACTTGTGTGCACTTCAATGAGTGTGGTCAAATTTGTGTTGAGGAACAGAGTGCTAAGCTCGAAGTGTAACCATCAATCATCTGTTTAATTATGTGGTGACATCTGATGAATCAGATTGTAATCCATCTCCCAATTATGAGTAGAAATTAAAAAATATTATCACTGATTTTTTTGTGCGCTTTATTTTGTTGTGTGTGGGTTTCACAGCCTGTGCATGCATGCACATGCGCACAGCTCAGAGGGAACATGGAAAGAGACCTGTGTGCTATGCTACTGATGGAATTCATGCAGTGTATAGTACAAAGGAAACATTCTAGGTCTCATAACTGTAGGGCTGGCTTGACATGAGTGACATCTTTCTTGGGAGACAGGATTAGGGAAGTAAATGCATCAGAACAGGAAAAAGAATACCTGTACTAGCTAAGTTAAGTGGGAACATGCCGGAATCTACAATGGCTGAGAAAAAAATGAATTGGATAAACCTGGATCACAAAATGAGGTAAAAAATGAGTTGTATGGACTGTACATGCTGTACAGGAGTTGGACAGTAATGTAACAGTCAATCATCAAATGTATGATGTCTTGTTAGTAATTGCAATGTGTAAACGTGTTTAAAGGAAGAGGTTTTCTGTAACTTTGATTACATTAGGTCCAATAACAACCTCTACAGCTGAATTCAGTGCAACTTTGCTGTATGTCTAATAAGGGAGCCTGAATGATGAGACTGGAGTTTGAGTGAAGTCCTGGGGAACTGAGTAGAAGAGGACTTGGGGGAACCTCAACAATAAGGTACATAAACACCTTTATTCCTTGATCACACACAGTGGGGACAGGGGAGGAGTGCATCACTCCCCTAGAGGAACACAGCGTCCCTCCCCAAGATCACATCATATCGTAAGCATCCCTTTGCCAAACTCCTCTAGCTAATCCTTGCACCATTTAGTACAGCTACAATTAACACAGTGAACGCAGCTGGAGTGCATATGTATAACTGCCAGTGGCTACTTCAGCTTTAAGACAGCAGAGTTAAAATTGCATGGGTGAGTGCCTTAAGCTTTCATTTCCTGGTTTTTCAGAAGTTTAACTTTTACTGAACTTGACATTCTGGAGAGTCACGAGAACTCACTTTATGAAGAGTTCTGTCAGTGAATAGGCTGTACAGTGATGCCAGAACAATGCTGAAAAACTTTTTAAATATACTGATTTTTTTGAGTGCTTGATATTTTGGACCAGGTCAGCTAGTATAAAATCAGCATAGCTCCACTGAAGGTAGTGAAATTATACCGATTGAGGAGATTGTCTTTTTCCACCGGCTGAGGATATTGTCTTTTAGCTTTAATGTTGCATCAGATTTAGGCTTCTTGCTTTAATTATCAAATAACTGGGCAGTAGAGGCTTTTCAGAATTACTTTGTCTGCATTCTTGGAATTGAATAGTTCTGCTATGGCATTTCTCAGAAAACTCTCCAGATGCACTTCATTTTCAATCTGCAGGATCCCTGTTCCAATGCTGACTGAGCAGCCATGTAGTTTGGTTGGGGTAGAGTGTGGGGGAGTCTGTTCGGGCTAGGACATGTGAAGAGACATACATGTATTTCTGTCTGTAGTCTTAGCCAAATTTTAATTCAACATCTATTTATTTTTATATAGATTTCCTTTCAGTCAATCAGTGTGAGGTAATGTCAGTGGTTGAAATCACCCTAAGATTTGGCTGAGTCTGCTTTTTTTAAATGGCATTGGAGATGCAAGTGGCACATAACTTGTAGAACAGAGACCACACACAGATGACCATATTTGTACAAAGAGAAAATGAATATGTCCACTTTCAGAGTGCTTCATGTATTTGGAGGAGGCAGTCCATGTACATCCTGATTCATCAAGCAAAGCTTCAATTATATGATTGCTTTTATGTTTTGTTTTTGTGTTTGTGCCACATCCAACACAATGGGCTCCTGCTCCATGACTAGGGCATCTAGGGCCCTAACGTGGTGCAAAGAACCTCAGCGACTTCACAGGAATGTATGCATGCGTTCTAAGTATGTGCTGAATAAAGGGCCTTCATCACTAACTTCATGGTCAGCCTCCCCTGAGCTATGGACCTTTCAGCACATTCACCTGGACTCTCCAAACTGTCTCCTGAGTACTGAGAACTTAGTTCTGCCCACGTTTGGATTCATCCTGTGAAAATAAATCTACCATCATTTTATACACTCTTTGTATGTGTATATAATTTTGTGTTATTGAAATATTTATTTGTTGCTTCCATAAGGGAGAAGAAAGGAGAAATCTTACAGATTTTGGTGTGCCCTTTGGAGATGTAGGGAACTCTGCTGTTAGCAGGTTTCTGATATTTTTTTCAGAGCAGCTGTTAGGAGAAAACTATGGTTTTTTCCCAATGAAATGTCTAGTTAGGCAATCAGTGCCATCTTGTGGACATATTCAGCAGATTAAACTAAAATTAAACTTGTATAGTAAACCAGTGGTATTCAAACTTTTTTCCTTGGGACCTAGTTGAAAAAATCAATTATACCCACAATCCAACAACTACATCGTTGAGCAATGCATTCCAGGCTTTTGGTGGTGGCAGCAGAGGCTATCACAACCCAATATGTGAGGGTCTGTGACCCAGTAATGGGTCCCCACCCTAAGTTAGAAAACTACTGTAGTAAACTCTGATATTGAAAGAGTATGATTCACATACTGGCATATAAAAAGGACTTTTTTTTTTCCAAATCCTAGATGAAGATAAATTCCATACCTGAGGGGCTAGTTAACAAAGATAGCTGTGATACCATTGTTAATTATACCAAATTACATGGCTTTTGTTTATGCAATTTTATTTATGATTTGGATATTAAATTGAAAATAATAAGATGGGTCAATGTTCAAGGCAAACATTAGAAGGTTTCTAACTCTAATGATGTAGCATCAGCCATCTCTGTCCTTAAACAAAGGAGAAAGGTAGCTACATATATTTAAGCTAGTCATTTTAAATTTTTTGATCATCAGATGTGCCTCTGGAACAGCCATTCAGGCTGAGTGCTATGGGAGGCAGGGGTTAAAGTATAATTTGGGGGGCCCTGGAATGCTCCTGTGTGTGAGGGCCACCCCTTCTGTGTGGGTGGACCCCCCCCTGTATCCCAGCTCTTGCCCCCCCACATGCCAATGCCTCCAACACACCCCCAGGTATGAGCTGGGCTGCCCCCACACTCACCAGCAGTGGTGCGGCTGCAGAGGTAGGGGTGGTAGGCCCAAGGTTGGGGCAGTGGTGCACCTCTGGAGGAGGCAGCAGGCCCCAGGTTGGGGTGAGGCATGGAAGGGGAGGGGTTTGTGTTGAGGCCTGAGCCCCCCAGCAAGGCCCCAGGCCCTTCCCCCCCCCCCGCCTGGCAGAATGCCAAGGAATGCCATTCCAGGGCCTGATATTTTTAGGGGCCCAGCATTCAGGCCCCTAAAAATAGAACATGGAACTGGAATGCTGCATTCCAGGACCTGCTATTTTTCAGTGGTGGGCCCCGGAACACAGCATTCTGGCTCCATGTTCTATTTTTAGGGGCCTTGGAATGCTGAGCCCCTAAAAATAGTGGGCCCTGGAATGGCGTTACAGGGTGTTCTGGCATACTTTAACCCCTGATTGGAAGTATGCAGGCACTGGGAGCTTCATTCATGAGAAGCTTGCAAAGTGAACTCTGAGGGTTTGATTCACAAGATTAGAAATTATCTGTACATTCATGGTTATTTTGAAATAACGCCGTTTGGACATGTTGTTTCGAAACAGTTGTTTCGAAACAACATGTCCAAATGGCATTATTTCAAAATAACCATTTCTAAATAACAGCCATTTCTAAATGAATGACAGGTTCTGTCATTTCAAAATAAGAAAATGTTGTGTGGACCTAATCTTTTTTACTTCGAAATAACCAGTGTTATTTTGAAATAAAAGAGACATGTGGACATACCCCAAGTGTCCAGCAGAATCTTCAGGGAATCCCTGCCTCTAACTTGTAAAGTATGCTACAGTGGGAAAAGATTCCCTCAGTGACTCTAGAATTTCTACAGGAGCTGCTGAGTATGTCTGAAAACCATGTCACATGCTTAGATTCTTAAATGTGGATTCAGGAACCACCATTCATCTCCACATCTTTTTTTGTTTTAAATTGACCTTTGATCCTACTTTCATAGAAGAGTTAAGGGTGATGTAGGATCACCCCATCCTCTGAAACATCTTGAAAAGGAAACTGTTCTGTCCTGAATTCTGAATATCCTTGTTTTGAGAAAACAAACACGGAGTCCTGTGGCACTTACAGACTAACAAATTTATTTATTGCAGGAGCTTTCAGGGGAGAAAATCCCACTTTGTCAGATGCTTTGAAGATGGGGGAACTTACAGAAGTTCTGCAAGTTTCCCTGTCTTCAAAGTATCTGGTGACATGTGATTTCTCCCATGAAAGCTTATGCAATAAATTTGTTAGTCTTTAAGTGCCACAGGACTCTGTGTTTGTTTTACCCAACTAGAATAACACGGCTGCTGCTTAGCAACTTGTTTTGGGAGGCACTTTTTTTACAGAAAATGATTTTTTTAAACTAAGCTCATTAGTAAACCATAAAAAAGGGCTTTTTGTAAAAGAAATCTTGCAGTGGCATAGATGAAACTAGTAATTAAATCTTCTTATCCAATATTTTCTCTTCAGAAAATTGTCTCCAAACTCCCTCTGGTGGTACAAACTTTTCAGAACTGGAGTAGACACTAGTGCAGTGTTTTTCAACCAGTGTGCTGTGGCAAACTAGTGTGCCATGAGAACTGTCCAAGTGTGCTGTGAAATATTGTACAAAATTAATGAAAATCATCATGGAACAAACTTCATTTTATCTTAAACAATACTCTATCAGCTAAAATTACACCTCATAAAACTCATGAAAATTAATCATCAAATTAAAAGCGAGGTATTGGTCTTTTGATTCTAAAATAGGAACATTCTAAATGCATGTGGCCAATGGGCAAAATTGAGATGTGTATCTTTTTTTGGAAGATTTGAAACAATGTATTTTATCCTTCTATAGCTTGTTGTATGCACTATGTTGTAAATCACTCTAGTGAGACCATAACCATAGTAAATGAAGGTAAATGTGATGTTTAAGAGCAGTCAATTCAACTGGAAAATTGGGTGTGCCATGGAGTTGTTTGTCTCATTGAAGTGTACCGTGTTACTGAAAAGGTTGGGAAGTACTACACTAGTGGACTGTTATTGGTCTTATATATTTGTTTGAGTCAAGATCTTTTTCATTTTTTCAGTCTTTTTTAAAATTGCTATACAAGAGAAAACAATCAAATAAGAAAACATAAAATAGGCAAAGGTTTAATTTTTTCCATTGCATATGGTAGAGAATGAAATTTTGGTTTCTGTCATTTCAATGAATTATCTAATTCCACATTAATCTTCCATTGTGATCAGATTGTCTCAGGAAATAATTGGGTAACAGAATCTTTTTTAATAACAATTGGATTATGATCTAGTAAAACAGAAGCTAGATGACCCAAGGAGTCAGGGCATTACAGTTTCTATTTTTTGTGAGCCAGTTTGTGAGAGCTTTCCTCACAGTTAACCAATGGGTGATTGCATTTATGTTGTGAATGCTTACAAAGGTGGGAAGCTATTACTTCAGTGAAAACTTCCTTATACACCACATGAAATTGAATGCACAGGAAGTTTGCCAGTTGGATATACAATGAATATGTATGTTCTAATACCACACTATTAAAATTAAACAATTTGAAATTCAGATTTCAATCTCATCTACAAACTTCTACTGTGGAAATGTATGTTCTGTTTTACATTCTGTTCTTGAGTTAAAATCAGGTGCTGAATCTTCTTCATTCTTCACAGAAACAAATCTGAACACACCTGTCACTTTTACAATAGGGGATATTATTCTGTTGACTTATTTATGTAATAAGACAATTTATGTCCCATAAGATTGCTTATCGTGGAACTGGCATCCTTCTTATGCTATCCAGCCAGGCTTTGAAAAAATGCAGAATTTCTGAAGCCCTGATGAGATGCTCCATCTGGTTAGGAGTTTGAATTAAATTCTATGTGCAAACTTTAAATTACTGAAATAACATGAGTGTTCTATTTGATGAAAGCTAAATCAGACAAATGTTTTTTTGAAATTTATCTAGAAGATCGAATGCCTTTTCCTTGCTAGGAGAGAAACAGACCTAGTAATGTTGAATAAGATTTGCTCTAAAAAATATTAATCTGTAAAAAACTGAGTCAGTCATTAAAAGGAATAGTAATAAAAAATGTTCTGTCAGGGAAAGGAAGTAGTTTTCATTTCAGGAACTTACAGCTGGTCAGGATTTGTAGAATAAATTGGAGGCCTGTAGAGTAGAAATGGGCAAAAATATTGCTGATAAATTATAAACAATTCATATTTGATCCTGTTATGGGATACATTTTCCATTGCCCAACTGTTCTGGCAATAGGCACCTGTCAAAGAAATATCCACTTTCACCATGGCATTAGAAGCTAGTCTGCCACCACCCTTTGTACAGAACAGTTTGAGGCCACTGTCAAGATAACTAGTCATTATGGATATGTCTACACAGCACTTTTATTTTGAATAACGCTGGTTATTTCGAAATAAAAGATATTTGGTCCGCATGACGTTTTCTTATTTTGAAAGGACAGATCCCATCCTTTCGAAATAAGAACTGCTGTTTCGAAACAGGTTAAACCCCAATTGTTTCAAAACAGCTGTTATTTCAAAATAAGTCTGTTTGGACATGTTTCAAAACAACACCATTGTTTTGAAACAACACCATTGTTTCGAAACAACATGTCCAAACGGCTTTATTTCGAAATAACCATTTCAAAATAACAGCCATTTCAATAGCAGGCTTTCCCTTAATTCGAATTAAAATTTTGTTAATTCAAATTAACTTATTTCGAAATAAGGACTTTGTTTTGAAATAACGATGTGTGGTTAGACATAGCCTATAATATCATCACACACACACACACACACACACACACACACACACACACACACACACACACCCGTGACAGGCAGCACCAACTGCAAATCATGAGTGTTTTGTGATATTGCACAGTTCTTGCATGGCCCAGGTGGCAGTGACTTCTGTCATTACCACAAGGTAAAGCTGTAATAGGTTGCACCTGCCCACACCCCTGTAATGTGATCCATGTGACCTTCCTGTTAATCTTTGCAATGTAATTTTATAGTCTGATGCAAAATGTCATGTGAGGTGTTCTAAGTGCTCATAGCGAGTTTTACATTATTGTTATGGTAGCATAATTCCTGCAGCATTATACATGTGCACAGTTGGGAATTTTATATTTCACATAGTTCAAGTGGAGGCAGACAAATTTTGTGTTTTACCATACTGCAAGTAAGGACAGGCAAACAGAGCTGTTTTTCCTCACATACTAAAGGAGTAGCAATGTCAGTCTAGTTCAGCAAAGTGTCTGATGAAGTGGGATTTTCTCCCACAAAAGCTCATGCAATAAATAAATTGGTTAGTCTTTAAAAGTGCCACCAGACTCCTTGTTTGATTTTTGTATGCAGTGAAGAAGTGCATAACGTCGACAGTACAAATTAAGCTCCCTGGCTCAAGAGGTGAAAAACTCAGCAAGGAATCATCTCATCTGCCATATAGTAGCAAAACTATAGTACATTTATTATAAGACATAATCAAATGGAAACCCCCTGAGTATTAAGTTTTTAAAATACCATTTGAAGGAGGCCAAGCAAAAATTCATTATTTGAATACTAAAACCCAGTATATATTAATACTTTTATTCCTTTCTTCCAGGTGACAGCTCTTAACAACTTATTGAAGAGCAAATAAGAAAGATGAAGCAAAACTGTTTTGATTCTTAATATTCTGCATACAGAGCGTAGAACTAGGCAGCTCAAGTCTTCCTAAATGTGGTTTGCAGGTTTGTTTTTCTTATATAGTACTTTATAAATGATTCTCTAAGAACATCAAACTCAAATTCAGGTTTCGTGTATCGCTTTTAAAAAGGGTTTGTTTTTGTTTTCAAAAGTTCTCTATACTAAGAGAAACTGTGGTGTACACACCTGGGGAAAAATGGACATATCTGGTTGTTATACCAAAAAGGGCACCCAGGAGAGCACCCCCTAATAAAAAGAAAAGACTAGCAGGATCTTATTCAGGGGGACAAGGCAATATGGCACATTTACTGTAAATAAGTAAGGATAGCAAAAGGCAGTCACATACACACACACATATACACAAGCATGAAGTTCTGCAACCTGGTATGATATAATTACCAGTCCTTTCATGTGTTGCTTGAGCCAGCCTAGTGGCCAGCTAGGCTGGGCACGAGGAGGGAGCCAGGCCTCTGTCGGTCATGATCTGATGCTCCAAGATGACAGTTGCAGAATGAGACCCCAAAGTTTTCGTATTCTTACCCATCTTCTATACTTGCTGGCCTTCATGTACGTCTATGGGATTTGCTGTGCCACATAGCCTCAGGGTTCCTGTGAGATCATTGGTCACCAGTCACTTGCAGACTTGAGTGTATTTTGTTCTTTTCTTTCTGGGGTGGCTCCTTCTGTTTGCTTTAATCAGAGATGTCCGCATTGTTCAGCCAGTTAGATGGTACTTATGGTTCATCAGGACAGGCCCGCAGTTGAGACTGGCCTCTTCACATACACACCCTTCATTCACACACCTTGTTCACACATTTAAAAGAACATACATAGCATTTGCCTAAACCAGATTTCATCAAGTATCCAAAATGGAGTTCAGTGTTAAAGCAGGAGTTCCAAATTGACAATAGGGAGTCTTGTTGGACATTGGTTATAATGGCTCTGTCCCCCTACATTATGTGTCTGTGCCCCACATGGTGGTGGTATCTTTTTTATTCATATTAGCACATAGAAACACTGTATAAATAACACTAAGGATTCATCTACATGTTTTGTTTTGTTTTTTTGCCAGTCATAGTGAGTCTAAAAGCCTTGGTCAATTCACTTAGGCTGTGGTGCTAAAATAGTCACGTGGAGTAGACATTCCTGCTCAAGCTGAAGCCCAGTTTCTGGTACCCAGGCTCTGAGATTCCTACCATAGGTTTTTCTTTGCAGTGTAGATATGTCCTAAGTGTTTTTTACTCGGCTGATAACATTGTCCTAGCTTATTCATTTTATCACAAAGGAATCATAATTTTTCTATCCATATTCATGATTTTTTAATTTACTATATCAATAAGTGACATCTCTACATAAATCTCACATCTGTGTAAGGTTGGGTGAAATTGTGCCCTAGGTTGCACTGATTGAATTGCATGAGCCTAAAGAGGGAAGCTGGACCACTGAATCCTCCCCAAATGATTAGTGTCACTGTCATAGTATACAACCCATTAAGAGAAAACTTTCTTCCCTATATCTGCATGCCTGTGAATTAGGATGAAATTTGCAGAAATGCCTAAGTCCTAGTCTCAAAAATCAATGGGATTTGGGTTCTTAAGATACTTGGATGTGGTTGAAAATTTACCCTTGGCCTCTTTTAGAAAAGGACCAGCAGCAGTCATGGTGGGCACAGCCAGGTCCCCCTCCCCTCCTCCCATAGCAGCAGTAGGAAGGAAAGAGGGGGAAGCATTGGGGGGCTTTGAGCTACATTTTGTATCACAAAACTGTTCTTTCCCCATCAGGGTCCTTTCAGAACATTCAGCCTCCCTCCATTCCTTTCCTCCTGGTCAGCTCAGACCAAGGACTATCAGTGCTTAAAGGACTGGTTCACAAATGTGCTGACACTCAGAGGCACAGAGACTGCTTGCTAATACTGTAGTATCGCTTCTGCTCAATACTTAACAGTAGTTTGTGGAATTTCAATAAAATCATAGAATCATAGAATCATAGGGTTGGAAGGGACCCCACGAGGTCATCTAGTCCAACCCCCTGCCAAAAAAAGCAGGACCACTCCCATTAGATCATCCCAGTCAGGGTTTTGTCCAGCTGGGACTTGAACACCTCCAGAGATGGAGATTCCACCACCTCCCTAGGCAGCTTATTCCAGTGCTTCACCACTCGCCTAGTAAGGAAGTTTTTCCTAATATCCAGCCTGGACCGCCCCAGCTGTAACTTGAAACCATTGCTTCTCGTTCTGCCCTCTGTTACTACCGAGAACAGTTGAGCTCCCTCCTCCTTGGAGCAACCCTTCAAGTAGTTGAAGGTTGCTATCAAATCCCCCCTCAGTCTTCTCTTCTGCAGGCTAAATAAGCCTAGTTCCTTCAGTCTTTCTTCATAGGGCTTGTGCTCCAGCCCTTTGATCATTTTTGTTGCCCTCCTCTGGACTCTCTCTAATTTGTCCATGTCCTTTTTGTAGTGGGGAGCCCAAAACTGGACACAGTATTCCAGATGTGGCCTCACTAGTGCAGAATAGAGGGGAATGATCACATCCCTTGATCTGCTGGTAACACTTCTTCTGATGCAGCCCAGTATGCCATTGGCCTTTTTGGCAGCAAGAGCACACTGCTGACTCATATCCAGCTTCCCATCCACCATGACTCCCAGGTCCTTTTCTCCAGTGCTGCTATTTAGCTGATCACTCCCCAGCCTGTAGCAGTACATGGGGTTTTTTCGTCCCAAGTGCAGGATTTTACACTTATCCTTGTTGAACCTCATGAGATTCCTCTTGGCCCACTGCTCCAATTTGTCTAGGTCTCCCTGAATCCTGTCCCTGCCCTCTAGGTGTCTACCGTTCCCCCCAGTTTGGTATCATCTGCAAACTTACTAAGTGTGCAATCTATCCCATCATCCAGATCATTAATGAAAACATTGAACAGAACTGGCCCCAGGACCGACCCCTGGGGCACACCACTTGTTACTGCCTGCCAACTTGACATGGAGCCATTGATTCCTACACGCTGAAACCGTTGTTCTAGCCAGTTTTCTATCCACCTTACAGTCCATGCATCTAACCCATACTTCCTTAATTTGCCAATGAGTATGCTGTGGGAAACCGTATCAAAAGCCTTGCTAAAGTCAAGGTATATCACATCAACGGCTCTTCCCGCATCCACAAATCCAGTCATCTCATCATAGAAGGCGATGAGGTTGGTCAGGCATGATTTACCCTTGGTGAATCCATGCTGACTCTTCCTGATTACTCTATTTTCCTCCAAGTGTTTCAGGATGGATTCTTTGAGAAGCTGCTCCATGATTTTTCCAGGGATTGAGGTGAGGCTGACAGGTCTGTAATTCCCAGGATCGTCCTTTTTGCCTTTCTTGTAGATAGGTACTATATTTGCTTTTTTCCAGTCCTCTGGCACCTCCCCTGTTTGCCACAAGTTTTCAAAGATAATGGCCAACGGTACTGCTATCTCATCAGCCAGCTCCCTCAGCACCCTCGGATGCAGTTCATCCAGCCCCATGGACTTGTGTACATCTAGTTCTTTAAGCAGTCCCTAACCTGGCCTTCTGTCACCAAGGGCCTCTCTTCTTCTCGCCAGTCTACCGTACCTAGTGTAGTGGGCTGGGAGCTGACCCTGCTTGTGAAAACTGAAGTAAAAAAAGCATTGAGCACTTCAGCTTTTTCCTCATCCTCTGTCACGAGGATGCCTGCCCCATTCAGTAAGGGACCTACACCATCCCTGATCCTCTTCTTGTTATTGATATACTTGTAGAACCCCTTCCTGTTATCCTTCACATCCCTGATTTACTGCCCTGTATTGCTCCTGGACCATGTCTGGGTGAAGCAGGGGTGGGGGAGCTGGTATCAGTAATGTATTCCAGAGCAAGATGGGATATTTCCAAGTGGGTGTGGGAGTGTAAGATAACTTACCAACTTTGGATTCTGGTTCCTGTGACTGCCTGGGGTCCTGCTCAGAAGAGGTTTCCTCAACAGGGTTTTCTGGCAAGAGGTACAGAATCACATGCCCTCTTCCTCTGAGTCGCTTGGAGTTTCCTCCTCACCCTGCCGCCTATCAGCATCCTATCATATGAGGAGGCCAATGTGATTGAGGATGGGGCCATGAGTGACTGCAGAATCTGTACTCAGGCCTGGAGAGTACCTGCTGCAGCTCATTTTAGTGAAGGAAGGTGCCAAGTTCCCTCCTGGAGCAACTGTTTAAATCCCTCATTCTCCAGAACAGGTGCTTGAAACACTTCATATGCTCTCAATGCTGGGATGGAGCGCTGTGAATGCCTACCTCCTCCCGTCTCCATGTAATTGCCTGGTATAGAGAATGTTCCGACCAACTCGGATGCAGTCATGCAAGATGGTGTACTGAGACTACACACTGATCACCTGTCTGTGCTCCAGAGATCAGACAGCTCCTCTTAGGTTACCTCTGACCAGTTCTTGGTTGACCATGATCACCTGTACCAACTTTCAGAGCTCACCAGAAAACCATTGCACAGTTTTCTACTGCCACTGGTAAGAGGGGGTTAGGGATCTCTATATGTTTTGGTAAGAGGCAGGCAGCAAAGGGTTCAATGTCTTGTAGGAATGACCCTGGGGGACTATTTAACTATGATTTGGTAAGTGCCCCTTGCTCCCCATTGACATTGCACTGTAGCTCGGATATGAGGACATGCAACAATGGAGGCATGTTCATACTTCCCCATTCATGCATGCTAGCTTTCTCACATGAGACTGTGCTTCAGAAACATACATCAGGGCTTCATCTGTGCATAGCAGAGGGATTATGGCACAAGAATGCACATGCAACCATGCACACTTGCAAGTGTAGATGGAGTCTTAAGGTAAAAGTTTGTGTCTAAGTGACTTAGGTGCCTAAGTCCCATTTTAATAAGGAGTTAGGCATGTAGGCACCTAAGTCCCATTGAAAATGTGTAAGTCACTTTTAAACAAAGACAAACTTTTAAACCAGTTTGGAGTTTAAGGGGAAGGCCAGATTTTCAGTAATGATGAATACCCACAAACTTGAATTCGATGGTCACTTCAAGCATTCCTTGAAAACAAGGCCCGTAAGCTCTGTGATTCTGTGAATCAGATTAAAAAAATGCTTTCCTGCCTCACAGAGTTGGTGTGAGGAAAATATCTTATTTATGTCTCTGAAGTATTCTAGGGACAGTGGGGGGGGGGTGTCTGTGTAACCCCATAAATGGGAAGAAATGTTATTTCTGGTACCCTGAACGTTTCAGGTGGTGTTCAACTTAAATGTCAAATCAACATCTTGTGCACTTTTATGCCAGCGTTCAGAACATCTCAAGAGGGTTGCTACTGCACATAAAGGACACTCTGATTGGATAATTATCTTGGAACTTACGAAACAGAAGAAATAGAGTCAGGATGGCAAAGGTAGCAAAGAACTTCTTGATGGATTATGGTATTTGCCACAAGTATTAGTGTGGTACAGGGATGTTTACATTCCAGCCTAATAAACAGATAGCCCAATGATACTGTACAGTGAAGTAACTTTGTTTGGTGATGGATGCTGCTGTTAATTTGTGGAGAGTTGTGAAATGGGCTAAATTGTTGCTGCTCCTCAGTGCTACTGTTCCTTAAGCTCTGATGTTAGTTGCATGACCAGGGAATGAAGCTTACCAAGTCAGCAGAACTTGATGTTCTTCACAACAGAAGACCACAGGCTTGGTTTGATGGCGAAGGTGCATGGCCAGGTTTGTTGTCAGTAACGCACATTGCTAGTGCCCTGTCCAGCTTGTCCCAGTAACACTAACATATGTACACCTGTGACAAGGTAGATGCTCAGTCAGGCCACCAGGAATTTAGCCTCTTGGCTGACAGAAACTCCTTCTACAATTTCCCTCTTTAGACACTGATGTAACTTGTTTTTATATTATACTCTATATGTTACTTTACTTACCACCATTATGCCTGTTAGTTCAAACAATCCTGTCAGCCCATCATTATTTTAACAGGGTCAGTGTGTTTGGCATCTTCATAATCTGCAGTAAAGAGTCCTTAGAGATGAAGGCAGGGGCTGGTATCAGTCTAGCTGCCCAGCTCTTCAGGCAGGGTGGAACAGCCAACAGTTAGGGGCCTTGTCTGTAACCGAGCAGCCCCTCAGGAATCTATTGGCTCTGGATCTCAGGCAGGGTGGGATCATGAGACAGGCTATAGCCCCTTTAGGCAGGGCAGGGCTAGCAAGCAATCTATAACCCAGGCAAAGGTGAGCATCAATACAGTGTTGGGCTTGTAGGCAAAGAGGTTGAGCATCACCAAAGCTTTACAAGCCAGGAGGGAGAGACATGGCTTCTCAACTCCACCATGTCCCAGGGACTTAACAGTGATGAATCGTTCCTCCACTGGGTTAGCAGGGCTGAAGCTGAAACACACCTATGGGTGCTCAGGCATGAGCAAAGCCAAACTGTGGTCAGGTACATTGGACTACTTCCTCCATCCCATTTAAAATGTACCTGCTTCTAAAGATTATCATCTGTTCTTCCTCAGGGTGCATCACCAGCACCAATCTCAGTAGTTTCTTGGTGTTTAGAAGTCACAGGTACACTAATATATATATATGTCTGCAACAAGGTAAAGGCTCAATCAAACCACCAGGCTTCTCATTCCTCAACTGATACAAAGCTGTTCCTCCTGGGAGTGTGTCTATACTGACATACTTAAATATAGACTATAAATTTGGTACTGTCAGATTGATTTTTTTTTTCCAGGTTGACTGAGTGGTCAGTAAAGGCACCCTCAGTTGATCCTGAAATGGATGCAATAAAACTGTCCCCTCAAATAGTGTAGCTCTGCTGCTAAAGGAACCCATCTCTTGTTGGTGTAGTGCAATAAAGATGGCATGTTAAACGAAAGTTATGACGTTGATGGGAGTTATTCAGGCTGCTTTGTGTAGCTTGAGTAACTCCTGTCAACTGCTGCCAAATTCTGCTGGCAGTGTATGGCAGTGGCCTTAGTTCTTGAGCAACTCTGGTGGATCAGTTGAATTCTTGGTGCAGCCATAGTCCTCACCAGGCACTCTCTGCAACTGTGGGCAGGAGTCCTCCTTTAGTGGTTCTTCCCTGGTAGAGCTATGTGACCTAGCTTTCATATTTCCTCTTCCTGTCCCACCTGTGTGCTTTGGCAGGCAGGATGAACCATACTCAAGTCTACCCACCAGGTGGAATGAGTTGGGCATTGGTCTCAAAGGGAGGCCACAATGCTTTATTACAGTGTTCCTGTACACTCTCTTGGAAATTTGTTTATGTAGTTACTTGAGAAGATTGGGTTTTCTTATATCTGACAGCAGAGGATGGTACGTGCTTTCATGATTAGTGAATACATGGTGTATTACTATTCTGCCAAGGCCAGGCCTACTTTGGTTATGCCTAAGGTTTCAGAAAAGCTTGCAGATGCCATGATATGTTACATTGTGTTCCCCCAGGCAGAATGTAATGTAGGCAGAAGAAGGAAAAGGGGGAAATACAGCTAGCCTAAGAAATGAAATACTTCAAATATGCTCTCTTTACTTGATCCTCAAACCAAAATTCTCAAATAGAAGTAGTCCTAAGGTTTTCTCCTTCTGGTTATCATGCCACCCTAGAAACAGGTTAAGATCCAAGCATTCAAAATTGTATAAAAATGTCTCATGGAATTGAATTCAGATTTCAACCTATTGCCAGTATAAACTTGGCAGCTGACTAGTGTATTTGCTTCTGTACAGACCCAGGTCAAACTTCACAGAAGCACTGCATGGCTATTTGTATGCAAGTCATATTGCAAGAATGACTAGAAGTCCCAACGCGGGGATGAGAATAGTAGGACAGCACAATAATTTGAACAAAATACTCAGGCAACAAGGTAACATTCACAGTCTTAAATTCAGCTACTGTTTTCATGGCTTTATTAAGCAGAAAGGCAGTTCCTCGTGAGTTCTTTAAGTCATACTTGATCATTTAGTTAACATGAATTTCTGTGATTGATGTTGTTTACTTACAAAACTGTCTTTTTCATCATTGTTCCTGGAAGGTAAGTTGCAGCATGCCATGAAATGCATTTGACACTAATTTGCTGAGACATTCAAGTCTCATTGCAGCAGTAAGCTATTTCCCAAATTTAAGCATAATAACAATTTACAAGTTTACCTGAGACACGTGTGTGGTACTAAACATGCCACTCCATTTATATTTTACTTCACGAAGCAAGACTAAGTGAACTGTAAGTTCTCATGCAGATGGTATAGAAAGAGTTACTCCTTACCTCCTGGTGTGACCAATAGATGGCCAGCTTCTGCACCCAATGAGGTCAATTGCAAATCCCCCATGGGCTTGAATTAAACAGTGTCAGGTTCCAAGAAATATCATCCCCCAAAGAACAATTCCTTCAGTGTCTATCTGAACTGTGGTGGAATGGCTGTTAATGATTTTTGTGACATTCAAAGTCTAGGTTGAGGAACTCATAATGGAAAATGGTTTAAAATAAACCAAATAAAACATGAATTTTCTTTGATGTTCTTTACAAATGATGTACAAATGCCACACTGGGCAACAAGGGGTTAAGAAACTGCTCTGAAATCAGTCAACTCCACCTGAAGGAGAAGTTATAAATGAGGGGAATGGCTCATTTTGTGGTGGACTAGGAAGGAAAGTTGACCTCCAGCCTGTTGCTCTAGCAGAGAAGAACTGAGAGAAGGTAGAATCTTTCCCTAAGGCAACTGCCTCTGAGGGTAGAGAGGACCTATTGTGGAGACAGTCTGAGGGAAACATTCCTCTCTGCTCCCTCTCCGACAAACTGCAGACTTTGGTAATTCCCTTTGTTTGGTTTGGAGTACTCCAGTAGTGGGAAAGGCTCAGGACCAATATGATCTGGCTCAGGAGAGTGGGCACCATTCACTCAGCCTTTACATAGATAGTGACTTTCAGGCAATCATGGGATTGAGAAGCTGGTGATAGAGAATGGCTCAGGAGAGTAGCCTTAAGTATTCCTGGCTGCCAGATCATGGATGACCCTCAAAGGGCCCTGGGTCAAAGCATGGTGGAGTCAGAGGGCCTGGGCTGCCATATCACGAACCTCCTCTTGTCTTGATCACTAGGCATCACTGTCTGATCAAGTCCAGAGTGAAGACCATCATACAGGGGAAAAGGAGGAATTAAACCTTGAGCTTCTTGCTACCTATTGAATTTAGCTTATGGTGTTCAATTTAGATCACTGAATGGATCAGAGGTCATATCTGTGTGACGCTTCTAATGGAAATGGTTTTAGCACTTACCCAGCCACTGTGGCAAGAAGCTCATCCTATCTTTACAAACAGCAAAAAAACAAAAAGGACAAATTGTTGAGATGTACATACTATCAGAGATCTCTGGGATTAAATGGAATTTCAGAGCTCTCTTCCCCCTTGTCATACAGCAACTGTTACCTGAATGGAATGACCCTTTACTATGATCCCCATGCTTCCAGGAGCACGGTAACTGTGAAAGAGAATAAAATAGCAGCAAGTGTGGAGATATTTTTTTTTCCTGCCTGGATTCCAAAAGAGTCTTCTTGGGGAAAAGTATTTTTCCCCCCATATTACTCTTCCCCCACAATCCCAGCATTAGCTTGGGTAACCAAGCCAGACCACACAGTGGTGCAAGTGTAGTTCTTAGTGGCTGAATTAGCATATAAGACCCATGCTTTGGCCTGCTAACAGGGGGGAAATCGAAGGTTTCCACAGGTGGCAGATCCTCCAGGCCTCAGTAAGACCATCCAATTATCTGTTCCCACTCACTTTTGGGTGGTCATGAACTCTAAGGTCAAAAGGGATCAATGTGATATTTAGGCTGACTTGCACAGAACCTCACCTGCCCACCTCTCTAATAAACCTCTACCCTATGACTGAGTTATTGAAGTTCTCAAATCATGACTCAAAGACTTTAAGGTACAGAGAATCCAAGAGCAAGTGAGCGATGCCCCATGCTACAGAGGGCAGCGAAGAAACTGCTTTATTGGCCTCTTTGCACCGCTGCAATGTAGGCATTTGCAGATTGAGCTCTGCTCTGTGCCAGGTTTGAGCATACCCTTGCATGGGTCCCTGGAAACCAGACCTCCCTTCAGTGTTCCCTCTAAGGCCCGAAGACTGCTGATCAACATATGTTGCTCACTGTGTGGGCCCCCCACCCCCCACTGGCCTGATCCTCACCCCCCTGCTCTCCCAGTCACCCCCTTGTTGGCCCGATCCCACCCCGCCACGCCACCCCCCCCCAGCCAGCTCTACCCTGTCCAACCTACCGCCCCCTTTCACAGCTGGCTGCCCCTGCCCTGTTCCCAAATCCCCTCAACCCACCTGACCACCAGAGTAGTGCAGCCTGGCCCCAGGCTGCCCTTCTGACCAGAGGAGCTCTCATTGAGCATTTGCAGAGCCTCTGTGTATGCTCAGTGACAGCTTACTCCAAGGGGGAGTTTTAAAACCTACCAGCTCGGAGCAGCTCTCAGCTGGCTGGAAGACTTTGTCTTTCAGTCGGGCAGGGACTGCAGCTGCCGGTTTTGCGTGGCCGGCAGTATACCCCACACCAGGCAGTGGTGGGGGCCAGACAGCCATGCAGCTTAGAGGGAACATTGCCTCCATTATTGTACAGAACCAGTGCATCAGTTCTGCTGTGAAGGGAACCTCAGTCTGTGGAGGCAACAGCTGGCTTAGACTTGAATATGTATTACACTGATTAAGCTTTGCATGTGCTACCATTATATACATTTTACATTTAAGAAGTTAGAGCAGCTTTAAAATGTACAGTGCTGTGATTTTTAATGGGTACTTCATTTGAAAGCAGTGCACATATATAATAACCTCTTAATCTGTCATAACAATGATACAATTATATCAGTTCTGTTATGCTTCCAGCAGGAAAATATATATAAATTCTGTACTGTAACTTCAATTAAGTATTTGTTATATCTTAAACATTATGCATATGAAAAAGAATGACTTGGCCCTGTAAATAGTATCCTATGGTATTTTGACTCAATATATCTTCAAAACTGTAAGCTTTTGAGGTATATCCACAACTGTCAGCTTTTGAGGTATATCCATTTTTTAAATTAGATTAACTAAAAATTAAATTGCCGTTACTGTTCAAAGAAGAATTCCTCAGATAAAGCATTACTGATTAATTATGTTTGTCTAATGAGACTCTATAACAATTTATATTGACTAGTTTTAGAAATAAAAGAATATCTGGTTAGTTGAATTTGACTATTTAAGTTTTGTTCCCCATAAAAATCAAGGGTATGTACAGTGCCTAGCACAATGGATCCATGACTTGGCTGCCTAAGTGCTATTATAATATGAATGAATAATAATAGATAGAGGTATTGGTTTCAAAATCTTATATGTCTGGGCCTATTTTCACAAACTATATTTCAAGGCTGTAAGCTTTCCTTGTAGGACTAGGAGAGCAGTGAAAGAAACAAAACCTTCCCCTGAACTGTTTGGCATGTAAACAATGGTGAAACTGAAAAGGGTGCAATTCATCTTTTTATGCTCGTTGTCTAAGTTAAGATAATGATGATTTTTTAAAAGGCAAAACTAGTGAATAACATGTTAGATATTTTTGAAAGTAGTAGTGGTAATCTAACCTGGGACTGGTAATTCTGCCAGGGGGGTTGCTTTTCTTTTTCGTGGTAGAACTGAGTTAGCTCCAAAATGAGGGTTTATTGTGAAACATCTAATCTTTAAGTGGGCTCAAGGAGAAAAAAGAAATCTAAGGTTTTCTGAGAACATGTAGAAATCCTATCATACATATATATACACAGCATGTAAAATGAACCATATATTTTGATACTAATAGGAAGTGAGAAACTGATATTACAGGGTAGATTGCCTGACTGAAAATTTCAGGTCTTACAGAAAGATGGCTCCAAACACACATCCATATTTCTACACACTATGATTCCTCTTTTCTTCTTTCTTAAAGCTAGTGCAAAGGCTCCTTGCTACATGCAGAAAAAGCAGTGGGGTTCCATGAGACTTTAATAGGCATATTTTGCTCCACATAAAGGGATGTAACCTCAGTGTTATCACTAATCTTTCACTTACTCTTTTTCCTTCAGAGCAATGTTTTTCAAAGGTCATTAAAGCTGGTAGAATTGTAACCTAGTCTACAAAATCTGAGGCCAGATAGTGATTTCTCTTTAAATTGCATTCAGAAAAGTCAAGCGGGTTTTTATCCAGCAGGACAGTAGTCATGCAAAGTGATTTTAACAGTCATTCATGTATAGGGAAGTAAATTTATACATGGTAGCTTCTGAGCATTTATACTGAGCACTACATTATTTCTGCAGGTTCTGGACTGAAATAGGAGATATGATATGTGACTAACACAGCACTTCACACTAGCAGGCTGGCAAAGATATCAAATTACTATGAAAGCAAAGGCTTTTTTTTTAAATCACAGTAGAATCAGGCATACCAGACTTACAAACTGACTGGTCAACCCACTTCATTTGGAACCAGAAGCATGGTAATCAGGAAGCATCAGATTTATATAGAGATACAGATATAGATATATGATACTTCCTCATTAACATATTTCCAGAGGGGTAGCCAATACTTGCTAACACTTGCCCTCCTCCACCCTGGCATGTGTATATGTACACCTCTCAATTGTAGTTTCCACTTCATGCATGTGACGAAGTGGGTTGGAGCACCCAAATACTGTACAGTACTACATTAAACAAACTAGAAGAGGGAAAGTTCAGAAGATAAGATCTGACAAAGTAAGGAAACTCCTTCTGTGATTGTTTCATTTAAATTAAGATGGTTACAACAGCATTTTCCTTCTGCATAGCAAAGCTTCAAAGCTGTATTAAAGTCAATATGAGTTGTAAACTGTTGAAACAACATAACTCTGAACAAAGCATATGGTTGAACATTTCAGAGTCATGAACAACCTCCATTCCTGCAGTGTTCATAATTCTGAGATTCTACTGTATGCTCTATTTGTTTAGGCTGGAGGAAGTGAAGGAGGCTGAGATACAGCAGAAGTACTGCAGATATATTTGCAGCTTTAAGATTCATTCAGATTCACTCAGCAAGGCACTGAGTATAATATTTTTGTTGACTTTACAGATCAGCAGTAATATAGATGTCAGTATAGTATTTAACTATTCACTAAAATTGTGTAAAATATGGGATTTTGCTTCTGATCCAATAATGGGCCATCCCATGAATTACAGTGCAGCCTACTGAGGGAAAAAAAAATGAAGCTAATATGTAAAAACAGGCCATGGATCACCTAGCAAAGAGTGCAGTGCCGATTAAGAAAGCTCCATGCATCAGTGTAAGTACTGTCACAGGCTCAAAGACAAACCAAAAGGACCTGGATTCTGCTTGTCCTTTGATTTCAGGGTACATATAACACTTGATTAAAGCTGTTCATGGGCTGACACCCGGGATGCACTTTCACCTTTGAAAACCACAGGGAGCACGGTCCTGGCTAGGGTGTCAAGGGGAGGGTCTGCATTCAACCAGCTTGCGAAAGCTCTTCCGGAAATTGTCATCCAAAAAGGCATACAAGAAAGGATTGAAGCAGCTGTTGGCGTAACTGAGGCTGGTGATGAAATAGGAGAGCCCGATGATCAGTGGGGTTTGTGGGAGGTCTGTGCTGAGGGCCACCACCGTGCTGAGGTGATATGGGGTCCAGCAGAAGAGACACACAGCCAGGATGACCAGCACCATCAATGTCACTTTCTTTTTAGCTTTGTCCAGAGCTTTGGCATGGCTGTTGAGGCGCATGTGTCGCAGCTTGGCCAGCATGGCAGTGTAGAGGACACAGATGGTGGAGACAGGGATGGCAAAGCCCAAGATCAGGGTGTAGAGGCGGCTGGCTTTCAACCAGAAGCTCTCCGGGGCAGGGAAGACAAAGACACACTGATAGCGCCCCTGCTCCTGGTGGAGCTTGGCAAAGATGGTGAAGGGCAGGATGATGATGGAGACAAGGACCCAGACGCTCAGGCTGGTCATCTTGGCAGCACGGTAGGTGCGGTAAGACATCTTCCTGGCCTGGACTGTGGCAACCACCACAAGGTAGCGGTCGATGCTCATGACGGTGAGGAAGTAGATGCTGGAGAATGTGTTGTACTGGTCAATGGAGATAATCAACTTGCACATGAACTCGCCAAAGGGCCACTGCAGCAGCAGCAGGTCAGCCACGTTGATGGGCAGCACCAGGGTGAAGAGCTCATCAGCGATAGCCAGGTTGAGGATGAAGAGGTTGGTGACCGTCTTCATCTTGGGGGCACGCAGGATCACATAGATCACGGCCGTGTTGCCCGTCAGCCCCACGGCACAGATGGCAGAGTAGATGATGGGCACGGCCAGGTAGAAGTCCGGGAGCAGTGGTGGGGCAGACGTGTTCTGCCAGGGGGCACCGCTGCCCTCACAGCCGGCGCAGGACATGTTGGGCTCGGAGCTGGAGGAGAAGTTAGCCATGGGGTGCGCCGGGAAGGATGGAGCAGCCTGGGCACTCAGAGGGCGTCAAATGTGGGTGAAATCCAGCCTGTGGGGCACCATAGGGGGATCTGGCCCTGGCACTTCGGCTCGCCGGCTGCCCGGGATCCAGCAAGTGAGGGGCCAGGCGCTGCTGCTTCTCCTTTGATTGCAGCCCTTAATTCAGAGCCTGGCCCGGACTGGTCTCTCCTCGGCTCTCCTCTTGGCTCATCGCTCCCCGGAGCCCCGTGCAGGAAGAAGTGAAACGAGACGGACACACTTAGGTCGAGGAAAAGCCCCAGAAAGACGCGCCTCGCCGCCCAAACTCCTTCCACCTGCTGCAATTCAGATCTGCCCCGGAGCGCCCGTGGAAACGGATCCCACACCGGGGTGACTTTCCTTTCCTCCTCTCCCCGACCCTCCTGCACACACGCTCGCTTCTAGCTGCTGTCCCGACTCTCTCCAGGCTCTGCTCAGCTTTGCAGATCCTTTTTCTGCCTTACCTTGGGGTCTCTGTCCCTCTGCACGTCCCAGCCGGCAGATCCCAAATGCTGGCCGGCTCCCGCAGCCGGCTCGATGGACAGCCCGGTCTGGACCTGAATTCACTGCGCCTCCTGCAGCTCAGCAACTGGGCGCTTTCTCTGAACAGAGCAACCCGAGGACAGAGGCGAGGACACAGAGACCTGCCTTTCTCATCACAGGGGCTTTGCAAATAACCCCACTTGGGAGCCAACTCAAACAAACCACGTCCTGTGATTGAGGAGAGGCGGGACCCGTTGATTTGTTTGTTCACCACTGGCAGCCAGAGTTCAAGTGCTAAAAGCCAGGTGAAAAACACAGCCTCTGTCTCTTCTTCTCCCACACTAGTTCATTTCAAAGTGCATGCTTTGAAAAGTTGCTTCAAGCTGGCTCAGCTGCGGATTTCTGCACTGTGAGATGCAATGGCTGAGAGTGAACCTTGAAATTGAATGTGCAGCAACCGCTTTAGGCTGAAACCTAAAGATGCCGCTCGTCTCTTTAGAGCTGAAAGGGAAGAGGCTGGCTCCTAGTCTGTGGTTTTACAGTTCCTAACACAATGGGGATCCAATTTCAGTTGGGACCCTGCTACTATAATGCCAATAAATAGGAACAGAATGATCCGAATTAAATCCCAGGTTTGAAGGTTGAGGCAGTTGAAATCTGACCTAAAATACAAGTGACTCCTATCCTTTCAAAAAAAAGCAAGGAGTCTTGTGGCACTTAAAGACTAACAGATTTATTTATCACATGAGCTATCGTGGGAGAATCTCACTTCTTCAGATGCTTTGAAGAGGGAGAATTTACAGAACTGATCTTTAAGTGCCACAAGACTCCTTGCTTTTTTTGCTTTACTAGCTTAACACAGCTGCCCCTTTGGATCCTGTCCTTTCAGTGAGCCACACCAAAGCCTGGGATCCTAGCATCTTTGAACAACACTAAGGGTGTTCAAAATCAGGACCCAATCACATTTTTAGCCCTTCACTTATTAAAAAAAAGACCCCACAAACAAACAGCCCCTTCCTTGCTTTAGGTGGATTCCTGAGATACTAGGTGATTCTCATATGCTCAGGCTGAGAATTGGTGGAGTATTTTTTGATAATTCTTACTGAGGTACACAAAAGTATAGTAACCTCAAAATTCCCAATGAAATGTATGTCAGCTTTTCAAACAGGAGCACCACCTGTGCATATGGCAAAAATACATAAATACCACATGTCATGGGGCTAATGGCCCTGCTGAAGAATTAGGTCTTAGCTGGCCTATGATGACCCTATAAGCTACACCTGGAAGTAATACAATTCTCCTGGGAGCTAATTAGTAAAGGAGCAGCTCAGCTAGAAAGAGATGGTTTGACCTGTATAAAAGAAAGATTTCTTAATTAACAAGGAGAGAGAAAAGTAGCTACTTTGAAAGGAGTCTGGTAGCTGCTGTAGGAGTGAAAAGCAGAGGTGGCTGCCTAGGGCCCCCAGCAATAATGGGCACCAGTCTACTGCAGGGGTAGTTGCCTACCTCACATAACTCAAAGGCATCCAGCTAGGTCCAGGTGCAACTCAGGGTTGCAACATGCTAAGTGCTCCCCAAGCTGCTTTTTATGCACAGGGGATGGGTGTAACCCAGCATCTGCTCTGGGCTGGCTCATCCTGCCCCAAGGATGGGGAACAGCTAGTCCATGGGCAGAGCAGGCCAGCCCAGAGGCTGGGCTCCAGTCTTCCACCTCTCCCCTGGACTGACTGTTTTGCTCTGGGGATGGGGAGAGGTGGGGAGAGCTGGCCCAGACATGGGGTGAGAGAGATGAGTACACCCCATGGACTGGCCCACTCCACCCTCAGAGCACAGAACAGCTGGCCCAGGGGTGGAGCAGGCCAGCCCTCTAGCCAGTAGGGAGCTGCACCAGTATGGGAGTTCTTAAATCTTCTGGGCTGGGAGCAGCAGCCTGTGGTAGCTGCAGCTCCTCTGGTGTCCAGGTGAAGGGGCCTGCTGGTGGGGTGGGGGGAAGGTTGGGTAACCAACAGGGAAGATGCTGGGATTGCAGAATGGGTAGGGGGTGGGTGGATGGTTGGAGAAGATGCTGGCTGGGGGGGGGGTTGTAGAATGGGTGGGGGACCCCAGAATGGGCCTTTGCCTAGGGCCCCAAATAGCTTAAGGCTGGCTGCCTCTGCTGGAAGACAATAGAGTGTGTGTGGAGGTCACACATAATATGGTGAGAACTGTTGGGGTCCCTAGGGAAGAGAGAATGATGGAGTTCTTCTCTTTAGGCTGTGGGGAGAAAGCTGCTATAGGTCCCTGGACCAGAGAGCTCTAGAGGTGGAAACTAGCTTCAGTGGAAGGAGGAAGATGGAAAGAGGCCTGCTATGAGAAACTCACAGGAAACAGAACAGGTTTCTGTGGGCATGCTCTGAGTTAGGGCCTAAATGAAGAAACCCACAGGGAACAGATGATGCTTCTATTGGGGAAGTTTTGTGATGGGGCTTGTAGCAAGAGAGTGTGGTCTCCCTCAGAGATGGACAGCTGTAAGAGCCCTGACACCTGCTTCCCTGGAGAGGAAACAGAAGGATAGATGGTGAGCCCTCTAGTTCAGTTGGCCCAGGGGCTGCTGGAGGAGAAGGACATCTCTTCCCCATCACTGGTGCCCAAGACTGTTGAAGGAGAAGGTGCAGAGAGAGGCTACTAGGATGATCTGTAGAGTGGAAAAGCCTGCTTTATGAGAGGAGACTCAAAGAGCTTGATTTGTTTAACCTAACCAAAAGATGGTTGAGGGGAGATATGATTGTTCTCTATAAATACACCAGTTGGATAAATACCAGGGAGAGACAGAAAATATTTAAGTTCAATGCCAATGTGGACACGTGAACTAATAGATATAAACTGGCCATCAGGAAGTTTAGGCTGAAATTAGACATAGGTTTCTAACCATCAGAGGAGCTGAGTTCTGGAATAGCTTTCTAAAGGGAGTGGTGGGGGCAAAAAAAAAAAAAAAAAACCAAACCCAAAACACCCTAGCTGGCTTCAGAAGTGAACTGGATAAATTTGTGGAGAAGGTGGTACAATTGAACATCCTAGTTTGGCAATTGACTGGTCTTTAGTCTTTGATTGCTACTGGTGAATGAGTCACTGGCCTAGGATGGGCTGTCAGATGAGGGTGGATTCTGAGCTGGTGCAGAGAATTCTTGTTTGGGTTTTTGGCTGGTGAGTCTTGCCCACAAGCTAAAGGATTAGCTGGCTGTCAGATCTGGGGCCAGAAGCCATCAGGGCAGATTGACAGGTCCTGGGGGATTTTTGCTTTCCCCTATAGTGTGGGGCATGGGTCACTTTGCTTAATGGCTTCTTTATATCTCAAAGTCCAGCTTAAACCATGATTTGGGGAACTTCAGTGATTCAGTCATGTCTTGCAGGAGTTGGTGGGTGGTTTTGTGGCCTGCTCTGTATAGGAGGTCAGACTAGATGGTCATATTGGTCCCTTCTGACCTTACAGTCTATGAATCTAGAAGATGCAGAGCTGCTGTCTGGGATACCAGCGAGCTGTTGGGATTGCTGCTTGTCTACCCTGGGCAAAGGAATAATGATCCTGAGGTCCAGATATTCCATGGAGGAAAGGTAAGAAGTAGCCCGGGAAAGGCTGACAACAGTCCAGTTGTGTTGTAGCCTGATACTAAGTCAGCATGTTTCATTTGGGACCCCACTAACCCCATTATCATTGCCAGGGCCCTGGGATGGGACATGGTGGAGTACTGTGGGCCTAGGTCCTCTTATCTCCTCCCATTATGCTTATCTCACCCCCGGATGGGCAGCTACTATGCTATAGGTCAGAAGGATTGCTTTCTGGCTTTGTCTTGCCACAAACCAGAGCCTACTGATGGCTCGCCTGCTCTGCTCCCCACCACAGGTACTAGGTGTTATGAACACTAGTTTCCCTTCTTTCGAGCTTTCTTCCCTACAAAGCATCATAGGGAGGGGACATGGGCTCCCACTCAGACGGACAGAGGGGATGGCCCAGTACCCTACAGGGCTTGTGGGTGGGAGCAGGGAAACTACAGTGGTGACCTGCCTACATGTCTGGGAGGATAGCAAGAGAATTCCTTTTAGGGAAGTAGTTATTAGTTTGACTTGAGAAGAGCTGAATGAGAATTATTGTTCTGGGTTTCTTTGACCTTCTGTTTGGACCTTTTTGTTACTCCACAAGGGGTCTGAACTATAAGTGATGGGTAGATAAGCTGAGCCAAAGAAGGGGATGCTATGGTGGCAAATACACCATCTTAAACCACCTCTGTGCTTTAAACTCTGTATGGGCATGTAAATGAGTTACATGGCTGCCTCAATATTTTATAGATTAAAAACACAACCACGCAGCGCTTCCATAGAAGCACCAGTACCACTTTCAGTGCCACTGTCAATATAAAAACTAGTTGTGATTTCATGCTGTGACTTCATTTTCACAGTCCATTATGCCTACATAGTATTCAGTAAAGCTAAAGCTCAGTAAGACAACATGATGTGACATATGCAGCTATAGTAGGTCATGAAACACAGCAACTTCTAATTATTTTGACCAATATGTACTCTTATCTGGAGTGTATTTAGAGAAGATCCATCTCTTAGTGATAATTACATTCTCTATCAAGTCATTTTATACAGGTGAACCTGTCACCAAATCCATGTCTAAATGATGAAAAGCAAAAACCCTAATCACAGTAGCATCTGCTCTGTATTTTTATCTCCTCTCCATGTTGTGGTAGTAATGGAAACTACTAATATCATGCTATGGGGTAAGTCTGAGTGTCAAATACCCAATTACTCTTAAAGCCTATGAAGTGGAAGCAGAAAGTATTAGGACTTTGAGTCAATCCTACTCAAAGTACCTGAAATAATTTTTTTTGAAATACTTGACTGAAATTTAAATAAATGCATCTAGCAGAAATCTGGTATCTTGCAACTCTCTGGATCAGAAGTAAGAATGCTTCCTGCTGTATTATCATCAGTCCTGTTGTCTTGGTTCTCTTGTTAAACGAAGATGCGAGTTACTGATGTAATGTGTATCCCTTTGGCCAAATGCTAAATAATTAAATTTTTTATCCCTCAAATTGCATACAGCATCAGTTGTATTGAATAAAAGCTGTTTGTCCTGAATTATCCCATGCTCTGCTAAGTAATGCAATTAGAATATGAGGCTAACAAAACGTGAAACTCCCTGAAAAGCAAACCACAACAACCAAAAAAAAAAAAAAAATCTTAGCATTAAGATAAAACTATCACTGCCTCATTGTTTGGTTTTTTTAATGTCTTACATTGAAAAATGTATAGAAATATGAGGCAAAGAACATAGACTGGACTTTTTTATAGGTCTTGTTGAGATTTAAGGTTCAAGTGAAGTTTGCAGAAAATGGTTCACTTACACACATAGTGACAGTGGCATGAGAATTGTGTTGTGTGTTTGTGGCAACACAAAGCTACTTTCTTCACAAGTCAGCAGACAAAAATGCCACTAAATTGACCTTGTGGCTGATCAGTGAATAGAACTGAGCATAGTTCAGAATTAGAACCTGACTGATGGCTCTAAATTCCCACTCATTAATCAACTGTCTAATTCCTCTGTATCTTTGCCATCTGCAAATAGGGAAAATGCTATCTACAGAATGTGGAAATAAAATTTCCTGGTATCCGTTCCTGTGCTCATTCCTACATGTCTTACAGCTCCTGTAGTATGTCCATTTCATTGTTTCCTCTTTCTAATCTAATCAAGAGGGTCCTGCTACAGAATCAGAACTTAAGTTTCAACAAAACTAATCCAGCCACTTTTGAATTAAGTTTTTGCACACTTTCTCTGCAAACCATAAAAACGTCTTTAGATTTTTCTTTCTCACACGTTACAAATGTCCAACTGCTTGCTCAACCCTCTCTCAAAATTTCATTGATGCTGTGAGGCCAAGCATGAAAAACTTCAACCAAAAAAACCCCCTCAAGAGTTCAAAAACTATGAACAACTCATAAGACATTTACAGTGGAATGATTAGTGTAGCGAATGGGACCTGAGGTTCCTTGAGGTGATAAAATCCACAGAGGCAGAGGAGGCCTGTTTATAAGCAGCTTTATTCGAATAAAGGGAGCACGCAGAGTGGGGGAGCCACTCAGTGAACTCGTCTAGTGTTCAGCATAGCAGCCCTTTTATTCCCTAACACCGGCCGCAGGGTTCCCTCTCCCTTCCCCATTGGCTACGGTAGTCAGGAGGTACAGACTTTCCATTCCGCCTACTTCATGTTCTCCTTAACATGTGCCCCCCCCGTTACATACATCGCATGTTGCACAAAGCAATAATTATGCCTCCCCTGGGTGTGCAAGTACATATTCATAAGCTCATTAAGCCTGCGTACTTCTCCTGTGGGGTCTTCACACCTAGCTTGTTCACGGAAACTTGTGGTTTAACTGACAGACTGGCTAGCAAGTTACTTAGTGGTTATAACAGGTGTCTAAAGCGACTGAGGGGAGGGGGGTGCTGTTTGTGGTTTGACAAAAACAGGTATTCAAGAGCAGAATTTCCTTCATTAGTCACTAATATTATAACAAAATCTAGGGATGTAGACTTGATTGACTTCACTGATGCCCTCTACAAGCCCAGGAGTTTGTCTGTATAGGGGTAGAACGATAGTGTCAAATAATTACATATGGTATAACATAGTGACTAGGATGTGATATATGATTTTTTAACACTGAAAATATTACTTATTTTATACTAGAGCGCATAAATTAATTACTGAATTGAAGACCATGTTAGATAATATACATTCCCATGTAATTACCAAAATGAAGAAATAAGGAAACCTGTTAACTGTTTCTAATTATTTTAAATCACTATACTGAGACTAAATTATAAACTTTTGTAATTTACTATTTCAGAGTAAACAGCATAATCTACTGAACTGCATTACTGTATAAGGCCAGTACATGAACAGTAATTGTCCTTAAGACAGGCCAGATGTCTCATGAATAATACATAGTTGAGCAAGTTGTCCAACAAAGCTACTGAAAGATGCTGTTCAGGGCAATATCACTCTGCATAATGTGATCATTATGAATGTAGTGATCCTTAAAATGCTGCTATTTTCATGGTCCAGCCTTCTGACTGATGGAATATGTGTGGTGATTTATGCATTTTTATGGAAATGCCTGCATGGAGTGTCCCTTTAGAAAGTTCTTTGGGAACTGCATACGTAGAATGAAGTAAAGAAAGCTTAGTGTGGCTGGCTTTTTCTGTTGTTTGTTTTTGTTTTGCACGCTTCTGAAAAAAAGATGCTTAACTTTAAGGCTTATTGTGAACATACAGATTTAAATACCTACCTGATCTGGTACTACCTTTGCTATTTTTGCATTTAAAAATCTGACCACACTATGTCTTAGAGCGGCATTGCTAGCAGAGAAATTATTCAGAACAGTTCTGTTACAAATTTAAAACTTCCAAATGAAATTGAGTATTTTGACAGGTTTGTCTCTTATTTCATCGATTGCCCTCTTTACTTAAAAACAAATCAGTAAGTTGTCTTGGTTTCTCATCAAATTACTTATTAATATAACTGATCTATTGGAACTCCTGTGTCAGTCACAACTGAGCATTATACTGATCCTTCAAACACTTATACTTTATGAATGTGAAGAGAGAACTGTAAAGTTAAGGTTGGGCAGAAGTATTACCAGGGTCAGGGGCTAAGTTATTCAAAGAACCTAATGGGATAAATTTGGTGTGTGAAGTATACTTAGCTCTCACTTTCCAAGAGTTGCATTTTATTAATTCTAGCAAACTCATTAAAAAATTTATCCTGTGTGACAGTCTGTGCCTGTTGAAATCAATGGCTAACTCTCATTCGTTTCAGTGGGGCCAGGATTTTACCTCAAATGCATGTAGCTTGTTGACTCTGTAAGACGTTAAATAGGTAAGGGGTGGGAGGAAAGCTACATTTGAAAGAGCACAGCTCAGTGGGAACCTCTTCTCAAGGTGAGGTGCCCTCATGCTCCTCTATGCCAGAAACTTTGCCTCTGTAGTAAGAACAGCCATGAAACAGTACTGTAGTTAAATAAATGTTTTGCAGACCTAAATATTGTCTTTCAAATCATTAGGGGGAGGCTATGTTACCAGGAACATTGCTGGCTCCAGAAAACATCCGGGGCATGGGCCCAGGCCATGCCCACTTGGCCACATTCTGGTGCCTGGGCCCAATAATTCATCAGGCTCCTGCTGCCTCCAGCCTGGCCCCACATCCCCAGCCAGTTTTGGAGCCAGGAGAGGCAGGCACCACTGCAGGTTTCCTGGCCTCAGTGCCCGGCTGGGCTGGGGCTGGGGCCGGGGCCAGGAGAGGCGGGCGCTGCAGAGGACACCCTGTCCAGGGTCCCCAGGCTAAAATGGGGCCTGCCTGGACACTTGGGGCACGGGTGCTGAGACTTGGGGCACATGCCCCCTGTGCCAGGTGCCAGCGACGCCCCTCTATGTTACTGCTTCGGAATGCAGCATTGCAGTATCGGTGAGTCCTTCTTCTCAGCCTTAAAAAGCCCTCTAAACAATCATAATATGAAGGATTACTATGCAGTAAAATGTATTGTAAACCTTTTGGCAAAATTGTGATAGCATGATCCCTATCAACTAGCAACTTGCACTGAAATCAGTGGCTCTCATTGTAGAGCAAGTATTTGGACTAAAGTATTGTATAGAGAGAATATGTCCATTATCATATCTACTTTTATTAGCTATATTATACTGTAGTGCAGTGTTTCCCAACCAGTGTGCCACAGCACAAGGGTGTGCCATCAGGCCGGAGCCGGTGTGCCATGGAATTTTTTTTTTAAAAACTACTCAAAGGTTTCTGGATTGCTCTTGAGCAGGGGTGGCCAAACTTATGGAACTCGAGCTGTACAAATCAATTATTAAACCTTTGAGACCCTCACTGAGGCATATAACCACATTTTTACCTACTCCAAAATTACTAAACTTAAAATTTATCGTAAAAACAGGAGAAATATTGATCCGACTAATGTCAGATTCTAATAATTACTTAAGGTTACCATGAAAACTAGATGTAGAAAACTGCAGGCTTGTGGCAAGTTTTTTAAAATCTGGACAGTAACTTGTCAATGCAGTAGCTAAAAGCTCTCTCAGATGCTGATCTTGAAGTATGGCACAATGTTTTGAATGTCATTGTGGAATACAATGCTTCACAGCAGTAAGTTGTGCCAAAAAGTGAAAGTAATCTACACTCAGTTTTAAACTTTTCTCCTTTTGTATTTTCATTTCTCAGTATTCCACATCATGTTTAGGACTTGTAAAACACTATTTTATTTTAATGAGTAAGCTGTATTAAGCCCTATGAGAAAATCTAAACATACCGGGGCTTCTCCAACCATGCTGCACTTCCCTCCCCCACCCCTGTTGCCACTTCCCTGCAGTCCCTTACCACGCTGATCCTTCTCGGCTCTCCCCAACCATGCCACAGTTCTGCCCACCCCCACTCTCACCACGTGGCCCCTTCCCTGGTGGCAGTGACCATCTCCCGCTTCCCTGCCAGCTCTTACCATGCTGCTGCCTCTCTGCAGTCCCCGATCATTGCACACTTGCCTCTGTCTCCCACCATGCTGCCCTTCCCTGCTGTGCTTTTTGAGGAGCCACAATTTTTCTTGGAAGAGCTGCATGCGGCTCATGAGCTGCAGTTTGGCCACGCCTGTGAATATTCATGAGTTCACTTGGAGACTATATGGCAGTGTGCCTCAAAATAAATAAAGGTATCAAGGTGTGCCACAGCAGAGAAAAGGTAGGGAACCACTGCTATAGTATCTTTGAATACCATCATCTCCAAAGAAGAATAATAGGAGATGCAGACCATTTCCTCATAGATGAAGAAAGGCTAAGGCAATTAATCCTTTTAGAAACCTGTCTAATGGAAGAGAAAAAGCATTTTGTTAATTTTTAAATGCCACAGAACTCCTTGGTTTTTTTACCTGTACATCTGTGATCTAAGTATCAGTTGATTTCCCCTTTTTAAAAAACTGCACAAATAAAATGTAAAGAAAATAGTTCGAGTTAATTAGCCCTTTTTATTTAGCTATTCAAGTCTAAATCACCTACATTACCATTAATAATAGTACTATTACACCATAAACATGCACAGCACTTGTCTAGAAGAACATATAAGAAACTTAAAGAAAAAAAAGTCAAGGCTATTTTAAAATTCTTTCCTATAGGCTACTTGGTACAACCTATTGTCATTCACAATGCTTCATTGATCTTAATAGGAAGTTCTGCTTAAAACTCTTGGCACAGCCTACCCCACACCTAGGAGCAGGATGCTGATTAAAGCAGTGGCAGAGGTTCATTTGGATCAAGCCTGTCATCTCTTTTGCTTCAATTTGTTGTGTGACAAATTTAAATTTCAAAATCAGATTCACAGAACATTTTGTCTGGCTCCCAAGATACGATTTCCCTGTCCAAAAATATGCACTGTTGGATGAATGCCACTGGGTTGCTTCTTATGGTTTTGCAGTTAAGTCTTCCTTGTTTTGTTAATAGGTTTAATACCCAAGTCACTAAAAACTGTACGTAAAGTTTCCAATACAGGCAGCAAACTCCATAAGTAAATCAGAGAACTTAAATAAAATTGGGGTACATCTTGATTAAAAAGGATAAACCTGTTCAATTTTGTAAAGTCATTGGGCCAGAAAGAATGACTTTACTGATCTGGGCACTCATGTGGTTGGTAGAAGTGTCCAGTCCACATGCTTCAATCACTCTTTTATTATTCAAGTTAGAACAGCTCCCTCAGGAGAGACTGAAGGAGTGCTACATTAGACCATCTCAGTGGTAGGAGACCTTCCCTGAGGGGTAGGAGAACCCTGTTCAAATCCCTGGCTGGATGGGTGAAATTGTCTTTCCACATTTCAGATGAGTGCTCTAGTCACTGAGCTAAAAGGTTTAAGAGGGGCACCACCTTCACCAGTTACCAGGTTTTGAATGGGACCTGCTCCAGGAGGTGACTTCTGAGCAAATCTACTAGATCAAGTCACATGTGTGAGTGAAGCAAATAAATGTCTGTCTTCCCTGATTTGTAGATCACTGAGACTTGAGTGAGAGACTGGTACCCCAATGCCCAGAAGGAGGCAGCAGTGCCCATGTTCAGAGGCAAATGTATGAGCCTAAGGAACTTTTACTATGAACATTTAGGCACAGAGTGGGGTAGGCACCTACAGGGTTGGGTGGGGGTTCTGTGAATTGCAGTGAAGTAAAAATAGGGATTTAGGCACTTAAATCTGAGAACAAGAGCTTAAGAACTTCTGTGAATCCAGGTCAAATAGTTTTAATTACAAACCTGGTAGCTCTCAGTCATAGCATGGCTCCTACTCTGCTTGCTCCTTAACTGGTAGCATGAAAGTCAGGGAGTGGCTTGCAGTTAGAGAGCTCAAAAACTTGGCTCAGCACTGCAGCTAGAGTTAAGCTGTGTCTGGTTCTCCTTTGTGAAGAGGAGAATCAGCCTTTATCTTGGCTCCATTACCTTACACCCACAGTGGCTCCTTCTGAGACTACTCTGACTAAGCAATAGAGCTGGACAGAGCTTGCATTCATGTAAGCACATGCCTAAGTGCTTTGCTAAACTGATGCCTTTACTAGGAATTTTTAAAAAGTGAATGTGTTATGCTGCCTGGAAGAGTGTTTTCTGGCACAAGCACAAACAGCTCCTAAAGGGCATGGATTCTTCTGTTTGGGAAAGACCTCCAGTTCAGGCAATAATTCAATGTGGAAGCTCAAGGTAGGGTAGCTGTTTTTCATGACTGAGAGGAAAACTACATGTAACAGTAAATTAGTGGCAGAAGGGGAACTGTCTATCTTCTCTTTGGGTAGTAAAAAGCTGAGGGTTTGGGAGGGGGCAAGTTTTATTAAACTTGTAGTGTTTAAACTTGACCTACAGTCTTCGGGGGATGGGATCTCTTTTTGGCTAGTACAAAATGACACATAACAGGACATATCTGTATTAAAGTAGTGCCTAGAGGCTCCGAGAGTGCTCAAGTCACTCTGCATGTGGCACTGTACAGAGATTAAGAGCAAAAAGTGATAGAGAGAAGAGCTCAGCTGAGTTGCTTGAGGCAGTAAAACTATTACCAGGATTCTAGTATAGTGCTTTATCCACATGAACATCTTGCATCTTGTATAAAAGGGAGATTGGAATCACTTGAACAGTGCTGCAAGCCTGCCTAAGACTTCTTTTAAAGCTTTTTGTGGGAGAATGAAATCTTCATTTTTGGATTTCTTCAAGGCTGAAATGAGCATTTACAAGCAAAAAGAAGCTCTAACCCAGCTACTTGGACATGTTTATAGCTATACATATTCAAGTCTCCGTGGCAGCTTTTGAAGATTTGAAAACTTTTGTTTTTTGTATGCCTTCCTGGACTTGCCCATATAATAGACATGCATGCAAAGCTTCCAAAAAATGTAGTGGATATTTTTTCACCGTGGAACATCTCAAAGCTGAGCACTGGAACTTATTGCAAGATGGCTCCTATGAAACAAATATTTTAGAATCTGGAGTTTTAAAAAAGCAATTGTAGCAGCTCTGAAGGTGCACTAAAGTTTCTTGGCCAAATTCAGCCATGGCTCAATGAGGCACAATTTAATTAAAATCAGTGGAGCTGTGCCTGTTTATGGCAGGATAGATTTATCTGTCCAGCTGTAATGAATGCACATTAACTCCATAAGCTACAAAGTCACAATAAAACAGTTATTTATAATTACTGTAGAAATACAGTAAGCCTTACAGCTCAGTATTTGACTATTTTTCCTCAAACTATAAGAAATAGATTAGCTCACCCTGTCAGAGTTTTATCCCAAAGGAGTAATTTGAGTGATTGGGTTTTTTCAAATCCTTGATGAAAAATTAAGGGCCTTATTTTTCTCTGACAAATGTAATTCAAGACTAATTCCATAGAAGTCAATGACCTAGGTTAGTGTAAAGAGGAGAGGTATGTGACTGAAATATTACCAGATTAATTGTATATTTATTTACATTTATGATGACAAGCAGGTAACCTACAGAGCTGCTCCATTCATTTTGGCAGTGTTTCAGGGCACTAGAATGTAATGCTTAATCCTGAAGTCCAAGCTCGCTTATCACGCGTGGAGAAGAGTCAGAGTTCCTCAAGATGACATTTGTTTAATTATAAAAGACAACTGACAAAAGCCACACCTCTACTAAGTTCTCCCTCATCATTATGAGGTGAATCCTGTCCCCTCTTCTGTGAGTGTGGAAGATCCCCTGGCAATGACACAATCACAATTCTGCTGTGGATGGGAGAGAGCTGGACTTAAATGAATGGGGTCACCCCTGAAAGGCATGCAGCTTCTCTCTTCAAGAACTCCTTTTCAGTCAGTGGGGTGGATGAGGGTCAATGCAGAGAATCCATTGCTCTTGTATTCCCTTTCATTGTAGGAGAGTATATGTGCCTGAGGTATGTGCTAAGGAGCTGGGGGGGAGGAACAATTCCCCATAGCAAAGGCTAAAGAGACTACAGTTAGCTATTAGCCCCACTTATGTTTTCCTTTATGGAGAGTGACAGGAGGATGTGCATAGTCTTAAGTGAGTCCTGTTCTATGTTGACAGAAGTTTGAGACAATGCTGCTTATCTAAACTCTCTGTAGTGTCTGTCTCTGCTGTCAGAGCAGGACATTCAAATTAATGGTGCTGTAACTCAGTTTGATAGCAGCACCCCTGCAAATGATGTGCCACTGAGTTGGAAATCTACATTTTGCATTTAGGTCTGTGCAGCTGGAGAGTAGTGCTAACTTGCTCTTACTGTTTTCCTAGTCTGCTGCACCATGTGAACATAGCTCCTCCCCTTCCTGCAGTCCTGGAAAGTTTTCAATTAATTCCTTTCCCTGCATGCAGCAGTATGCTCTTTGTGTCTGGCAGACAAACAGCAAGGAAAACTTTCCTGCCTTTTTTTTTTCCCTTTAGAGAAGAGGGGTGGGGTGGTGAGTGGAAGACAACGGCCTCCCCACAAGACTCTATACCTACTACCCAGAGTGCAATGTGTTTCAGGAAACAATCGAAATGTAGGAAAATGTTAAATAGTGGGCAGTGGGCCATGGCTGCTTTGCAGGATATGTTATGGGTTTGCAAGTGGATAAGCAGTACCTTTAAGTTCCTAGTAAGTTTTGCTTAGGATAGGAGTTTTATTATGTTTTTGGTATTGGGCAGTATGTAATCTTAACTTTGTGCAGTTTATTAGAGTATTGCTTAGTATAAGGCTTCTCTGTTTTCTGGCCTTTTGGATAATGTCTGCAGTTCACAAAGATACTCTTCCTTTCCTTTTTTCCCTTGCCCTCAACATCATGTTCTTGCTTATCTCCTGTTCTTGTCCCTATCCCCTTTGTGATGTTATGTGCCCCAAGGATTACTAATTCAGCAGTTTACTATTAGTAAGGAATAGAACACTTGTGCAGACTGGATATGATCAGTAAACAAAGGTGTGGATAATTATATGAATATTAATATTCATTAAACTATAACCAAATAAGGATTTTTTGTGTATTATCATACTGCTATGTATAAAAAGAATTAGTAGACAACCCTGCTCAGCTCACTCAAGACATCGAGGGAACAAATGATGGGTAATAAAGGGTGTCATTTGACCCAAACCTCCTCCAGGACAACCTGTTAGAAGAAAGAGTAATGCAAACAGTAGGAACAAGAGACCCCAGCATGGAATTTGCCATGTGATCACTTGTATTCATCTTCTGTGATTAGACAGCCTAAAATCAAATTATACTCCCACTCTCAGTGTAGATAAACCCTGAGACTTGCACAACGTATAGGCCTCATTGGGCCTTATATGTGGATGAGAATTACACTTGCCATCAGAGACTACAGATCTAAAATCCTGGGCCACAAGGTTCTGAGAAACCAATAAGTTAAGCCAGTCACTCAGCACCTCCCAGAGCCTGCTGTCAAAACCAGGAGCTGAATTCTGACAGAGGAGTCCAGTTCTGGGATCTGGCTGCCAGAAGGAATTCTTTGGGGTCTCATTGGTTCCCTGATGGTATTTCACTGAAGCACAGGAACAGGAAGTTGTCCATATAACAACTATTTTTCCCTGCTTAGGGCTGCTTCCCTTGTGCCACCTGTGTGACTTTGGTCTCCTGATAACCTGACCTTACCCATCTCCTGACTTTCAGTGTGCCTTTTGGAATAGCTGTCTCTGATCCCTAGGGTTTTTGACACAGCCTGGGGCCTGACTGCTGCTCAGACCAATAGGTTAGACTGCCCATATTCTGGTTGTGACATCTGCAAAGAGCTTCTTGGCTCATTTAATGTCTGCTTAGGTTTTCAGTTACAGAGACCTTTTAAAAATATATTTCTAATACAGACTGCAAAACATACTTAACAGAACCCACTCACACTAACATTCCCATCTAATTCTTTTCTAGAATATGCTTAGAATCCAGATTTTTGGGCTAAATGAATCTTCTATGTGATTACAAAGGTATTGCTTAACAATGGAAATCAATTACTTTTTTCAATGTTTAAGAAAATAAATATGCCCAAACTGGGACGTTGCATGCCAGCTGCATTACTATGGATGTTTCGTTGACAATGGAAAGACTGATACACTCTATCCTTTCCATAGTTTAGGGTGTATCATTCTGGCTTATTTACACAGATAATCATTTGAAGCCATTTAAGACAATAAAGGGGAAAACTTATTGAATATTTTTTAATAAAACAACTGCAAACTGCTTGGTTTTGGGTGTTTCTGATACGTATGATAAGGATTTAGGTATTTTGTGTGTAGGTAAAAGGAAAATTTAACTTAATGCAACTCAAGTAGGGTTGTGAATGTACTTGTATGTCATGGAGTAGATTCCAGTCTTAAACAGTACAAAGCCTGCAGAACTAGAGTAACATCCGGATTTATACTTTAAGATCAGAGTGTGATCCAGAGCTTTAGAAAACTAGTTCTTTGGAAAGGTGGTATATTTTTAAATGACTTCATTGAGTAACAAGGAAAGCTACAGGAAAAATGGAATGGGAACTGAAGCATCAGAGTGCAGCTAGTTTGTCTTTGTAGTGGGCCAGACCCTCAGCAGATGTAGGTTGACACAGCTCCATTGAAAGCAATTGCACTAGTTTACATCAAATGAAGGGTTGTAGTTTCCTTATAGCGATAAAAATCAGCAGGTATATTTACCATGAGATCCTCTAGACGTGTAAAATGTTACTACATTTCTCTACTGTTGATGTTAATAACAATCTTGTATTTATGATAGTCTTTTATCAAGTGTATATGTGGGCAAATGGATACAGAAATAATCAAAGCTTATGGTAAAGCCAGAGAATGTTATGGTTTAGACAAGTCGTGAATTCTGAGGCAGGTGGGCAGGGGGCAGGTAGGGCTGCAGCAGCCCCCACCTGGGCTGGGGGCAGACACCTAGCCCAGGCGGGGGCAGAGCAGGCTCCCTGCCTGGGGGCGTGGGTCACCTAGCCCCCTGCTACCCTCTTTCCCCACCTTAGCCTCAGGGCAGGAGCAGGGGGCTAGGCTGGGAGCTGCTTGCCCAGAAGACTGCAAACAGCTCCCAGCCTGGTCAATTTCACTGTGAAGTTGACCAGGCTGGGAGCTACTTGCAGTCTGCTGCAAGCAACTCCCAGCCCCATTGGGCTTCTAGCCCTCTGCTCCTGGGGAAAGGGGGTAGCAGGGGGCTAGGCGACCCATCATGCCCTTCCCCTAAAGCAAAATAGCAAGTCCACTGTTTGGACATGCTATTTCGCTTGGGGCTTTTCCCTTGTTTCGAATTGACTTGTAGTTATTTCGAATTAAGTCATTTCGAAATAAGGGCTTTATTTCGAAACAATGCCCTACGTTTGGACATAGCCCTTGTCTTATAATAAAGAAAGGAAATGACTGGATTAGATCAAGCCCCTCTCCAGTATATTTCTTCCAAAAGGCTTAGAAGCTTTAGCCGTCCCTCAAAAGTGTTACTTTCACTCATTTTCTGAAAAATAAGTAAAATACAAGAAAATGTTTCAAGTTTATATTGTTTGTGTGCCCTTTTCATATTCTTTCCACTAATTTTCTAGCAAATAAGTTGCATTAGTGCAAGTATGTGTGAAAAGTGAATGTTAGGCTCAAATATTCACCAGAAACAAATTATATATGCTTGAAATATTTTTTGTAACTAACCAATAGAGTTTTAACTGAAGCCATTCACTTGAGGAACAGAAACAATACGACAGACCTTATGCAACTAACTAGCACGGTGGATATTCCAGATTTTGAATGCTTGCAGTGGCTTCTCATCTAAGAATGGCCATGCTGGATGAGACCAATGATCTCACTAGCCCAGTACCTTTCTTCTGACAGTGGCCAATGTCAGATGCTTCAGAGGGAATTACAAAATGGGTAATCATTAAGTGATCCAGTGTTAGTGAATTATCTATAAACCAAGACATAATGGAAGAAACTGATTCATTTTTGAATAACAAATGTTGGCAATCCATCATTCAATATATCAGAAGGTACATTTTGCTTCTAACTAGTAACAATAATTATTCTTCCAACTCTGCTAAGAACCTTTCCCCAAACAATAAAATTAAGAAGCTACCAAATTATGTATTGAACTTCATTATTTACATCATCATCTTTTCTTGCATTTGTGTTATGTCTAGATTGTAAAAGAATTTCATGACTATTGTCTCTATACTCATCCACTCTAGCCTGCACTGGTACACTGTCTACAATTTAAGAGATTTTGTGCTTACCTCAATCTGTAGTTCCCAGTGCACTGGTGTCCTTGTACAAATACTGAATACATTATGGTGCTGGCCATTGCTCTGTCATCTGCAGATTTAGGCTCCATTTCAACAATACATATGCATAACCTGAAATGTGTGCTTCAGTGTTTAGCTGAACTGGATCCTCAATTAGGAATTAATAATCAGAAAACCAGCTACCCTAAAGGGGCACAGTGGGGATTTGCCTCCTTCCTAGAGTGATGATGTGTTCAGTTAAATACATTGTATGGGAATTAAAGCAATTACTTCTATTTGAAATAATGACTGCTGCCAACGCAGGGGAAAGAGCCAGACACCTCACTGTGCTAGGAAAATGAATGAGGCAGTGTCAGTTCAGCAAACAGCAATCAGTACAGAATCAGTAAAAAGGTGTTAATGACATGTAGCCAAGGAGGTCTTTCAGGCACTCACACACAGAAGGGGGTTCAGTCGTTCTCAGCAATCTATTGCAAACAGATCACAGAGGGTTTAGACACATGAAATTGTTTTACAAAAGACTTTTTTTGGAAGTGAGAAATGGGGAGGGCAGGACCATAACTAGGTATTATGCAGCTTGGGGCAAGCAGCCCCAATGGCACCCCAATACAGCCTGGGGCCTGCTCTGACCTGGGCACAGGGAACCAGATGCAGCCCCAGTCCCTTGGCCGGGCAGCGGGTGTCTTTCCCACTGGCAGCCAGAGCCAGGCAGGGCGTACCTTCCCTGCTGGCGGCCAAGGTGGACGAGGAGTGCATTCTCTGCAGGCGGCCAGGGCCAGGTGGCAGGCTTTCTGGTCCCAGTCCCCAGGGCCCCTGCGCCTTTCCACTTACCTGGCTGTGGGTCCCAGGAGGCTGGAGCTGCCTTGGCAGTGTGGCATGGCCAGAGGCTAACCCCCCCCCCCCAGCATGCACCTGAGGATGCCCAGGGGCAGGGCGGGAGATGAACTCCCCCAGCCCCAGCCTGCCTCCCAGAGGAATGTGTCTTTGGCAAAGGCAAATTCCTCTTCAGGGTCGGTCTGGCACCCTCTAAAATTCAGCACCTGGGGCTTTGCCCTGTTCATCCTGCCCTACTTATGGCTCTGGGGAAGGATGAGCTGAAGGCAGGGAACAATGCTGAATGCAGTAATAGTGAAAAGAGCATTACTGATGATGGCAGACAGTAAATGAGCCCTTACTTTGGACTGTGATTTGGGAGCAAAAATAATCAATGTACTGTATATTCCTTTATCCAATCTCATGGTGGGCACAGATTTCTGTTCGAGTAACTGAGAAGGCAGGAGACACTCGGAAGCAAGGTAGCATCCCTCAAAACCAGGACTTCCTCCTCTTCCTTGTCCTCTTAGGCCTGGCTAAGGGTCTGTGCTCTGTCTTCTGTCCTCCCTGCCATGACAGCAGAACTACAGAAAACTGTATTTTACTTCTGGGCTGGTGATACCCCATACTTACAGGCACATGGTGCAGGGGAGAAACGGTCTTGATGGAGTGGGGCAGAGCAGAGAACCCAAAGGGAGGGCATGTATATCATGCAGGGGACAAGGAAGGGATGCAAATAGTGTGACAGTTAGGATTCATAGGGTTTCAGATCAATGTGGATGTACTATATATTTGATTTTGCAAAAAAACCCATCAAAACAAGGAGATAAGTCTCAATATAGTGCTGAGATAGTCTCACCTGAAGTAATGTACTTAACTTTGGGATTTAATTATAAGCTTGAGTTTCAGACTCTAGGAGGTAAGGAGCTCAGTGTTCTCATTTATTAATGAACAGTGGAAAGTGTGGCTGCAAGGTTTCATTTGCATAATATTTCCATCCAGAATTCCTTCAATGACACTTCAGGAGTCACCATAACTATGCATAAACACAGAATTGGTTGGAAAGTGGATATGAAATAAGAGAGGTTTTGTATAAGAAAAACATGTTTGGTGGCAAGGATGACATTTAAAGATCTTGTAATCTATTGCTTCCTCTCCATTGAATGTTCTGTGCTATGGGGAGAAATTGTTGCTAAAACCATAAAGGAAAGTAGAATGGTTGAACAAACTGCAATAAGACTTGTTTCACATAGCCTCTACAAATAAAGGTGAAATTCTTATGGTTGGTTGGGTAGTAGAGCCTCAGGACAAGACCAGGCAGTACTTTCCCAGAGCCGAGAAATAAGCATGTGCAAGTGCTCCTTGGGACTGTGGGATTATGCTGCCCACTGACATCAAATTGCCAGTGAAATTTAGTGAATGATAAAAGAACATTTTCACAATAGTGGATGGAGAGCTGAGTATAGACTACTGCCAAAGTTGCCAAGGGGGAGTGTTTTATTTAGCATTTTTACAGTTTGTTGCTTTATTTTCCAAAGCTGACATCATATTTCCTTTTCTCCTAATGAAGTTATTTGCTTCATAAACAGACTTAATACTTTGAGTGGGGAAGTATTGCCTTGTAAGGATGTCCATTACAGGTACTTATTGATCCTATTCTCACTATGTGTTTGTCTTGTTTATTTACAAGTAGTAATACCTGGCATCGCCCAGGGAAAATATAGTAAAAGATGTGATGAATGAACTATGTCAATTACATTATCATAGCATATTTTATTGGAAATATTTTTCTTTTATATTACTTTAAGAAATTAACATAGCTAGTGATGTGCTGACAATGCTTTTACAATTAACTCCTTTCTTGTTAACAAAAGGTATGGTGAATGAACTGTAAATTACTTTAACATAACATTTTATTGGAAATACTTTTTCTTTTATAATATTACTTGAAGAAATTAAGATAGCTAGTGCTGTGCTTATGAAATGCATTGGCATTTAACTTATTGCCCAATAATAAGCAATATTTTTTCTTCCATGGGCAAGGACATACAATTTTTTCCCCATTCCAACTCTTGAAGTAGCAATATATGCTTGAGTATGACTGAAGCAGTGGAACATCAAATCTACTGCAGCAACTTTGAATGTTTGTCCTTGTGATCTGTTAATAGATGTGGCAAATGCTAGGTGGACTAGGAATTGTAATCTCTTGAATTGGAATGGCATATCTGTAAGTATCATTGGTATTCTTGGTATTAGTACCGTTTGGTATTAGTATGTGACACACTTAACAGAAGAGACCAGCAAATCCCTATGTTCAGGTGCTACTAAAAGCTAATTATCAGTGGTCCCAATAGGGGCTCTAGGAGAACCAATTTCAAGATATAATCAATAGTTATTTAAGTTAGGAAAGCAGTAGTGTCTGTTCAAAATCTTTTGTTTATAGCTCTTACCATTTCCAAGATCTTTCAGGACAAACAAACTTTTGGAAATATTTGTAAGATATAAACTATTTTGGGGGTTGTATTTTTAGACTATTTTGGGGACTATATTCCACTGTATGCCTGTTCAGTACCTACCACAATAGGCCACTAATCTTGCTTGTATCCCAGAAACTACTGTACTACAAATTATAAATATTTCTGTTGGAATGGGCACCAATATTATCTGTTCTATTTTGTTTTCTTTTCTTTATGCAATATATATTAATGGAACTAATAACTGTTCATAAGAAGTTGTTAAAAGATCATTAAAATGGCAAAATTGAGCATATAAAGTTTAGAAAACATCAGAAAGAAAGCTTTCTGAGCAACCAGAGACGATTTTTATGTATGCCATAAAAATGATTTTTTTTAAATCAATCAATCCCTAAAGTAACCGTTTAAAAATGTATATCTCTGGAGGTGCCAGGTTTAAGATGAATATTCAGGGACACTAAATCTAGAAGCTGTGCTAGATATAGGTATTCCTTAGATCCCAATTCTGCATTACTCACAGCTGCTGCTATGTGAGAACTCAACATGAGTGAGAAGTCCTAGAACACTCCTAAATTAGTGATTCAATTGACCTGTTGTGGATCTTCAACCAAAGGAGGCTGCACTGTGGCTGCAAACACTTCAAAGAGCTTTCCTCTGCCACCAGATAACCTCTGTGTTGCTCGGGGTCAGCTTCAGCCAGCTCCAGAACTTGATCTGATCCAAGAAATGGGTTATTTTGGTGGTAGTGACGTGGTGGTATGTGGTGAAGGACAGTAAAATGGTGTCATCTGCATATTGCTGGCACATGAGTCCATATTGTCTGACCAGTTCACCTAGGCTGTGTTCACGCACAGGGGGTTATTTCGATATAAGTCATTTCGAAACAACTTATATCGAAATAACACCTTATTTTGAAATAACTTAGTGCGAATTAACAAAAAGTTATTTTGAAATAAGGAAAAAAGCAGGAAACAAAATAGCATGTTCACTGTGTGAACACGCTATTTTGCTTGGGGAGGGGGCTGCAGGCACCAGCGGGGTTCAGCGCAGCCCAGCGCTGCTCCCCACCAGTGCCTGCAGAGAGGGGCTGCAGGCACCAGTGGGGTTCAGCACTGGGCTGCACTGAACCCTGCCAGTGCCTGCAGTCCCGCTCTGCAGGCGCCGGCCAGGGGACACCCCTCAGCACCCTGGCCAGAGTGCTGAGGGGGCAACCCTTCAAATGTTGTTTCGGAACACCTTGTTCCGAAACAACATGTTCACACGCATTGTTTCGAAACAAGGGTTTCGAAACAAGGTTGTTTTGCCCCCAAATGGGTTTTAACTTGTTTCGAAACAACTATGCGTCGTGTGAACATGTTTTTTTTTTGTTTCGAAACAACCTCGTTGTTTCAAAACAAAAATGCTGTGTGAATACAGCCCTAGTGATGTATGTAGATAATGAATAGGAACAGAGAGAACTGATTCTTGGTGGATTTCACAAGTGTGGAGCTAGTAATGTAAGTGTAATTTCCATCTCTTCTCATTGGGTACATCCCTCCAGAAGGGATGTATCCATTTTAGAGCTTCTCCTTGGACCTCTGCTACATCTCACAAATGGGTAGAGCAGCATGGCCTGGTCAAGTGTTGAATGCTAAAAGAGGAGGAGGCTTGATGTCTGTCCATTGTCCTTCAACAGCAGATGATCATCGATCAGTGCCACTAACATCGTTCTGTCTCATGAACCCAAACTGTGCTAAATCTAGGATGTGGGATCCAGTAAGACTGAGCTTGAAGCTTGCCTTTAGTTTCTTTGTGAGGTTGCTCTGTAGCAGAAGATTTAACGCTGGGTGGTAGTTGGCTAGAACTGATGTGTCCAGGGTCAGTTCCTTCAGTCTCTACCACACTATTGCATGTTTGAAGGAGGAAGATTCTGCCATTGAATGAAATCCTCAAGTATTCAACACTCATTGGTTTCTGTCGGGAACAACAGGAGCTACTGAGTACAAAGTACTTCAGAACAACTCTCCTGAATGAAAGTCAGTTCTCAGATTTAAAAACATTTTTAAAAAGCTCTTTGAAACACACAATAAGTACTTAACCTAAGGAGAAAAGCTTCAGAGACTTAGTGGGGAGGTGGAGGCACCATAAACTATTATTGTCAAATTGTTTAAAGTGCATGTTTAAGTATGTGGATGCAGATTTTTCCATCAGGCCTAGAAAAAAATTAGCATGAGGAGCATAGTAATCATGTTACAATATTAAGATCATTTTCATTCTATCGTTAAGCAAGGATTTACTGAGACTGTAATTCAATCTGTAAGGCCACAGAATGCAGATATAGAATAATATAAAGTTAATCACCTAATCTGCAAATAGTGAGTCCAATGAATGTGAAGTATGAATACTGGTGTAAGTATTACTTCGATTTTTCAAACAAGTCCTTGCCTATTTCTTGTATTTTAATGTGTTGACTTTATGAAGTCAATCTAAATATATTACATTTTGTTTCTAAGACATTCAATTTAGAAATGGAAAAAAAATTAGATGAAACTTTTATGCTTTTGATTTCATAATCATGCTGTCATTGTCATTATTTTTATGACTAACTTGCATAAAAAGCTAGAGAATTTGCTATGGTAACTGAAGAATTGAATGACAATGGTTTTTGATTCAAAATCAATTCAAGCCAAAGGAAAGAGCTGTGTTGATCCCAATTGGCATTGACTCAAGCTCTTAATGACCTTTCAGTTCTATTTTAGTCATTAGCATATTCTATAGCTATGCTTTAATAATCAAAACGAATTGCAGCCCTCTGAACCAGCCTTTACAATACATGTATTTTTAATGAATCACCACAGAAGAGCATTCTTCAATCCCATCAGCTAATAAAGCTGTATTAGTTACACCGGTCCTGTTGAAGTTAATGGTAAGACTCTACGCACTTATGGGTTGAGATGGGTGAAGAACTGACTGTTTGACCAGAAAACTTGAAAATCAGAAAAGATACTTCATTTGGTTCTGAAAATGGTGGGGCATTTGTTAGCCAAGTCTAGTCAATTGTATAATCTTTGACACAGTGGTTGGGGACTTGTATCGATGTGGACAACCCAAATGTGAATCCCTGCTCTGGAGCAATGACCTGAACTCTAAGCTATCCACCACTGAGGTGAGCATCCCAGTCACCAGCCTGTAGCTACACGTCTCTCGTTCTCTCCTGTTGAAACTGTTCCATTTGGTATAAATATGTAAACATGCAGTACATGACAGAAAGCATCTGAGAGATAATTAATAAACTATACACCCAATATTCTTTACCCAGCTCTACTTTTGATATATATATCTCCTTGTTTTTAGAACAGGGTTTCAAGCAAGACCTTGGAGACTAACTTTAGAGACTTTCTAAAATTAAAGTTTGGAACTGAATGTGGTGGTTGACTATCATCTGCATTCAAAATTAATTTCCTTTCTGTGACAACATCTGTACTCGTATTCCCCTTAGTCAGGAAGGAATTGATCCACTTGAAATTGCGATCTCAAACTCTCTGGAGCTCAGTTCTTTCTCAAATATAACTGTGCAGTGTCTGAGGTCAGTGGTATAGCTATATATCCAAAGCCAGCTATAAAACACTTATTTTATATGAAGACTATTTGAAACAATAAGATTAGAGCAGTGAGGAACATCTTACTCAAGACCTGAGTGCAATTCAAGTAACTTTCTCTGATCCTAAGGCTCAGCCTGATAAAGTCCTGGGTGTGATGACTTAGTTGGGGTTGATTCTGCTTTGAGCAGGAGGTGTACTAGATGATCTCCTGAGGTCCCTTCCAACCCTAATATTCTAAGATTTTGAGGTTTGGCATTTGGTAAACAGACACCTCAGTCTGTTTAGACTTGGGGAAACACTTCTAAAACCCTTTTTCACCCTTTATTAATGAAAAAGGTCCCTCTATCCGACCCAGTACAGTCAGGACCTCTCTCAGGATCTGGGTGATAAAAGCTTGGGGTCCCAAGAGATGGTGAGAGTGGCAGTTGGATGCTGAAGGTTGCTTCAATAGTGTCTATTTGTTCTTTTGTGGGGCCCCCTTCCAAAGCCATGTTCTTTAAGGACGAACAGCATATCACCCTCTCTTTATTTTGTCCACTAATTAGGCTAAATATCCAATACACCAATTTTCATTTATTGTGGTTCCTATCTTATGGGGTGTGTGTGTTTGTTTGTTTGTTTGTTTGTTTCCCAAGCATTATTTTGACATAGTCCTTGAATCATAATAACATGGCCTTTTCTTATGCAGATTAATTTAGTCCATTTGTTTTCTCTTGCACCTGTTCATAACATTCTTCATTACAATTGATTTTACAATTAAAGTAAATTTCTCACAGGTAAGTATCACAACAAATCTTAGTAAAAGGAATTATTTTGAAATCTCCTTGCATTGACTGTGCTATGTGGCAGACATACAAGTTACAAGCTCTAGTAGTTGAAATAAGGAAGAAAATGGATTTAATTATCTAAAGATGAAACCACCAAATGCGCCCTTAGATGATTTGTCCTAACTGTGTGTTTTGATATTGGAGAATGCATAATGTAAAGTAATAACAAACTGGGGAAAAATTAAGAACCCAACTGATTGATTAAGAACACAAGAGAAAAACAATCTATGGCTTATTTGTCTTGTATTCATTTCCTCTTCGTACCTGTCCTAAACTCTATGGAGCAAATCTTCAGATGGTGAAACGTGGCCAAGCTCCATTAAAATCAATGAAGCTCTGACACTTTTCACCAAATGAGGATCTACCCTAATAACTTGCAAAGAATGATTAATATATTTTTGCTTAAATTTGTATCAATATAATGAAAACATTGCATAATCATGACCAGTGACACTCACAAGCAGGATTTATTATTTTTGTATCCTGTTGCTTTCATCCTGGTTTTCTGCATGAGAAGTGACATAAGAAGTCTCTCTTTTCCTTTGAAGTTGGTAATGGACTAATAACAGAAATAATGCTTAGAAGATGTGACACTCAGAATGTGAACAGTCATGAATTTCAGCTCATCTCTAAAAGCTAATCCTTTACAGTTCGGATAAGCCAAGAGAAGAGCAGCTCAGAAAAAGGTGTTCCTGGCTCAAGCAGTTTTGCAATTTTTGACTTGTTCTGCCCCCTTTTACACTGGGATGAAACTAAGACTGTTTGACATTTTTCTGCAAAAAAGCAAGAGACGGTAGAAAGAGATTGGTCTACCCCACCTGAGTAAAGGCAGTAGCTATATACCAGGGGTCAGCAACCTCTGGTACCCATACCAGAAATGACATGGGGGCTGAGCCTGAACAGCATGCAGCACTGCTCAAGCCCCCCCACTGTCCCCATTCCTCCAGGCCCCTGTTGGCCATGCTTCCCTGTTGGGGGTATGGCCAGCAGGGACAAGGAAGCTCCGGAGCGCAGCTCCTGGCCCCTGCTGGCCCTGCCCCCTGTTGGGCAGGGCTAGAGGGGAGAGGTTTGGGTTAGCTAGCTAGGAGCTGCTGCTGCCAGTGGTGGGTCCTGGCCCCTACCCCGGCCCCTGGATATTGCCCACTGACCCCCAGAGGCTGCTTGCTGTTGTCGGGGGCAGGTGCCAAGCGGCCCTGACCCCAATCTGCGGAAGCCACATGCTGCTGCTGGGGATGGGAGCTGACCCATGGAAGCTGCCCACTGCTGCCAGGGGCAGGTGCTGGCCCCAGCCCCAGTACCCCCTGAGGGTGCAGTGGGCAGGGCTGGCATGGGGGTTGGTAAAGGTTGCTGACCCCTTCTATATACTATAGTTTAAAGTTACACTGAATAGAAATGACATGGTTGGTTCAGTTCAACAAATGGAAATATTTCTATTTAGGTCAGTGTCACCTGAAACTGAATATTTTGTTTCATTTTTCCAAATGAAAAACTATAAACTTGGCAAAACTTATTTTTCCATGGGAAACTCAGTATTGTCTGTTTACAAGAATTTGAAAACTACACTTGGCATATTAAGGATGTTAAACATGTACAGCTGAACATGCATTGCAGGTTAGGTTGATGAGGATTTGTTTGAGTGAAGGCTAATAATACTGCTGTACTCTAAATTAAGTGAGAGGTAGACTAATAAAGGCTATAAAGTCATTCATTTAACTTCCCTCGTGTAAAGATTAAGCCAGAACAAAACAAAATCTGTGAGTGAGAAATAGAATCAGTTAAAAGATGGAGGCTCAGCAATTTTTCACTGGCTGGGACTTTTCCAGGCAGTTGATATCTAACTCCCTAATCATGGGCCATATTTAGAGAAAATTTCTAACATTTTTCACCCTGCTCCCAGTATGTTTCCCACACCGGACTTGCAAAGAATCTTCAGAAGCCAGTCTTAAAGCTGTCTGTCTCAGTTCCTGTTGGAATGGAATCTTTTCCCAGCTGGAACTGGGGGAATCGGGTGTATCTTTTTTAAAAAACCCAGCATTATTCTGGTTCTTTTTATTCCATCTAAGCCTTGGTCTATGCTTACCTGGAAATTCAGTGGCAGTCAATGGGAGTTACACAAGTTATGCAGACTAGCTTGTGTAACTCTCACTGACTTCCTAATTCTCCATCAGCATGGCATCTTCACTGTGCTGTGCTGATGGCAAAAGCATTCCTGTCGATGCAGAGCTATGCCACTTGAAGGGGTGATTTTAATGCATTGACTTATGGATCAATTGAGCAAGTCTCCACTGGCCATTGAATTGATCCAGAAAGATCAGTCTGATGGTAGTGAATTTGCTGCCATCATTGAAGACATGGCTAAGAGATGGCAAAGGGGGTAAGAACTCCCCCAGAATATGTATATAGAAAAACTGAATTCAGATAATTCTGAATGGCTCGCAACATAGATCTTTGTGGAGCACAAGTGTCAAATTATCTCCATCCTTTTTATTCCCCCAAGTTCACAACTCTAATCATTCTTAATGCACAACATTGTATGTGGTCTGAGCCTATATAGGTGCTTTGCTGTGTTGTACCTCATTATAATCCACTGACTGGCAGGGCAAATAAACAGAATTGCAGCATTATTTCATATGCTGGTGATGTCTAGTCTGTGGCTTGGGCTCTACACTGTCTCTGTTAACGGTGACAAGTGGAAATATGTATTTGATTACAAACTGCATTCTGATCAGTTACTGTCCTTTCCCTTCTACAGATGCTCAGTGGCCTTTCTGGGGGCTGCCAGTTGCACCACAGAATAGAATAACTTAGACTGAACCAAGAATAACTTAGATTGTGCCATTGCCTGGTTCACTATGAGACTGTAAGAGCTTCTGTGAGCCCCGGACAGGAACTTTGCTGTCTCTGCTTGAGCCTAGAGAAGCATCTAGGGCAGTGGTTCCTGACACATGGCCTGAGGGGCCAAAAGTGGCTCACAGAGTCTTTCAGAGTGCCCCACAATTCCTCTCCTGCTGGCTGCAGAAGGAAGCTGTTGACTAAGGACCAAGGCAGCATGTGTTGCTGGTGCAGGCTCCTTGCCTCAGTTAAGTGGACAGTAGATCAAGTGCTCCCCTCCCTCTGGCTGTTTCAGGGACAAAGGCAAAGCAGTCTGTTTGGGTCCCTAGGTGCTAGGTCCCTGCTAGAGACAAAGGGAAGGGAGTACTGATTTCCCATCCTCCAGGCTGAAGAAGGAAACCACTGTCAAGGCACCCAAGTGGAGCACATGGTTTTCCTGTTGCAGCCAGGGTGGTGGGAGGTCCTTCTCACTGAACGCCTTTCTTGTGGCTGCTGGCAGAAACTAGTGGCCCTTCAGGGTTGTAAAAATCATATTTGACCCTTCAGCCTAAAAGGTTCGGAATCACTGATCTAGGGAATGGCTGTCCTCACACAGCCACCCAGAAGTGCACAGGTGTTGAAAAGGAGGAGAAACTGTTAACCAGTCATAATTCCTTGATGCGCTGTCACTGTGCAGATAATTGTGTTTCAGGTTTTCTCCAGCCTGAATCTCTTTGGGCAGCTGATCCTTGGGGCACCATGTAACAGGGGTCCATTCCTTCACCTCCTGCAGCTAATAAAAAGCTAACTTTATTAGCAGCCTGTGAGGCCATGACATGCAGATTAATAGAGATGGGTTGAATGAGGGAAAGATCAGAGTTTGAGGAGTCCTTTCCAAGGGCCACTGTAGGGAAGGAGAGAGATGTTTAAGAATATCCCTGTGAGGATGGAAGTAGAAAAATTCCTGTGAACAGAAAGTGACTCTGGACTCTCTCTATTGGCTCGCCATTCTCAGGAAAAGCATTTCCAATCTATGTTCCTCCTAAACTGTGTGCATGTGCGTGCACACACAGGTCATGAAACCCATGCACGCAACAAAATAAAGCATGCACAAAAAAATTCAAAAAAATTCAACAGTGCTAATATTACTATGCTACTTTAAGAAGGCAGTTTCAGGTAGCATGTTTCAAATAAGGTTTTGTAATTCATAAGATCATTTCCATCACCATATCAAAATAAAATTTAGATATTATTTGCATCATACACACTTGCTTTTTTGTGCTTACAAGTTTGACCACACTCACTGGAGTGCACACAAATTTGGAGACTGGTTCCAAAAATTTGTACAAAAGAAATTTTTTGCACACACAGTCTATGAAAAATTAGAGGGAACATTGCTTCCAATAGCCCAGCTCATACCTCTCAACTTCCCAAAACCCAAAGCCAAGTCAATACTGATGGTGGCAAATCCACAGCTGTCAGTTTGATCTGTCTTGTTTGATTAAGTGGTCAATGAAGACCCACTCAAATCGATCTGGAATTGAGCTCATAACTCCACCCCTGTGAGAAGAGTAGCACTGAGTCAAAGGGACATTTCCCTTCAACTCAACACACTGGAGCCCCAGAGGTAAGTGAGAGTTAGAGAATTGAAGAGAAATAGGTAAGTTATTTTATGTAGCTTGTGTATCTCCCTTTGACCACCACTGAAAATGGCAGCTCATGTAGACCAGGCCGTAGCTACACTGCAAATGGAGACTTAGAGCTGGGAGCTCCATCTCATTCCCATGATTACATGCAGCAGTGCTTCAGGGGCACACAGCTTCTTGCTTCACATTGTGGCAGTCCCTGCAATATGCCTGGTGTTGAGGAAGCTGAACATTATTAAACAGTTAGAACAAGGATTAAAATGGTCACCCTGGTGATGAGGTGGGATTATAACCCTGTGAGCTGGTCAGTGTCCAATAGTTTTCCATGGAGAGAATAGAATATAGAGGTCTGGTTATTGTCACAATTATGCACAGAGATTAAAACTTGTTTTATATATCTGCAAGATTCAAAATTAGGCTTATTTACAGTCCTTCCTCTTAGAGAGACTGGGTGTCAAGGCCCTAGATCACCTAGCATTTACCTAGATATTGCAGACCCCCACAGCTCTTTGCCAACCGGAGTCATTGGACACACACAGCTGTACTTTGACTTGCTCTGATGTAGGGGTCCTATGCCTGGCCACAACTCAAATCTTCACTAAAAGCAGAACTGCTTATGATAAGGAAAGTCTGTCCCATGGGAAATTCTGATATTTTGACACTTGTTTTCATTCTGAATCGGGATGAAAAGTATGCTCCAAGATTTTTAGTTCATTTCCTTCCAGAAAAAAATTTGGATTTTGAAATGTTTGAAATAAACATTTAGACAGTTTTTATTTGAAACGAAGCTGACTTCCAAAATAACATTTGGAATTCAAATACATTTGAACAGTTTTAAATCAAAAAGTCAATTTAAAATTATTTCTTCCCTGACAAAATTGCAAAATGTCATTGCAATTGAGGATTTCAACAAAACTCAGATTTCTGATAAAAAGTTGAATTTTGAAACATTTCAGCCAGCTCTAGCTCTCTTTCGCATACCTTGTCCTTGAGCAGCTAATTTGGTGGCTGCTAATTAATTCCTCAGAGGTTTCATAAAATACAGTTTTAAGTCATTTGCTTTGTTCATTCTCTTAGCCCTCCATCCTCTGATACTATAACTATAAAATAGGCTGCTAACTTTGGAGCATCCATACCTTAACCAACAAAGACTCTACTCAGACTATTTAGGAGAGTTGTCATCCAAAATGCTGGAAGGCTGGCCAGCATGTGAACAGTGATGGTTTGATATTTGTCCAGTGTGCAGTGAGTCATCTTCCCTTCACAAATGTGGAACTTTAAAATTTGTGGACTGACCTACAAAGCTTTCAAAGGACTAATTTAGGCAATAAATCTTAAATTCTGGCTCTTCTTGCATATGCATGTTAAGTCTGGCAAATACACAGCATGATTTAAAATTTTGGTTCCAGTTTTGCTCTCAGTTCCATAGATGTCTGTCCCACGAATTTCACTAAGAGCTATAATGAAGACTGAATTAGGCATTTAGTTTGTAGGAACCTTACCAATGATGGCAAAAGAAAAGAAAATCTTTATTTAAAAAAGGCTTATAATAGAGACACTATAAAAAAATCAAAATACCAGGAGCATTGCAGAGCAATGTACTCTCATAGACTATGTCTACACTGTGAGCTTAAGTCAGCTTAAACAAAGCCCTGTCTACACTGCAGGGGAATAAAGTTGACTTTAGCATCCAGTAAAGTCTACTTCCACTTATTAACTCGACTTAAGGGCTTTCTTAAGTCAACTTACTTCGGGGGTTAAGGCAACTTTATTAAGTCAACTTAACACAATGGGAACATTAAAGTTGACTTAATAAAGTTAACTTAGTGCAGTGTGGCCATGTAAGTCGACTTTATAAAGTCAAATTAAGTGAGGGGACCCATTTAAAGTTGACTTTATTAAGTCAACTTTAAATGGGTCCCCTTGCTTAAGTCACCTTTATAAAATCAACTTAATGGAGTGTGGACTTGCTAAGTTGACTTAATAAGGTCTACTTAAAGTTGACTTTAAGTATACTTTATTAAATTGACTTAATAAAGTTGACATAGCTTTTATGGTGTGGACACAGCCATAGTGACAAGTCCAAAAGGGGTAGCCATGTTAGTCTACTTCAGCAAAACAAACAAGGGGAAAAAATGCCACAGGATTCCTTATTTGTTTTCATCTTGTATTAACTTAAACAGTTGGATTTTTGAGTGAGGAGAGGGGATTGTACATTTGTGTCAACCTCTTATGCATAAAACAAACAGCTTCTGTGCAAAAACCCCAGTTCATTAAGTAAATGCAAATATTACTGCATCTTATAATTCAATATATAAACAAAATACTAGTAGATAATTCAGGATAAATTCTCTTTCTGCAAGATCTTTCTTCTCAACAGAAGTGACTCCATTCTAAGAACCCAAAAGATGCCTGCTGATTCTGCCATACTCAGTAGAATAATGTAGAATCTCCTATACCAGTTTCAATTTTTGGTGTCTGAGGGTTTATAGGGATGATGATGTCTGAGTAAACCTCCATCCTTAGCATCTTTTGCTATGAGGGCATGAATATCTCTTAATATAATGGAACTAGCATTCATGTTTCAACCTGTTGTTCATGGTTTAAGCCAGGGGTCTCAAACTCAAATCACCATGAGGGCTGCATGAGGACTAGTAGAGGGTCGCATAAGGCTTAGTACGGTAGCCCAAGGGCTGCATCACTGAAACCTTTCCATACAATGATATTGAAAATAGCAGTAATGGTCACGTCATGGTTGGCCGCAAGAAAAAGCTTTAGGGGCCACATGCGGCCCACAGGCCGTGTGTTTGAGACCCCTGGTTTAAGCAATATTTAATAGCTGTTGAGCTCAACACCACCTGAACTATTACTGCTCATCTACTGAGGAAGCCAGTCAATAGTAATGTGGCTTCTTTGAGTCAAACTAGCAGCTGGAGGTTGTCCAGCAGTGTTGCTATGTAGAGGCACAAAACACACACAGATCCTGGAAGATATGTTAGTTTATGGGGTGTTCACTGTTCCCACATGTGCTGTTTAATTGGGGTGCTGTACAAAACTTGCCTCTCAGCACAATGACAAGCAGTTGCTTAAATTGACTTAATAATTCACTCTTAAAATCGACTTAATAAAGTCAACTTTAAATTGGTCCCCTGGCTTAAGGTAACTATAAAGTCAGCTTAGACAAAGGGGGACTCTAGCCTTAGTTAGGCAATGCATAAGATGAATGAAGAGCAAAAGAAGTTGAATTCACACACTTCAGAGAGTGACCTGAACTTTTGACATATGATGACTTCAACTTACCATGCTCCAGTTGTCAGAAGTCTTCACTGGCATGAGTTTTAAATCAGTTGTTCATCCATTGGCTGCTAACTTATATCTACAGGTCTGCTTACTACTGAGGAAGATCTGCTTGACTGCTAGTAAGCTTTAGGTACAAGGGGTTATGAAATGGCTCCAATTATATGGCTAGCATTTTTTTCCTTGTGAATTTCACATTCTTGTATTTATCACATTGAATATTCATTTTCTGGTCAATATTTGTCCACACACAAAAAATGGTACTGTAAGGCAAACAGACATTGGAAATACAGAGGCTGAGGAAACAAGTGACAAGATTTATCATGAGTGACAGTTCAAGAGCTAAAATGAGTAAGGTGCTGGATATTGCATGATTGTCCTGTGATAAAATCCCATATGAAGAAGAGTGCCATTCTTGGGGCTGTTTGAAATGGCGAGGAAGGGAATCTTGTGGGATGCTGATTTAGTGCAGGAACTGAGCAAACAGTGGGAAATATTTGATTATACATTTCAATTAATTTGCTTTGATTGTATTCATACCTCTTGTACTTGATTTCTGCAGATACTTTACTGAATGAATTTCCTTTCCCACATGTTTAACATACTGACACTATTTAAGCAAATAATACAGAATATGCATGGATTGGGATAAGATTGTCAGCTGTTGGAAGTACAATGCTATCCAGCGCAGCTCTAGCAAGCTATATAAACTGGGGAGCTGGCTCTTAATTTTTAACTGTGAAATCTGTCTGTATGAAACCATCTTTTTTTTTTTCATTTTCATGCTGTTGAGCTTTTTTTTTGGCCACTGGATTACATTATTATTATGCTTGCATGGGGTATGAGCATCTATTGATCCATCCATCCGGTTGCACTGTGAGCTCAGGTTCTCTGCATTTCTCTGGGCTGTATGAGGAGAGATCAGAGTTCCTCTGGAAAGCTCACTTTCTGCTGCTATGGTAGGCACCAAAGCAAAAAGCACCCAAAAACTTAGATATCTGACTACCCTACTAAACATAACCTAGCTGGAACTGTCACTGAGTGTTCATCTTCTGATAGGTTTTTTGATCTGTGGCCTTTTAAAAAACTTTAGAAGAGATGTGAGAAGGTACAGGAGCCACAGAGCTGACAAGGAATCAGTCCTTGGGCTGTTGAGCAGATGGTCTTAGTGAGTATCAGGGCAACATTTGCTCCCCAGTCAGCTGCAATGAAAATGTCAAAAGCAAATCCTCCCAAAGTTTTTCACACTACAGAGTTCTTTCCTAAAGGCATATTCATGAAAGGGATCCTAATCATATTCTATATTGTGTGGTTATAGCTGAAGCTTTATTTTCTGTCTCTGAACCAAAGTATCAAACATACTTTAGTGATTTGTTCCTCTAACTTTGAGCAATTATTGTGGTAGGAAGACATATGCACATAATTCTGAGAATGAAAGTAAAACTACATTGTGATAATAAGAGTAAGTGAAACAAGCAGAAAGATCCATAATAAAAAATCTGCCAAACACATTAAAATGTAATATGTCCATATCACTGTTGCTTGGGAGAATAAATAAAACTGCATTTTAATTGTTCATATACAAACAGAACAAATGTCTTGTAGGTCAGAAAACTGCCCTGTCTTGCTACCCTCAATCTGAAATGTCAAATATTTTTAGAAGGATGAACAACAATGTGAGCTAATTCTGATCTCAAGCCAGTTTTACATTGCCATAACCATACTGATTTGAAAGGGCTATTTCAATGTACATCACTGCACTGTGAGATGAAACTCTTCATATTTGGGTATATTTAAGGGCTACTGCAACAAAATTTACTAATTTCAAAACTTCTGTGTGGCTAAATGGTATAAACTGGCAGATAATACAAACTTAATATAGTGTTGGGGGTTTCTAGTTTAGATTCAAATTATAGGATAGTTAGGTTATTTTTACACAAACTAGACATCCCTGGCTGGTCTGTGCAAGCTAACTCGAGATCTCAAGACAAGCCACAGGTTTTTCTTTGCTGTGTAGATATACCCTCAGAGTTCCCTCTGCTGATTTTCTCACCCCATTCCCTTTGTCTCCATGTCACATGAACACTTCATTAGGATACTGTATTCCTGAGGATAGAAAGCAAAATCACTTCCACACTGTCTTAGCTATGGGGCAGCTTGGGCAATTGCCCAGGGTCCAGCACTGTGGGGGAGGGGAGATTCTGGGAGCTGGGGGTGGCTTATGGGTTTCTGTTTTAAATCTTCCAGCCACTTGCCTGGTGCACGCTCACGTGTGGGCCATGGTGGGATCAGCCAGGCCAGGGCGCCACAATGTCCTTGTGGCTCTAGTCAGCCAGCTGAGGTTGGGATCTGGGCGGGGAAAGGGGTTTGGGGAGGTATGTGGGGTGGGGTCCCCAGCAAGGCCCAGGAGGAGGTGGCAAGGGGGGTGTGTAGCAAAGCCTGTGAGGTGGCAGCGAGGCTGGGGGGGTAGTTTTGAGGGGCACGATCTATGACTTTTGCCCAGGGTCCCAGAATTACTAAGACTGTCCCTGTCCACATTCATTTTTTAAAGACTACAGATTTTCAGCATCAGGCAATCAGTGATGTGAGTTGTTCTGTGTCTTCTCTGGAGACTAAACTAGCCATCTGTGTTGGAGCATGGCCATCTATCAAAAGGAGAACTTTGAGATGATTGCTTAGTCTTCATTTCCCCTGGTAGTTCAGTGTTTATTGTTATAGCATCAGGTTGCCAAAGCAACACCCAGTTAGATTAACAAAGCTAGCAAGCATACACCATTAAAAATCCAATATTATGGAAAATGCTCTAGTATAGTTCCAGGGCATGACTTACTTGGAGTAAAATACCAAATGATGGTGGTAGAACAGAATAAATTTGAGAGACAGTTTGGAATTACTGAAGGCTAGGAGAAAATTTGAGAAGAAACAGAGTTCTCAAGATAAATGTAAGAAATAGTCAGTGATTGTGATTGACCACCAGAGTCCTCACACTATCCTGTAGCTGGAAATTAAAAATATTTTAATGCCAAAGGAGCACAGTAAGAGAAAAGTAGCCAAAGCTGTTGTAATGGTAGAACATGTGTATGAACAAAAACTGAGTTGCACTGAAATTTCCTTTAAGGAAGAGCACCTTGCTATTTTTCTTCTATTTCCCCCATCAGACCACTACCTAGATTCTGTCAATTGAGAGACTTTGGTATGTTAATTCAAATAATCAAGGCTAGCAATCAAATTCAAATGAGAAATTGAAGATCCTTTCTTAGAGCTCAAGTTAATTTTTAAGCACAGTTTAAAACCCGTAATAGACAAATCTCCATACCATGGCAACTGAATTGCTTGTAATATTTTATCTCCTCTCATATTAACCAGCCATTGATAAATCTGCAAATATGCAATTTGTCTGAGCATTCATTTAGCTACAAGCAACACCCACAATCCAGTTCTAGGAGAAGATGTGATGCTTGGTGCACAAAAGTTGAAGGCCTTTCCCTGTTTCAGGAAGAAATTCTCCCTGGGCCTGTACAGAGGGCCAATTTGAAAGCAATGCTTCACCACAGTCCCAGTGTGAGTGTAGTGGTACCTTCCTTGTACCAAATTTATAATTTTTGGGGGGGTGAAAAGAGGGCTGCCTTCCTTGGCCTGTGCTAAGACTTCTTTTACATACCATATATTTTCCATGTACTGCATGTCATTGTTTTTGCCTTTTACTTTTCATGATAGGAAATTATCTTGTTTTATGAATAAGGGACAGTTTTTTCTCATTTTTGTATTTTAAATTCCACATCCAAGTTTTGCAGTTAGTAGTTTTTATTCTTATGCAAAACATTCCAGCATTTCATACTGTAGTCCTGCATTTGCAACTGCTACTTAACCAGCCATTTACAAACTGCACTCTCAGCATCATTTCTTTACTTCAACTGACCTCCTAAATACAGCTCATCCACACTCTATAGCTTCACTCACCAATTCACCTCAGTCTGTGTTTCCTTCTGCCCGGGGACATAGCCATGTGTTTGCCCAGGTAGGCTGGGCCCACCTACTTTGCCATTAGGCCCGCCCTAGCCAGTGCCCAGCAGCAGCACAAATTTTTCCACTGCAGCCACAGGGCAGCCCAGCAGCCAGTGGCCACTGCTGCAAGCATAGCATGGGCACCAGTGCTTACCACAGCCCTCCTCTTGCCTTCCTCTCAGGGTATGTCTGCACTGATGATGGCAAAATCGCTGCCATCAGCTTGACATTCTGGGCATGATTAGCAGGGAGTATGTACTCATCGCTTCACTCCAGAAGGGTTGCGCTAGAAGTCCTGCCCCCTAACAGATGCAGCTGAAAGCCACCCACAAGCCATTTGTGGTCGGCTTTCAGCAGTGTATCCTAGCATCTTAGAAAGTTGCTGGCAAATATGCAAGGCATTTTACCTGCCTTGCATATCTGCTGGTCGACGGCAGCTGAAAAGCCCTGCAAGTGTAGAGTAGGGCTCACTGGCTTCTTTAAGATCTGCTTTGCAATAAATCTCCCTCTCATTCAATTTCATCTCCTTCATCACTCAATCATCGGACCTAATCCCTGAACTCCTGCATCCATGACATGACTTCATTGCCGGCAATTCCTCATCCATGTGTAGCAACTCAGCAGTCTACTTCAGCAACCAGGTCCTGATTATATTTTTATCACTGCTTCATGCCCCCACCCCATCTATATACCTCTATTATCATTTACATGTATTCTGCCTCCTGTGAAATAGTTTCTTTCTTCCTCCTTTGTTTTTTACACTCATTCACTGCATTAGGTCGTAAACTATAATGTAAGCCATTTATTCAGATTCACATGCAGAAACGAAAAAGGGGACCACCTCAATGTTCAGGCTGCCCCTGCCATAAATTATGAGAACTAAAATAAAATGGGAAAGCAGGAGAACTCTCAGGCCACTAATAATAATAGCATTCATATATCCTCCTTGATGGCAGGCCAAGCAAAACAGATAAGCTTAGCAGAGTGCCCAGAATGTGCATCGAGCTATTCCTGAACTGAAGAATTCTCTACCACCACTCCTCAATGTTTAAAAAGGAGGAGGATTCAGCTCAAGCACCTCTGCTGATCACAATAGCAATATGACACAAGAGAGACATTGTCAAATATGAACACATTAAGGCTGCGTAGGCAAAAACCAGCACCAGTTCCAGCTATGGAGTTCAGGTTTCAAGTACCGCAGCCACCAAGAAGAAATCTATTTTAAGGCCCCAGAACATGACCAGACTCTGGAAAGAGATTTTTTGGTATAAAAGAAAATCAGACTCTGTCAATTTTCAAAAGAAGGTGCCTGGATATCCAGAGGTAGTCAGTATGATAGAGTGACATTGAACACTATTCTATGAAAGACTTTGATTGTATTAAAACTTGCAGTTGTGTATGTGTTATTGTGGAATTGTACATGTGCACCTTCTAGGAAACTGGCTTTGGAAGGGATTGGGAATTTCAAAGAACTTTTTGGCACAATAAAAGTTGATTTCCTATCAAGTCACTAGGGAATGCAAATAACCCACCTTGAATCCATTTGCATGCCCCATTTTGAATCCTCCTTTTCAAGCTATGCCCTGGGGGTGGAGAAAACTTTTGCCTACTAATCATCTTCTCCTTGAAACTCCAGCTCGGACACACCTCAGTTGTATAAATGGTGAACTAAGTGTGTTTGAGGGGGAGGGTCCTTTTTCTCAGGTGAAGCTGTGAGAAACTGGTAACTCCAAGGAGTGCCTGGGGTGGGAATTGAAGGACTGCCCTGATAGAATCCATGTTAAGGTGGGAATTAATTCTAATACACTTATTAGCATATGAGGAAGTTCTTTTTATGTCTTTTCTGTTGTGCTTGTTACTGTCAGAATAAACTAGGCTTGCATAGGGTGTGCAGTATAGTACTTAGTTCTAATGGTAACAATGCTAGCAGGGGTCCTCAAGCAAGCTGTCTGTACTGGCAGTAACATTGCAAAGTCTGGGAACTGTGCAGCCTGAGAAATACCACAGTAAGAAGAAAGAGAGATGAGGGTCTCTGCCCAAGAGATGCAGCAGCTAGGGAAATGGAAGCCTGGAAGTCTCAGCATGTGAACAATCCAGGTGTAGTTGTCCTGGACAGTAATATTCAACCACCAGCACTCCTGCCAATTTCCCACCATTCAAATGTTCTTTGATTCTCTATTTTCAGGACAGCTCACCTTCAGCCCAACCTGCCTGCTTCTTGCTCTGTACTTTTTTTTCCTCTTTGGAAAATTGTTCCACTGACAAGTGAGAGTGCCGGGGGGTGGTGGTGGGGGGCAGCTGGGTGGTGGCTGTTGCAGAGCCTGTTTCTCCCCTGTCCCCCCAAAAAAGCAGGGGCAAGATTAAAACCCTGCTCTTTGCTGTTTAGATAGAATCTAAAAAGTATTTAAACAAGCATGTGTTCTTTTCCCTGATTCTGAAGTAGAATTACATCTATTTCAAGAGCTTCCATTTCCTGCATGGGACTGAATAACTGCAGCACTGGTGCTTTGAAGAAGAATGCCAGCAGTGGGACTGAGGCAAACTTAAAAAGAAACTGTCTGAAGCCTTTGCTAGGAAACAGCAAATGCATATCCTGTGAGAGAGGATCCACACCAGTGCTTTGGGAAAGCTGAACTTTGGACTCATTTCCCAGAGGCTCCCTTGTGATGAAGCCTCAGAAACTAGAGCCTTTATTAACTCATGGGCAAAATGAAATTGAAAGAAGACTGAGGAAAAGCAGAAGAGAACTGGGAAGAGTGGGTTGTGGATGAGGGAGGAGTGCAGAGGAAAGATCTGGAATAACAGCAACCCTTAAAAATAAACCAATTAAAAATAATAGCTGAGATTCAATGCTATCCCCCTGAAGGATATGTCCACACTTCTAACTGCAGGTGTAATTTCCAGTTGGTTGCTAGAAACAGGCTAACTTTAAGTTGGGAGGCTAAAAATAGCTGTGTAGCTGCAGTGGAGGACGCTGTGGGCTGGGCTAGCCACAAGAAGTTCCATCCTAAGTATATAGGTGGAGTGGCTACACCCTTCCCATCACCCATATTGGCATGGCTACACCACTATTTATATTTACATTTCTATTTTCATTTCATCAAAGCTAGTGCACATATGTCTAGCTGAATGGGAAATTTCACGCTCCCCTAGTTTGACCTTGACATGCAGTTGTACTCTTAGGCTATGTCTACACTTAGTGTTAATTCTCATTGACTGAATTCAAACTAGTCAATTCAAACTGACATGGCCACACTAGAAACTCCAATTTGAACGAGCATGTCCATGAATTGGACTTGCTAATTCTAATTGGAGGAGGGGCATCATGGGAGGTGTTGCAACATGGGCCCCCAAACAGGCCATGCCACCACCCAATCCCCTGCTGGGCTCCAGCACTCTGAGCCCCATGCAGGGGAAAGCATCCCCTTCCCAGCTCTAGCCCCACCACGGCTACAGCTGGGCAGGGGATGCTTTTCCCCCATTCCAGGCTCAGAAGCCTGGCAGTCGATGTTTTCCCTATTCAACCCCCCCCCATCCACCCACCCACCCACCCACACAGGGCAGTGGGACGGGGGACAATGAATTCCCCCAGCCTTGAGTTGTCAGCATGCGCTGGAGGAATTGCTTCTCCCCTGTCCCCGCTGCACTGTGAGCGCCCAGCAGGGGGAATTTCCCCTGACAGTGCAGTGGGGTGGGGGAGAAGGAACCCCCACAGGCGCTGCAACCCTGCTGGCCGGGTTTGGGGGAGGGACCCCTTTGTGCAGCTGGGCTCCCCCTGTCCATGCACTGGAGAAGGGCCCTCATGCATGGCAGAAGCCCTGCTGGCCAAGCATTGGGGAGGGGCTCCTGCAGCATGTGGGGGTTCCTCCACATGGGGCTCCTGTGGTATGTGGGGGTGGAGCGTGGGCTGGGGTCCCTGTCCCCATTGCACCCCCCAGCCCCATCTGGCTGTCAGGGTGTGGAGGCTGCTTTGCAGCTGCTTAGCCCCAGGTGCTGGGGGGCACCCTGGGAGGAAGGTCAACCCATTTCAATTCAAACTCACAGTGAGTTCGATGTGACATGGCAACAGTGGGTCAATTCGAACTACTAGGTTTGAATTGACCTGGACTTTGAAGTCAAATGAGGTTTGACCAATTCAGAGTCAGCTTTCATCAATTTGAACTGAGGAGTTCCTCAGTTTGAATTGAGGAAAGCAAGTGTGGCCATGCACTTAATTGAATTTGAACTGATTATCATCAATTCAAATTCAGTTCTAAGTGTAGACATACCCTTAGAGATGGGGGAGGAGAGCGTAAGGCAGATCTAAGCTACCTTTTTTGCTCTCCCAATCCTATGCTATGCCATGGATCACGATGTTTCCTGGCATAACTGGAGGCCTGTCTAGGATCTCAACAGCTCTCTGTTCTTTGGCCCCAACCCTGACACCTCTCGCACGCCCACTGAGCCAGAGCTTGTGAGGGAGTCATTGGAAATCAGATTTACAGTTGTGTTCCTTAGTTCCTGCACCTGGGAAATCCTCCTTCTGGCAGAAAGCCAGAATTAGGGTTTTTATGGCCCCTTTACACTACCCCAGTCCTTCTAGCTAACATAAAGGAGCTCAGTCAGGGGTGAGGATCTTACCCAAGCAATCTTTGTCCCTAATCTCTCTTCCTGAAGTGGTAAAATAATATATCTGGTGTGGCAAAGTACATAAAAAATAAATAAACAAATTCTAGCCTGCACTGAAAAACACGTTTAGCTTTTGGCAAGTGACCACTGAGCTTTTATGGCAGTGACAGTCTGACATTCAGCATTCTACAGACGATCCACAAGCCATTCTAGTTTATTCTCAACAAAGCTATTGTCCTCACTGTTCTTTGCAAATGTTTATGTCCTAGCCATCTGAGCACAAGAGTTGTATACTGCCAGATGCAATACAAAGAGAAGTTGTTTTGGTCCAATATCTTTTTTTAATAATAAACTGTACAGCAAAGCAATGATCTTAAGAAGGTCATCATACATACCTAAATGCTGCATTGTTTAGATATCTTTAATTGCTAGTGGTTTATTAAGATCACGTGACATGGCCTTTCAGATAAGAGGGATGAAAAGGGTGTAAGGAGTAAACAACAGTAGCTCAGCTGTTTAAGAGCCTGTACTGCCATACCATGTGAAGCATGCAGTAGTTCAGCTTTAATCATGTGATATGGAGGGATTAGGGTTGTTGATGTTGACCCATGATAAATGAATCAGTGCTTATTTCACTCTTTGTAGAAAGTAAATGAGTCGTGGATATGAAGGCAGGGATAACTGCAAAATGGACACAAAAAAGAGGGGAGGATTGTAGGGATGGAAGGTGATGAAGGATGAAGCACAGTTTATCTGACTTTTATTATAAAAAAACTTCTATATAGTAAGCAATATACTTTAAAGCTGCTTTGGCTGCAGGTTTTTGATAAAGTTTGTGTGTACAGAAGTCATTCTCAGTTGTGCTGGGTGAACCTCTCCCAAATGAATTGGTGTCTGGGTACATCTTGTGCCTTTGCCACACAGCAACATGTTTTGTTACATTTGCCACTTTCTCATCTCTCTTCTCTGTCATACTTTCCAGGGATTTTTTCTCTTTTAGCTTTCCAGCATTTGTGTTATTCTTTAGTGTATTTTTATTTATTTCTTCTCTCTGTGGCTATGTCTACACTTAGGCTGTGTTCACACACAGGCATTATTTTGATACAAGTTGTGTCGAAACAACTTGTATCGAAATAATGCCTTATTTCAAAATAACTTAATTCGAATTAAGTTTGTTAATTCGAATTAAGGAAAAAAGCTCAAAGCGAAATAGCAGTTTCAGGCAACAGTTATTTCGAAACAGGTCAGTTGTTTCAAAACAACATGTTTGGACGGCATTGTTTCGAAACAGTCGTTTTGAAACAACATTGTTTCGTCCCCACATGGGGTTTAAGTTGTTTTGAAACAACACCGTTGTTTTGAAACAACCGTGCGTCGTGTGAACAGGGTATTTCTTATTTCGAAACAACCTCTGTTTTTTTGAAATAAGAGTGCTGTGTGAACACAGCCTTAGACTGTTAAATTGATATAACTTAAATCGATCTCATTGATACAAAATAAAAATAATGAAATCGATTTAAATTAAATCAATTTAACGTGTCCCCACTAGATACCCAAATCAAACTAGCATATCCATGGACAGGACTTGCTATTTTGATTTAGGAGATGGGTACCATGGGAGATGTGGCAAGATGGCCCCAAAGAAGGGCCATGCCCCCACCCAGTATATAGAAAGAGTAAGGCACCCTGCCAGGGAGAAGGGCAAAAAGTATTAGGTTGAAATAAAAGTTAAAATGAAATAACACAGCTATACTGCATTATTTTAAAATAATTTTGATGTAACCATCATTTTGATGTAAAGCGAGGTTTTATTATTTTGAAATGACCATTCCTTAATTCGAAACGAGGGAGCTCCTCATACGCTACTTTAAATCAAAATAATCATCATTTCAATTTAAAGTGTAAGTCTAGACATACCCTGTGTGTATCAGCTTTTTACCTTATTTCCTCCATTATTTCTCTTCCTTATGTTGAATCTGGCAGGCCTCCCAGACCTTCACTGTAACGTATTTTGTCTCACTTTCCCTGGCCACTGATGCTTAAAGGGCTATTCTCTCATATTGCAGTTTACCATGGAAACAGCAGATGGTGCTAGAAATTGAAATGTTGAATAAATCTGCTGGGGGAGTGGAGAGAACACATGGCTGACAGTATCCAGTGACACAGAGATGTCTCAGTCTGTTCTTTCATCCACGTAGAAAGGCGTATAGCATGATTTCTTAATCTTTGTGCTGGGACCCCATTAGAGCCACAAATAGACGTCTTTTGGTTGTGACTATCCTTTCGTTCTAGATAGGGGTTGGCGATGTCAGAAGTTTTTGCAGTTATAACATGCTGTTGAAGCATATAGCTGTGATAGGTGAGACACCTGGGACTTGTAAGGAGTTAAAATTACTATATGGAAACATGTCAGTCAGGCAAGGGCTGTTGGGACAACAATAAGCACATAGTAGGTTTTCTGTGGAATAACTGAGGAATGGTTAATGCAAATTCTACAATCCTGGTTGCGTATCTTTTCCAAGAGACCTCTGGTAAACTTTTAGCATGTGTATAGGCTCATTAATGTTTTCTCTGTAACACTTTTGCCCTAAAAGTAAATGTAGTTGCTTTGTGAGGGCTGGTTGGTAATTGATGTGCACTGTTTTACTCTCCAGAGAAAGAGTTGGCCCCCAGACTGAAGGGTGTGAGACATAGGTCTCTACCAAGAGGTGATGCATGGAAAGCCTAAAACTTTAAGTAGGTATCCACAAGGAAGACCAAGAGTAAAGTGTCAAAGGTGCAGTTAGCCCTGAAATTGTAACAATAGCATGGACTATCAAATAATATTTCAATATTACTGATTTGCAAAATAGTTGAAAGCTTTTTTGCCTGGTGGAGTTCATTCAATTTTAGCACAGGTTTATACTGTGTGCATGCAACTATGTAGAAAAATAGTAAACCCCATCAACTGGTCATGACTTGATCCTAGTTTATTACTTACTACTATACACTCAGTGACATAAGTAGGGGATCCGCACAGCAGTGGAGGTCAAGTACTAAAATAAAAGGCCTTCAGAAGTCATTTTTGTTGTTATTTTTATAATATAATTTTCCTTCATGCTCACCCCATATGAGCATAGCTTGAAGATACTGTGATTATCAGAAGCTTGCAGTACCCTCAAAGGAGGGCAGTTGCAGAAAAGCCACTATCTAACTCTGTGACCATTAAACAAATAAATCACTTTTGAACTCCCCCCATTGTTCAGCAAGGTTTCTGTGGGATTCAGAGGCACAGAGTTTCCCATCCAGACTGGAACTTTAATCCCAGATTGCTACTATCCTTTGTGATGCAGCATGTGAGATGTATAAACAGTGTATTACTGGGACAGGGAGTCTTTTATGATTATTATTATATTCTGTTTAGTTTAGTCTCTGCAAATTGTGCTGACAAAATGTCTTTATGCAATTTATTTTTGGACCTTATAACAAGGCATTGGTCTTAGGGTGCATGTACATCCCAGACCAGCTATTTCAAGGCTGGGATTTTGAAGAAGGTGAGTTCAGCTTTACCTGTCTAGAACTCAGGTCCCCTTCAGGGCTATAGTTCATGAGGAGTCTGTGGGCTCTCTCAGCCAAGTGAGTGAGGTAGGGATTTTTCTCTAGGGAAGAAGGCCTACCTAGAGGGGCCAAGGAGGAAAATGAGGACATTGAGGGAACCAGCCATGGAGGGCTGTGGGAAAGCCTTGGAGATGAGCCTGACTCTGCTGGGAAGGAGTCCTAGCTAGAAGGACTAAAATGGACAGTTAGGTACAACCTTGTAAAGGGCACAAAGACTATTTGAACCCAGGGGGAGAGGTACAGTACTACTAAGAGCAAACTCCAAAGGAGGGGAGCAGAGAACCCTGCATCAAAGGTTGTGACAATAGATGAACTTGAGAGGAAGGGTTGTTTTCAGAATCCACTACTTGGTTAACAAACCAATCCTAGGTAAGGGTGAGTTCATCTGGCAAGTACCTATAATCTGGTATTTTTGCTGAGGAAGAAGGTAAACAGAGGCAGTGGAAAGGCCTGATAAACTGATGATACCAGCCTCAATTTTATTTGCATCATTTCTTAATTTGGTATCTGCTGTTTCAATAAATCAGCTGTTTCCTCCTTTCCTGTAGTTAATAAAACTAGGCCTAACATCTGGCCATGCATCCCATTATTAAACTCTCCCCACAACTTAATACTTAGCTTTTTATTCTTGATACATAGTCGCCAGCTCTTCCAGCAATTTTCAGCCAAAGTGACAGTGCCAATCTAAGATTGTTTGAGTTAATTTTCAAGGACTGTTTAGCCAGTTGCTACAGATACTCCAGGCTGTACTAAAGTTCAGACTCCTAACATCAGCTATATTCCTTTCATCAACTAATTATATGATTTGACTGAATCAGGCACTCCAGCTGGTTACTGTAATTTATCTTCTGTGGACTCATGATGTCGGCCCCTAAATCAGCAAGCTACTCAGGCATATGCCTACCTTTAACCACACAAATGATCCCATTTAAAGTCAATAGGACTAATCACAAACTTAAGGGGTATGTCTACAGTGGAAGCTCTGTCAAGTCGACCTTGTTAAGTTGACGTAGAGCATCCACACTGAAAACTCCTGTCGATTGCCCGTGTCCACAATGGCAGGTGCTAAGTCGACTCTTCCTGGTGGTCAGGATTTCTGGGAGGGGGCCTGGAGGCCAATTATGTTGAGTTAAGGGCTATTCCCCATCTACTCTGGCTTAAGTCAATTTAATAAGGTCAACCTAAGCCGGAAATCGACCTTAAGAGGTGGTGTTATTAAGCTGACTTAAGGAACCGCTTAAGTTAATTTAAGAAAAGCTCAGTGTGGCTGCCAGGGTCTGTAGGTTGACTTAAGCTTCCTTAAATCAATCTAAGGCTCTAGTGTAGACACACCCAAAGTTAGGAATGTGAGTTAGTGCCTTGATGAATCAGACTGCCTTTCTCATGATTAATTTATTACATTTTTCTTTAGGGTCTTACAATTTTTCCTTTACACATTTTGTCCATACTGGCTGATAAATATCAAGATTATCCTTTATTCCAAAATCACATTTTTTCCTGACACCATAGCTGGCTTTTAAGGAGTCTTCAAAATGTGTTTGCTGGTGCAATAAATATATCACACATGAGCAGATGTGCAACTCTTTTATTATTTTACTTATGCCACATTTAGTTTGAAAAGACATCTGTTCTGTAAGAATTATCAGCTTCTCCACACTTCCTATGCTCAAAGTTGCCAGCTGCAGGATTTGAATTGAAAATACAAGGAGTGATTTTGTAAGTGTCTCAGAGGGCATGAAGAGCATCTGTAAATCCTCTTTAAAATACTTCATGGTTTAATCTAGTTTCATCTAAACAAGTGACTAATGTCACTGGCTTTAAAGAAGCACAGATTGGCAGGAGCTGTGAAAATTCCCTTCCCAACTCCTCAGAAATCATACCAAAATCCTAATTTTCAGCCACCTTCCTATACCACATGAGTCTCTCTAGAGCAGTCTAACAAATATGCCAACACAGACTTTTATATAGAGCCCTTTGATAATAAATTAGTTCAAATTTAAAATGTGTCAATGCTACTGAGCAGTTTAAAAAATATTAACGAACATTGTGCTGAGTGCCATCACAAAAGCAAGTATCATAGAATCATAGGGTTAGAAGGGAGCTCATGAGGTCAGCTAGTCCAAACCCCTGCCAAAAAAAGCAGGACCACTCTCACTAAATCATCCCAGCCGGGGTTTTGTCTAACCGGGCCTTAAATATCTCCAAAGACGGAGATTCCACCACTTCCCTAGGAAGCCCCTTCCAATGCTTCACCACCCTCCTAGTAAGAAAGATATTCCTAATATCCCACTTTGACTTCCCTAGCTGCAACTTGAAACCATTGTTCCTTGTTCTGTCCTCTGTTACTACTGAGAACAGCCGAGCTCTGTCGTCCTTGGAGCATCCCTTCAAATAGTTGATGGTTGCTATCAAATCCACCCGCAGCCTTCACTTCTGCAAGCTAAATAAGTATAGTTCCTTCCATCTCTCTTCATAAGTCTTGTGCTCTAGCCCCTTGATCATTTTTGTTGCCTTGTGCTAGACTCTTTCTAATTTGTCCACGTCCTCTTTGTAGTGGGGAGCCCAAAACTGGACACAGTATTCCAGAAGCAGCCTCACCAGTGCCAGATAGAGGGGAATAATCACATCCCTCAATCTTTTGACAACACTTCTGCTGATGCAGCCCAATATGCCATTGGCTTTTTTGGCAGCAAGAGCACACTGTTGACTCATATCCAGCTTCCCATCCACCATGACCCCCAGGTCTTTTTCTACAGTGCTGCTACTTGGCTGTTCCCCTCTATTCAGCACTGGCGAGGTTGCATCTGGAATACTGTGGGAATTGGGACTGTGATTGTGTGGTTGTCTGAGGGCTGTTTGTATCATTATTGCCTGCTCACCTTTGATCAGCTTCAATCAGTCTTGTGATCATCCTTCCCGTATGTGCTTAGTGAGGGGCAAGAGCTGACCTAGGCAGAGATGGCCTTAAAACCCAGTGGCTGAGTGACCAGGGGGACTGCAAACAGGGGAGTTTGAGAGGGAGTTGGTGAAGCCAAGATGGTGAAGAGGAGCTGCACTGCTTGTGCCAGCACCCCTTCTGTCTCCTCCACCTTTGCCTGTAGCCAGACAGACATCCTGACAATGGATATCGCTACCCAGGTCCTGGTGTGGACTATGGCATGCATTTCCCTGCCACAGACAATCAGGCTGGGGACATGAATCAATGTGATGGGTGCCTTCTGGTGGAATCTCTCAGGAGGCAGGTAGGAGAGTTACAGGAGGAGATGTCTAGGCTCAGGAGTATCCATGCCCTGGAGAAGTTCCTTGATAGCATCCATGAGGAGACATGCAAGGATGAGAATACTATCCAGGTGCTGAAGACTACTGCCACACCATTGGAGAAGGATGGGATGCCTATAGCACAGGAAGGACACTGGCAGCTAGTTACCTGTGGAGGCAGACAGTGCTCTACCCCTGTTCCCATCCCACCCTCTGTTGTGGTGAAGAACTATTACGTGGCGCTAGAGACTATGGATGAGGTGGAAGAAGAGCCGCCATGCACCCCTGAGACTGGGAGGATGACAACCATCACATGCAGGAGGAAACGTCAGGTTTTGGTGGTTGAGGACTCTCTTCTGAGGAGGATGGAGGCACCCATCTGTCACCCTCACAAGGCTTCTTGGCAGATATGCTGCCTGCCAGGGGCCCGTATCCACGACATTACAGATGGATTCCCGAGAATCATCCACCCTTCTGATTACTACCCCATGCTACTCATCCATGTGGGAACCAATGACACTGCAAGAGGGGATCCTCAGCAGATCAAAAGTGACTACAGGGCTCTGGGAGCATGGGTGAAGGAGTTAAGAGCACAGGTCGTTTTCTCCTTGATCCCTCCGGTCAAGGGTAGGGGCCTGAGCAGAGACAGATGCATCCTGGAGGTGAATGCCTGGCTATGAAGATGGTGTTGTCAGGAGGGCTTTGGTTTCCTCGATGATGGTGTGCTATTCTAGGAAGAGGGACTGTTAGGCAGAGATGGACTCCATTTGTTGAGGAAGGGGAACAGCATATTCGGATGCAGACTGGGTAACCTAGTGAGGAGGGCTTTGAACTAGACTTTAAGGGGGGGAGGTGACCAAAGCCCACAGGTAAGTCACAATATGGGAGACCTGGGGGAAGGGATGAAACTTGGCAGGTGTTGGGACTGTAACGCCAGGGATAAAAGAGAGGGTAGTTGATACATGGGGGAGGGGAATCAAATAATTTTCTTAGGTGTCTTAATGAAGCCCTAATACCTGAGGTGAGTGGGGAATGACAGTGTTGGGAGAAAATGCAAGGAAGTAGATGCAATAGACCTGAACATTGTTAAGAGAAAGTAGGGCAATCGGCCTGGTATTTTAGGGGCCTGTACACAAATGCGAGGAGCTTGGGAAACAAGCAGGAAGAATTGGTAGTACTGGTGCAGACAAGGAACTATGATATAATTGGAATAACAGAGATGTGATGGGATAGCATGCATGACTGGAGCTCTGCTATGGATGGGTATAAATTGTTCAGGAAGGACAGGCAGGGAAAAAGAGGGGGGAGGCAAAGGGCTATATGTAAAAGAGCTGTATGACTGCTCAGAGCTCCATTACAGAAGTGGAAACGAGCCAGTTGAAGTCTGTGGGTTTAGTTTAGAGGAGAGGGCAACAAGGACAATGTCATGGTGGGTGTCTGCAATAGACTGCCAGACCAGAAGGAGAAGGTGGATGAGGCATTCTATGGACAACTGGCAGAAGTTTCTAGCTCACAGGCCCTGGTTGTCATGGGGGACTTCAGTTACCCTGACATCCGCTGGGAGGCCAATACAGCAGTGCACAGGCAATCCAGGAAGTTCTTGGAGAGTGTCAAGGACAACTTTGTGGTACAAATGCTGGAGGAACCAACCAAGGACTTTGCACCTCTCGACCTCCTGCTTATAAACAGAGAGGAATTGATTGGGGAAGTAGAAGTGAATGGCAACCTGGGCAGCAGTGACCATGAGATAGTAGAGTTCAAGATGCTGATTAATGGAAAAAGGAAAGAAGCAAAATGCAGACCTTGGATTTCAGAAAAGCAGATTTTGGTGCTCTCATGGAACTGATGGGCAGGATCCCTTGAGAGCAGCTGATCGGGAAGGGGAAAGGCGTCCAAGAGAGCTGGCTGCATTTTAAAGAAACCCTGCTAAGGGCACAGGTAGATACCATTCTGATGAGCAGAAAGAACCGCAAATGTGGAAGGTGCCCAGTGTGGCTTAACAGAGAACTCTGCACTGAGCTAAAGCCGAAAAAGGAAGCTTACAGGAAGTGGAAGCTAGGACAGATGACTAAGGAGGCATATAAAGATATTGCTCAGGACTGCAGAGATAAAATCAGAAAGGCCAAAGAACAATTGGAGTTGAGGCTAGCAAGGGATGTGAAGGATAACAGGCAGGGGTTCTACAAGTATGTCAATAGCAAGAAGAGGACCAAGGATGGTGTAGATCCCTTACTGAGTGGGGCAGGTATCCTCGTGATGGTGGATGAGGAAAAAGCTGAAGTGCTCAATGCTTTTTTTACTTCTGTTTTCACAGGAAGGGCCCACTCCCAGCCCACCATGCTGGGTATGGCAGATTGGAGAGAAGAAGAGAGGCCCTGCATGATGGAAGGTCAGGTTAAGAACTACTTAAAGAAGCTGGATGTGTACAAGTCCATGGGGGCTGGATAAACTACATCCAAGGGTGCTGAGGGAGTTGGCCGATGAGACAGCAGTACCACTGGCCATTATCTCTGAAAACTTGTGGCAAATGGGGGAGGTGCCAGAGGACTAGAGAAAAGCAAATATAGTGAGTATCTTCAAGAAAGGGAAAAAGGAGGATCCAGGGAATTACAAACCTGTCAGCCTCACTTCAATCCCTGGAAAAATCATGGAGCAGGTTCTCAAAGAATCCATCCTGAAACACTTGGAGGAAAATACAGTGATCAGGAACAGTCAGCATGGATTCACCCAGGGTAAATCATGCCTGACCAACCTCATTGCCTTTGATGAGATGACTGGATTTGTGGATGTGAGAAGAGCCATTGACATGATATACCTTAAATTTAGCAAAGCTTGTGGTACAGTTTCCTACAGCATTCTCATCGGCAAGTTAAGGAAGTATGGGTTGGATGTTTGGACTGTAAGGTGGATAGAAAACTGGCTAGAGCAACAGTTTCAATGAGTAGGAATCATGGTTCCATATCTAGTTGGCAGCCAGTAACGAGTGGTGTGCCCCAGGGTTCCGTCCTGGCCCCAGTTCTGTTCACCATTTTCATTAATGATCTGGATGATGGGATAGCTTGCACACTCAGTAAGTTTGCGGATGCCACCAAGCCAGGGGGAACGGTAGCCAGGCTAGAAGGCAGGGACAGGATTCAGGGAGACTTAGACAAATTGGAGCAGTGGGTGAAAAGAAATCTTGTGAGGTTCAACAAGGAGAAGTGCAAAGTCCTGCACTTGGGATGGAAAAACCCCATGCACTGCTACAGGGAGGGGAGCGATCAACTAAGTAGCAGCACTGTAGAAGAGGACCGGGGGGGTCATGGTGGATGGGAAGCTGGATATGTGTCAGCAGTGTGCTCTTGCTGCCAAAAAGGCCAATGGCATAATGGACCGCATCAGTAGAAGTGTTGCCAGCAGATCAAGGTATGTGATTGTTACCTTTATTTTACCTGTGGACTAAAAGACTGATAATTAATTAAAGCCCTCTGACAAATGTTCTCTAAACATATTTTTCATTTTACCAAGAATTTAACCCTAAGCTTGTCAGTCCTCAATATAACAGTGCTAGAATAGATCAATCTCATCATCAAGGAAAGGTGACTAAGAAGTGATTTTTAATTCCTCTGGAATGGCTGCATATGGCTAACAGAAACATTTTCCTGTCACTCAGTTTTGATGGAGTGATGCTATGAAGCACAGTAAGGTAGCTATGTTTTGAAAGTAAAACAAGAAAAGTATATTATCATTGCAACTGTCATAGTCCAGTGTAATCTGAGAGAGGATTTTAAGCGCTGTTTTCTCAAGCTGTGTTTGGCTTTACTCTATTCTTTTCATGTGTTATAAAAGAAATTGCTTCTGTTCAAGGAGCTGTCAGCTGTGTCTTTCAGTTTAGTGGATGGGCTGAAATGTAACTGTCTCCAATGACAGTGTGCTAAGCACACCTAAAAATCATTTCCTGTGCACAGAGGGAGCTTCAGGAATGAAAGTAACATTTTTGCATTTGCATCCTCAAAAGCATAAAAGTGCCAATGAAAATGAAACCACATTTCGGCTATTTCAAATTGCATAAGAAAGATGTTGCTTACCTGCCTAGTTTCCTAATATTGACATGTTAGTTGTACCCACAGTAAGAATTTATGATGGGAAGAATTTTACACACGAGTATCTGTAAAATTTGACCTTGATTTAAGAAAGCATTTTCCCTGTTCAGGAAAGCACTTACACGTTATTCTCTCCTCATGCAGTCAATGGCATTAGGCACATGCTTAAAGTCTAGTGTAAGTGTCCAGTTTACCGGTAAGTGCTTTCTTGTATGGACCTGTTGTTGGATTTTGCTGGTATCCATAGTAGTAAGATTGTTTTGTGATTAAGGCACTTGCAATTTGAGTACAGTTTGTAGCTCTGGAACAGAGTTGCTTGCAACCTTGAGAAGTCTCATAATTTCAGAATCTCAGTTATCTGTCCGCGCAATGCAGATATTACAACTCTTCCTCGGCCTTTGTCTGTCTCCTGTATTAAGAGTGCAGACACCTCAGTTTAGGAACCGTCTCCTACTACACATGCATAGAGCATGTTGTCCGGTGGGCTCCCAATCTAAATTTGATTTCCAGGATCAACCTAATACTAATTAATAAAAATCTGAAATATGGAGTAAATATTTAGTACCCCAAATAATTACATGAAATGATTGCCGCACTTATTCAGCCAAATTAAGCAATTTATTTAATAGCAGCATGCACATTGGTGATGGCCATAATTTATTATCCAAAACAATTTATTTTACAAAAGTCCTATCTGTTAATAATTCCCAAACACAAATGATTTGGACTGAAATTTTCTATGTACATTCTCTACCCAAATGAAGGAAAGTGCGAGAAAAATACCTTTAATATTTTAATTACCTGAGAGTGAAAAACAAATATGAATACACTTCTCTTGTAAAACCCCAAACCAGGGGCATCGCTGGTGCTGGGCACTCCGGGGCATGTGCCCCGAACCCCAGCGCCAGTGCCCCAGATCTGCAGCCCAATCAGGCCAGAGATCGCAGTGGCCCCATCCCTGGCCATGGATCTGGGGACCAGCCGCCCGCAGCCACGGTGGCCCCAGCCCTGGCCCCAGCTGGGGATGTGAGACCTGGCCACTGGCGGCCCCGTCCCCCACCAGGGATGCAGGGCCTAGCCACCCGCAGTGGCTTGGCGGCCCCTGGCCCTGGCCCTGGCCAGGGGGTGGGGCATTCAGGCTGGGGGCGGCACCTGTGGGCCGCAGGGCGGGGCCTGGGCCTGTGCTCTGGGTCCCTCCCCTAGCCAACGACGCCCCTGCCCCAAACTCTCTCTTTTTCTTTTATGGGTAGTTCTTTTAATATCTGAACTTTAGAATTTCAGACTTGGCATAAAAATGGCCTTCAGTAGTGCAAGCTTTATCTTTGAGAGAAAAATATTTTAAAATAAGGCTATGAATAGAGTTGGTAAAAAATTATGAAGTTTTCTGGTTAAGAAATGCAGTTTTGTCAAAACGTTTTTCATTAAAAAGTGGAAATATTGTCAATATTTGTCATGGGAAAAATTGAGACGTATTTTGACGGAGTTTAGATTACTCTGACATTTATTATAATGTAATATGTGTAATTTAAATCCTGTATATAATGTATTACATTTAATATTTAAATTTAATATGAACATCCACACAAAATGAATTGAAACAGGACTAAGTAAATGAAAGATTTTTGGTATTTTTCATGGGAAACATCAAATTTTTCAGTCTTTCATTTTGATTCTGAATTGTTTATTTTTTTCAAAATGTTGGAATATTTTTCTCAGATTACAAATTCCAGTTTTAACTAGCTGCAGTGATGACTGTTTTAAAAAGCAGAGTTCAGTAGAAATGGTTGGCTGCCCACTTCATACACATGCTGTTCAGCTGTTTTACACAGCTCCTTAATTACGCTACTTAATTACACAGCTTTTATACATTCCTTCAGCTAAAAATCTTAGGAATAAAAAGCTTAAATCTAAGGACCTAATTTTGCAAGGTTATTCGCAAGAACAACTCTATGCACAGCAGTCATGCAGTTCAGCTCAATGGGCCCATCAATTTTACACAAAATTACTTGTATATGACTGCAAGCACTTCCCATTGCCATTGGCTTGACTGGGATTTCAGGGGCTCAGCAAGGCTTTAGTTAGTAAAATGCTGAGCATCTTAGAATCATGGGTTCGGAAGGGACCTCATGAGGTCATCTAGTCCAACCCCCTGCTAAAAGAAGGACCACTCCCTCTAAATCATCCTGGTCAGGGCTTTATCCCTAGGTAACCCATTCCAATGCTTCACCACCCTCCTACTGAGAAACTTTTTCTTAATATCCAAACTCAATTTCCCCCATCTTCTAGATTTGTTCATTACTTTCTAGGATTGGGCCCCAAATGCTCAGAAACTGAGGTTCTTAGAGCCACCAGGGGAAGAATTCAACTGATTTCACTCACCCTTAGGGCTCATTTACATAGGGAGCTATTCAGGAATAGATAGTCTTGATCCTTGTTTATGTGTGGATATTCTTATTCCAGAATAAATGCCTTGTTCAGATTAGTTTAGTCCACTGTGTTTAAGCAAATATAAACTAGACAGACAAACTCCTAGAGACCTTTCAGATGCTGATAGCCATCTAGTGGAAAACCATTCCCCCAACTTTCCCACTTGAAGTTCCAGAGCCTATTTATTCAATGACAGGGAGACATTGCCCAACACCTCTCATACCTTTGAAAATCTCCCTTTTAAATAAAAATAATCTCATTTTCAGATTTTGTGTGCAACCATAAATCCTAGAGTAGTTTTTTAAAACTGATTTTCTGTTTGCTTTATGAACAATTGTCTGCCATTTTCCCATGATTTAATATATCTAGGTCTCAAGGAATAACTTATAAACAGATATTTCATTTTGTGTGAAAATACATTATTTCATTTTTTTTCCATTTCAGAATGGAACTAAACCAAACTATTTCAAAATTTACCATGAAATAATTTCTCCCCAACCCCCCACCCCAAATTCTTGTTGGGTCAGCTGAAATGTTGAAATTGAAAGAAAAAACTTTATTCCAATTTTGGCTATGTTAGTCTATTTTATATAATCTAAAAGAAACAAAACTATTTCAAAACAGAAAAGTGTAACATTATATTTTGACATATCCAGAATCCTCTTTAAACAGGTTTCTGCAAAGCATTTCACTTTTGAAGAAATGGCATTTTTGGTGGAATGGCATTCCATCAGAAAGTTTCCAAATAGTTTGAGCTTTAGCCCATAATTACATTGTGTATTTTTGTGCTTATTCATCTTAATTCTGGTCCAAAACCCATTGGTTATGTCTACACTGTCAAATTAGTCCAGACTAAGAAAGCTTAGTCTGGACTAATTTAGCCCTTGGCTCTACTAGGCTTTGCCTAGTTTGAACTAAGAAATTTCTTAGTCTGAACTAATAAGTGGCAATGTTAGTTTGGACTTCTGCACTTTAGTTTGAGCTAAGTGCAGGCAAGACATAAATGAAGGCTTAATTCAAACAAAGTAATTAGTTTGAGCTAGCCTCACATGTTAGTTCGAACTAGGGCTAAAAAAGCCATGGTTAGTTCAAACTAGCCCACGGTTAGTTCGGACTAACCTCTGACTTCTTTAGTTCTGACTATCAAGTCCAAATTAAAACTGCATATGTAGACGTACCCATTGAGGTTGATGGCTGTCTCTCCTTACTTTTGGAAGCCTGTAGGTCAAGTTGATTGTGTATGGAATTAGAACAGGTGTCCTATCCCACCTCCCCCTAATATGAGACATTCAGGAGTCCCATTGTCTCCGAGTTCCCCAGTCATACTGCAGGCATAATAATTTGCTACATCCCTTTAACAGATACAGCACATTTCTCTTCACCTCCCACCATGTCTGGCAATCTCTGCTTACAGATACATGTGTTTGAGAAAGTGTGGCTCTGCTCACTTGCCCACTAGCTATCTGGCAAGTTGCTTGTAGTCCCTGTGGCCTCTTGAGTGCAGCACCTATTGAATCTGGACACCTCTACATAGCCTGTGGTGGTTGGAAGGAGGTTCTTAACTCCATTTTTTCCCATCTGTTCAGCCACATATTGGTTCACCAAAATCTACCCAAAAAAAAAAAAAAAAAAACCACGACCAAGGGGTCCTGCAGCACTTTAAGACTAACAGATTTATTTTTTGCATGAGCTTTCATGGGAGAAAATCCCATTTTGTCAGATGCTTTGAAGATGGGTTAACTTAATGGAAGGTCATGCAAAAAATAAATCTGTTAGTCTTAAAGTACCGCAGGACTCCTTGTTTTTTCTGCTAGACTAGACTAACACGGCTATCCCCTTGGAAATTCACCAAAATCTATCCTTCATTTTGTTGAACTGCTTCCCTTGTTTTGAGTTAATAGTTTTAGATTTGCCTAAATACCTGTTGTCTTGTTCTCTTGGATTAGGATAGTTTAGATAGCTTTTGTTAGTAAATAGCCCCAGAAGGAACTTTTGTTCTTCTTCAAGTGATTGCTCATGTCAGTTCCAACTCAGATGTGCAAGCACAGATCACTGGAAAGTTTTTCTGCTAGATTACCCACAGGATCAGCTGCAGCCCCTAGGGGCTCCCCGCAACCCTCTCTCTATATATCCCAGCTGACCCTCTCCTGCCCCAGTTACTTGTGACCACTGTGATGGTCCCTGGAACACTTTTTGCATCTTATCTTGTTCTTTGTTGTAGTGGTAGTTAGTGTTTATAGTACTTAAGCCTTTGTTAGTTATGATAGTGGTAGTTAGTTAGATTGTTAAGAGTCTTTTGTTCCAAGAGTCTCACTTTGCCTGAGGTTGAACTCCAAGACATGCTGAGCTTCAAAGTCTAGGAATCCTGGAAAAACTTCATGCCAACAGATAATCCACATGGTCCCTACATAAGGTGCATGGGTGAGTTGCACTTAAGACATAAGTACAAAATAATGGTCTTGTCGGTATAATGACTCCTCATAATTAGTTCACCAAACAGTGCCCCTCTAGCAATTAGAGCAAAGGGCTCTGTGAAGAACTCATGGCACTGCAGCTCCCTGGTACTCTTGGCACTTCCCAGAGAGGCTCATCAGCAGGGCTGGCTCAAACGGCTGTGGTGCTTCTTGCAAGCGTTTGATTTTGCACCCTCGGGGTGGAGGGCAGCAGGTGCATGGAACCCTCCTCTGCTCTAAGCCAGCTTGCCCTGCCCCAAGGGCGGGGAACAGCTGGCTCAGGGGCAATGTTCCTTCTAAGCATTGGGATGTCATGAGCAAAAAATTTAGTTTGTGAGCAGAAATTTTGCCTTATGGTAACTTGTGAGTCCAACTTTATGGTTACACATTATCCATTTTTATCAAAACTACAATTGCATACTGCACAAAATAAGCCCATGTTTATTAAAACAACATTTTAAAAAAGAAACAAAAACAAGCAGAAATGTATTGAATATAAACATGTTGCATACCTTTGGGGAATGATAGTTGTTTCCCTTCTCCCTCTTTCTGTTTTCCATAAATTATAAACACTCCAGATCTAGATTATTTCCAGAACCTAAATACAGTTTAATCCTCATTAAGTTGTCTAGGTGATCAATAAAAAAACAACAAGGAGTTGTGTGGCGCTTTAAGACTAACAGATTTATTTTTTTGCATGAGCTTTCATGGGAGAAGATCCCACTTCCTCAGATGCTTTGAAGACCCATCTTTGAAGCATCTGAGGAAGTGGGATCTTCTCCCACGAAAGCTCATGCAAAAAAAATAAATCTGTTAGTCGTAAAGTGCCACACAACTTCTTGTTGTTTTTTTTACTGGACTAGACTAACACGGCTATCCCTTTTGAAATTGACTAGGTAATCAATGTCTAGTTGATTCCTAATCTGAGTTTTAATTGCCTTCATCAAGCTGAATCCGCTTTCACAATCAGCACTTGAAGCTTGAAAAGTTCCACAAACGTTAAGCAAAATATATAGTTCACGAAATTGTTTCTGTTGCTGTGTGAAAGTAAGTGTTAGGCTAAGCAAAGCAAGCCAGGCCTCACGAGCACAGAGGGTGTCTCGGTAAGCAGCATGCAGGCTGTCTGCTGTGACATATACACTCTCCATTTCATGCATGCCTCAGGTCACATATGCCTATCAAACCCCTCTCCTTCCCTTGCCTGATATGGAAGCTAGTATTTCCTAACCTGTTAAGACCACCCCTCACCACCTCCCTAACCCTCTTCCCGTATATGGAGTTGTTTTTCCCAAAGTCTTAGGAAAACTAGTTTAAACCAGTAAACAAGCTGCCTGTGTATATAAGCAATTGCCATGCTACTTCCATTTTGAAGCTGATATTGTTTTGTTCAGTGTTCCCAGTACTAGTACTGTAAATAAACCTCTTCAGTGTTGTCTGTCTTGCCTGATCCTTCTTGGAGGGACCTTTCCAGATTTACATAAGCATATCCTGAAATGTTTTCATTGTCCCTGTTTTCATTTTCTCAGATATAATTAATTTCCATTCAGGATACTGTTTGCAGAGTTCCTTTTCAAAAGAATGCTCATCTTTATTGAATAAAATGCTGTATTGTTTAGCTAATCTGGTCAGCTGTTCAAATCCAAAGTCAAAACGTCTAGATTGACAGAGTTGAGAAACAGTCTTTATCAAATACAGACCAATCTTGTAAGTCATGCGCTGGAAACCTTCTATTCATATGATCACATATCTTAATGAACTGAAGAACAAAAGCTGAAAGATGAAAGTAAATCTAGTACAGCTACACTGAAATGTACAGGTTCTCCAAGATACTGAGACCTTAGCTTCCTGATCTTAACTTTGGCAAACTGAAATGCCTCCACTGCGGTCAAGGAACTTCTCTGAAGAATTCTTCACAGTTCTGCTAAATCACCAAGAACATCGTTAAGGATAAGTAATGCCACATGATATTCTGGCTTGCTTAATTTGTCAAGGCAGTATTTGTTCACGGGCTCATTATCTTTTTCTACTTGTTTTCTGTAGGGCTCTAGCAATATGTCATAGTTCTTAACCAAGACACTAACAGCAAAATGCCTAGATAGCCATCTGATGTCATTAAGAGGTCTAAATGAAATAGCGCCACTGTCTGCAGCTTTAGCAATTTCCTCAAATTTGGTCTTTCTTATACAAGATCTAGTGAAAAAAGTGTGTAGATAGAAACTCTTATACGCACTATCTCTTTCATAAATGAAATATGTTTCCAGGCATCATCTATTCCTAAATCTTCTTGGTGTGCCATGCAGTGTTGCTCTAGCAGATAAGCAGTGGATTGATATAGAACTGCAGCTACACCATTACGGCTTCCAAGCATCAAAGATGCACCCTCAGGTGTAAACATTTGACTCGTATCCAAACCATTGTCGTGATAAAATTGACTGATGGCTACAACTATTGCAGCACTATCACGTACTGTTAACTTTACAGTTCCAGCAAAAACAGTTTTATGATTAGGATTGTCAGTCTTCCTAAACTGAATATAAATAATCAACATTTTTGAAACTGAAATATCTGTACTTGCATCAACTATGAGGCTATGAAAGCTGATTGCCTGATTTCATTAAACATTTCAGATTTAATTAACTTATTTATGCATTCAGTAAATTGAAATGCCTAGTTTTTCTCCTCCAGCTGTCTGGAATTTTTATGTATTTCACTACGTGGTCATGAATTTCCTGCACAGACAGCATGGATGAATTTAGCTTTACTGCAAGTAGCACATTATCAATTAAAATCTTTACGTCATCAGGACTTGGTTTATTTTGTTGCACAAATTCTATTCTGTTGTTTAGCATTTCAGCTGATTCTGTCAAAAGATTTTTCAGAAGTCCTCAGCTCTCATTTTGAAGCTTTGTTATGGAGTCCAAGTGAGTTTTATGAGTGACATGATGTTTTAGATAATCTAATTTCTCCTCACTCCATTTCTTTCCTGAGCTCCATTCCCCATTAACTCCTGCTTTAAAGCATATGCTGCAGATTACATCGTCGGTTTCACGGTATTTAAAAATTTCTCCAAGGTGCATGTTCTTAGAGCCTGTTGCATGTGGCATGGTGGTTTCAATGGAAAAATCGGTCAACCGTCCCTTCTTGAAATTGAAACATTTTTTCTTTGGAAGACTGCTGAATTGTTGATCGTCAGCTTTGGACTTTTTTTTTTTTAAACGACGCTCTTAAATCACTCACACTAACTCGTGTCTTTATAGATGCTGGCAGGCCTAGGAAATCCTCCTTCCGGTAGCCTTTCTGCAAGAAACAAAGAGAGGAGCCATAAGAATTATTTCCATGAGTGAGCCCAGCACTACAGAGCAAGAGAGAGAGTAACATGTACTACAGACCTCTGTTTTCTAAAACGAATGAGACTCACCTTCAAAAATCAGGCCCCGGGGGGGGGGGGGGGCGCTCAAGCTGGCCCTGCAAAGGTACTCATTGTTTTTGAAGATATGGGCCCAGAAACCAATGTTCCTTCCTGGTTGTCCGTCACTAGGTAAGATACACCAAGGTAGGGATCAAGGAGTCCTGTGGCACTTAAAGATTAACAGATTTTATATATCACATGAGCTTTCATGAGAGAAAATCCCACTTCATCAAACATTTTGAAGATGGGGGTACATACAGAATGGGAGGAAAATAAATGCAGGGGAGTGTAAGACAGGATCAGGTCACACTGTAACAGCAAATCAAAGTGGTTGTTAAGATGCAAACATTGGGAAAAAATAGAGCAACACTTCTCCCAGTTAGATTCTAATTTAGGATTTGCAAATTTATTTGATAAGCTTAAATGTTTACAGCAGAGAATGTCTTAAACCTGAGATCATGCAAAAAGCATAAGGAGCTGAGAGACCAAGCTCTCAGCTCTCCACACTGCCCTTCTTCAGCTGGTGGCGGAACTGATGAGAACATGAGCCAATGACCCAAGGAGGTTAGTCTGGATATGAACGACCTCAGTAATTATTGTGGTAACTGTAAGTCAACCAAAAGGCTTTTCTCTCTCCTACCCCTCTAATATGGGATTTATTTATGATATGCTATTTGAATTTTAAAGGTAAATTTTTATTTTTTTTTCACAGAATAAATTATTCCACACTTGAGTCAATCTTGTTTTCCCTTTCTCTTCTTGATTTTTCTACTCACCCACTGAAATCTAGAAGCACAGTTTTGCCCATGTTGAATATAGTAGGTGAGTTTGGGTAATAACTTTCAAGCAGGAGAATGCAGGATTAAAGATTAAATTGTTTAGGTTCTTCAGGTACTGTGTACGAATTGCATGTTACAGAATTTACTCAGTTCCCCTGAATTGTGTCTCTCTGGAATACTCCTAGTTCTTAAACTTTTATTTCTGGTGTGATTTTCAAGTAAACCTTAATAATTAGTAATCATTTTACCATGCTCACAACTTCCTTTGCTATGGTATGTTGCTCTGAGATTCAGACTCTTTTTAATTCTTTTGAGAATTGCCACCTGCTGTTTCTAATCACTTGAGCTTATTGATTGCTGTATCGCATTCAAACACTTCTGAAGTATCTCCAGACTGCAAGTCATATATTTGAAAATCAGTGCGTGGAATCTCTAAAAACCACCCTACTGCTGTCATAGTTCTGATAGTTGGGAAGAAAAGGCCATTTATGCTTCTCAGTGGAGAAAACAAAGAAAAATAAACTCGTGCTGCGTGTAGATTTGGAGTGAATGTAGGGTGACCAGGTTGCCTAATTTTACAGGGATAGTCCCAATATTTGGAGTTTTGTCTTACATAGATGCTGTTTTCCATACCCTGCCCTGATTCTTCACACTTGCTATCTGGTCATGCTAAAAGAGTAAACAACTTTGTGGGCAGTTATCAGGTATTCCACTGGTTTTCAACTTGGATGACTATGGAGATCTGAGACTTTTATTTTCATCTTCTAATTGGCAACTAGTTCTCCAGAAGCTGTACTTGCTTACTTGCATGCTTCCCCCCTTCCCTGCCACAAAGTAAAATTCTAACTCTTATGAAGAAACTCCTTTACTAAACCTATATAATCAGTATTAAATTCAGACACCTTTACTCATTTTCATTATCACTTAACTTGTTATTCCACTAATCATAAAACCAATTGAATGCAACTGCTCATACAGTCTAAATAGGAAAAGTGAGTAAGGTGTGTCAGACTCTATCTAGCATGACATGATACATTTAGGCTGTCATATTTAAATACCAAAATAGAGTTGGACAGGAAATTGGTTTCCTATACCATAAATATTTTAAAGATTACAAAAGTTTAAAAAAAAACCTGGTTTCATGTTGGAATAAGCCAGAGAATTTTAAAAAATGAAAAAGAGATTATAAACACACTATCCTCCTCAGAATATGCTGTTCTTGGATGGTTAAAACACTCTTCTAGGATTTAGGAAATCCCAGGTTTGAATCCCTAATTTGGGCAATGGGCTTGAATCAAAGCATTCCCAATATGCAGAAGGTCCTGCATTCAAGCCCCAGAGGGTTGGACTCCATGATCTCATGAGGTCCCCTCCAACCCTATGATTCTATTCTATCCAACAGAATGGTGTGAATAGCTGAGTTTTCAGTTCACTGGCAAATTGAAAATAAAACTATTTTAGTTCAAATGAAAACCGACATATTTCAAAATACAGCTACTGTAAAGCAAAAAGGAAAAAATATATTTAAGTCACCATATTCAATTTAGACAATTTAAAAACTTTCCTGATTTTGTTTTAAAATTAAATTTAGGAAATTTTGAATAAAAAATTTCAAACTGAAAAATCTATATGTTGCATTTTGAAAATGTCACAACCAATCAATTTTTTTCCAGATTTTTTTCTAGTTTGCTTCTTCCCTTCCCTTTCCCCACACCAATTGAACCAATTTGTTAAAACCAACAAAAAGTTGTAAAGCATTTTAATATTATGACACTTTTGTGGGGGGAAAAAAAAAAGAGTTCTGACTGAAACACTTGATCCAATGCTACTCCAATATCCCAGATGGGTGTTTTAATCAAAAAGCTGTTGACTGTTCTGGAGCAAATCATTCAATCTTTCCTCTTGGAGCTGTTTCCCTTTGTGTGTATGTGTGTAATATATATATTCATTGGGCCAGAAACAGAGACGGAAAAAGACCCTGTATAGCCCAGTGATTAGGGAACTCACCTGAGAGGTAGGAGATCAAATTCAAATCCCTGTTCCTGTGAATATGTAATTATTTATAAAAAGTGGAACATGTTCAATAGGAGAGATTGAGAGACATGCCCAACATGTCTCATTCTCCTTTGGTAGGGCACCTTCCTAAAATGTAGGTATTCCAGAATAAATCACTTCTGCACATCAAGGAAAGAAATAAAGCCTACAATCAAGCAAAAAATACAATGAATAGCAAGAATTTAAGGAATTATAAAAGATATAAAGGTGTGAGAGAAAGAACTATTAAAATGGCAAAGAGAGAACTGGAGAAACATTGTGGGAAAATGAACAAAGATTCTGATGTTTCAGAGATGTATAACCAAGTTTAATTTATAAATGGGACATGGAGAGAAAATGGAGCTCATATCTGGTTTTATAGCAAACAATAAAGCTGAAGGTTCTAATTTAAGGGAAATGGATATTTTAGCAAGAGAATTCTAAAAAGTAAGTAGTCATACAAATTAAACTGTTTTGTGAACAAAAGAAGTTTGCTGAAGAGAATTATGAGTTCTTATACAATTAGATATAATATACAAATAATGTATTGAATAAAAATTTCAGTTCATAGGAACTCACAAAAGCAATAAACAACTGTAAAAATACAGCCCCAAGTACAAAGGAATATATTATGCAATACTTAAGCACCTAACTGAAGGGAATTTAACCTTTATTGAAATTATATTGCATACATGGGGCAGGGCAAGAACCCCATGGTTAGCCCCTTACCACTGCTAGCATAAGGACAACAGACTAGGTAGCCTGGGCTAAGACTGATTGCCTAAGGGGAGGCAGCTGGGCAGAGGCACAGACTGAGGAGCAGCCTGGGGTGTCAATTAGCTCATGAGCTGCAGCTGGCCTAGAAGCCCTGCAGGGTAAGGGGAAGTAGAGGTGGAAGGAGTTAAGGGAAGGATAGAGGATTGTCTGGTATTGAGTGGCCTCTGCAAGAATTAGCTCAGGTAGGGCATGCTTTGGTGGTGAGTACTTAAGACACAAGCTGTAAATAAACTATGGGTAATTGTAGGTCTGGGTTCAAGTGGCTTTTCTGAGTCCAGAGAGGGGGATAGCAAAACAGTATAGAGTGGCAGAATTGCTATAGAACTGTATTGGTAGAATGGAAGTAAATGGTGGGTATATCAATAGGAAAACCTTGCAAATTACAGACTAGACTGAATACACACACAAATATTTTCATGTTCTTATGTAAGAGTAAAATGGGGGGGGAGATAAATGAGAGATTAGTAGTACTTAAGGTGGGAAATGAAATTAGAAATTGTGTAAAAAGTGGTTTCAGATAAGGAAGATGTAAGTGATCATTTTTGAAAAGCTAAAAACAGAAAAAAATCTCTGTGGAATAGAGAATTTGACTGCTGTTTTCTTGGTCCTTGAAAAAGTATATGCTATTCTATGGAGGAAGACTTACTCTATAAACTAGCAACAAGTGGAATAAGAATGTACTGATGGATATGTGACTTCAGTAGTGATAGAACTATGTTTGGTTTATAAACTTCCTAATGGTATTTCACAGGGAAAATTAGCTCTACTTTGTTTAATACTATGCTTAATTATCTTTTTGAGAGCATATGAGCAAGAATACATATTACTCTTTTTGTGGAGGACTATACTGTATGGGCCAAATGTAGAAGACTTAAGATGGATGTGGAGCAAATCAATGAGGGGCTCGAGGATTTCACAAACGGGCAGCTATGGGGATTTAAGTTCTCACTCTGAAAATCAAAGGGAATGATTGTAACAAAAAGGATGATGGGATGGGGGTGAAATATACAAGTAGGTCAAAATTTTACATTCTTTAGAGCTATGGTCAATAAATTAACTTGCAAGAGTCATACAGGTAATGTAAAGACAGGATGAGTCTGATTAAAAGTATTGCTGGGAGCAATTGGTGTGCAGCTAACAATACATTTTTTTATGTTGAGTAGAGTATTAAGTTCAATTTTAGATTATGGAGCCAATGTCTTTAATTTGGCTTCTAAATTGACTCTGAAAATATTAAAGCTGGGCTAAATTCAAGCTCTGCAAATTACATGGTATATGAGTATTGTGACTCCATGGTGTGTGCGCTGCAGTGAGCAACTGGAGAAATGCTGATTAAAGATAAGGATGACATTGTTAACCTTACCAAAAAGGATAAATGTAATAGAAGCAGTGAAGGTAAGAGTACTAAATAAATATATGATCAATCTTGAGGATCAAGCCATTAAGACATAAGTTGGTGCTACTAGCTTCCACATGTCAACAATCAAAGGGTGGGTAAAAGCCCTGAGTGAAAAATTTGGGTCTGGAAATCACTGAAATCTTAAGTCATGGGAAACAAAATGATAGGCGGATGGGTCGTCTCTTCAGTTGTGGATTTGGAATTATATGGGAAGAACAGAACAATCAATTGAGGCAACTCAGATTCATGAGTTAGTATATGGTAAATAGGGTCAGTATTGTCATCTCTAGAGCAACTAGTATAGATCTGGCAACACAGAGTGGGAATGGACTTCTGTATTTCTGAATTTGGAACTGAGACCTATGAGACTGTCCAGTTTTTGTGATAATTATGACTGAATTGATGGGCATACTGTTGGCAATGATCTGCTTAAGGGATATATGACAAACTAACTGCTACCCTATCTGACTCTATCAGGTATAAGGGTGTTTAGAAAGGGATCCTTGAAAATCAGGAATGATTTAATAATAACAACATTGTTCTTTACTACGGAGAGAGTACTGTTTGCTGTATGTATAGCATTAGTGTGGATTCCACTGAACATTGAGATGCTGGGCAATGAAATGTGAGCTATACCAGTGAAAAATGGTTTTAAAAATTAGAAGGTTGGTTGATTGGCACCTGGTTTACCAGCATCACAACTCTTGCAATGGCTGTATGCATCAGCTGAGCACAGATGGAATTCTTAGCTGGAAATCAGACTAGCTCACTTGTATGTTAATATTGTTCATGATTGATGTTAGACTTATAAGGATGTCATGTTTATAATATAAAATGCTTAAACTGCTGCATACATTAGTCTTACCTTGTAGCATAGAATAGTCATAGAAACTTTTATTTTATAATGGTAAAAGTACCTGCTTTGAACCTGTGAACTCAGAATGGGAAGATGGCTCCCATCCCCACTCCTCCAGGAGGACTATAAAAAGTGAAGCAGACCATTGTAGGACGAAAGTGGTGTTGGTTCGCTCTTCCACCCATGGAGAAATGCATGCAGGAGGCCTCATGGACTTGAATTCTGGAACAGGGAGAGGGGTGGAATAGCTAACATGAAGATTTTTCATCTCTTTGCTGTTGGTGCTCACAAAGGGTGGTGATAAGAAATGCAGCTGACATCCCTAGGGTCAACATGGACAATGGTTTAAAAAAAAAAAAAAAACACAGTGTAGAAAGAGTACTATATCTCTGTCCCATTTGCATCACAGTCTGAAATTCATTGTGTATGTATAGCTGCTTGCACTAAACTGTAAAAACACTTTTTCCTATCCAATAAGCCTTTATCACAGGAATGACTAGAAACATTCTTTGGTATGAGATCTAAGGTGCAAATTGTTCGGGGGGGGGGAGTGACTGGTCTCTTGGAATCAGAAGTCACCTGAATATTTTATGGTGTTAGTGGTCATTTATCACTAAATTCAGCTTTCCTGGGTGGCAAGATACACTGGGGAGCCCCAGGTGACATCTTTGTCTCCAGGATAAAATGTTAATTATCTAGGACAGGAGTCTCAAACTCAAATCACCATGAGGGCCACCTGAGGACTAGTGCAGGGCTGCATGAGGCCTAGTACGTTAGTCCATGAGCTGAAATATCATATGATATTTCAAATATTGGTAATGGTACTGTTTTTGCAGGCTGCAGGAAATAGTTTTAGGGACTGCATGTGGCCCATGGGCCGTGTATTTGAGACCCCTGATCTAAGACTCCAAATTTCTTGCTGGGTTGGTGAAATCTAAAGTTTGGGGAGTTGAATTGGGTACTTTCAATTGTGAGCCATTCCAGACAATGTGATAGTGAGTAAACAAGACTTCAGAAATGTGGTTAAGAGGGAATTTAGGAAGGGGCAAGAAGTAGACCACACAGAGAAAAGATCAGGGTTGTTTGAAAAGCATCCTACACTTGAGGATAATGGTATACTGAATAGTCATGACAGAAGTGAAAAATATATAAATTGAAATAAAGTACTCATGGGCATTTGTGATCTGGGGCATGGTAGCTTCTGTATATACCAAACACACACACATGCGTTGTGTGACATATGCAAAGCCATAGAGCACCTCCTGTGGCAATGTTAGGGAGAATAATACAGAAAGAAAAACTCCTTATGAAGAACTGAAGTACCTCAAAGTGAAAGAATATAATCTTGAATTGCTGAAAGTACCAACAAAGTAGGCTAGCCTAAAAAAAAAAAAAAAAAGGGGGGGGGGGGTTGAGGGTTATAGAACTTTTTGCTCATGCAACAACTGTAGTAGGTGGCAGTATACTGAGGCTGCTATACTGTAAAGATAGAGAGGAGAGATTGGAAGCCTATCCCTAGAGGCCAAGGGACTTGGCAAGAAACAACATGGAGATCCTAGTGTCCTGTTCTGGACTAGGAAGCCTTGCAAGAGGCCTAGAAGAGTAAAGGAGCCAGGGGGAGTGGAGGCAGTTCCTGTGGCAAACCCAGAAATGGTCCAAGGACTATAAGCAGTACTGCCACTAAGATTTCCTGTCTTTAAGATACAATCGTAAAAGTTATACTCACACTTGAAGACAAGTTGTAGTACTGAAGTAACAAGTCTAAAACTAGTTAACTAAAATAAAACAAACCTAGCTGTGCATAGGCCTGTGCAGTTTCCTCTTGTGTTGTCTGAATTCAGCGCCCAGAAATGGAAGCTTCACCCCTCTGTACATTTTGGGGCTTTAAATACTCTTTTTGCACAATATGGGGGGGGGAAGAATACCTTTTCCAAAAATAAATTGAATTATCTTATTCTTCCTGGCTGAAATTTGGATTTTGACCAAAAAAAAAAAAAAAACCCTGTTGGGGTACTTTCAGATTATTGGTCCAGGGGTCTATTGACATCTATTTTCTAGAATATTCTTTATTTACCAGCTTGAGTTTGCAGAAATGTTTTCCACCTATTTGTCTGCAAAACATGGTCAAAAAACAACTTGCCGAATTCTGCATAGCCTATACCTGCCTCTCACCTAGTTAGCTTTCTCCTATTGCATAGACAAATTTAAACTTTGGTTTTACAAAGCTTGCAGGATCTCATCCTGTTGCACAGCAGACTGACTTAGTCTTTGCAAATTGAGTCACACCTTTTGCAAAGATCTGCAGGATACATGTGTTTTGGCTTTTAGAATGAACTAGTACTAAGTGAAATACTATAAAACCAGAGTTCCTAGGTTTTATAAGAAAAAGAAAATTTACCTATATAAAATAGAGGATGATATGCATGTAAGCCCAATATCGTTATAGCCAAAGGTTACAATGAGTGAGGGACAATAGAGGTGAGTCAGGAAGAAGCCCTGGAAAATAAGGTCTGAGATTGAACAGGCCAGGATTGCTAGTCAGGGTCCTTGGGCTAGAACTTGAGCCAGTGAGAGATTCTGGATTCTCTACCAACCTTTAAGATGTGGCACAAGTCCTAGACTGTCTTTGGCAGCATCAGGACAGTATGGCTCATGAGACTTGATTACCTCAAAAGCAGGGAACTACAGTCACTTGGGTGGAGGGCCAAGTCATGAAAAGGCATATTGATTCACAGACTGCCACAGTATAAGCAGCCAGTGGAAGGGGTCATCAGAGGGGAAAAACAGCTATTTCCTAGATCCAGCCACAAAGAATAACTGACCCTCCCATTTTCAGTTTCCATGATTGTGACTTGTACTGATCAAATGCAGGATGGGTTGAGGGGGCAGTGTGAAGAATGGTAGTGCATATCCTCTGCTGCTTAAGGGGGGGGCAGATAGTGATACCCTTACTTGCACTGAGTGATACTCTTTGATTTTAAGGGTAAGGTATTACTCAATGTGACTGACTAGAGGGCATAATCTGTTCCATAGCATGGTAGATCTGCTACCTCTGCAAAATCCAAGACTCACTAGACCCCCCCGTCACCCACTGTTTTGGAACATGGGTGCCAAAATGGATATCACTCTTCTCTCCACATGAAAGATAATGTTTTAAACAGCTCAGTTCCTTTCCTTGAAAGTATGTGCAAAGCTTAAGCAATGCAAGACATGAAACTATGGAGTTAGTTTTCTGTTTTGTTTTCCAAAGGGGTTTCTAAAGCAAAACTTATTTGAGTTTAAGTATCTCTATATATGTGGTGTGACCTGGCCACTCTACATGGTGGCTGCCTGGTATATACTTTAGACTTTTCTGCTCATCATAATTCCATACTCAAATATCACAGCTGGACCTGATGCAAATTTGCCTGCCTGCATGTCAAGAATTATTTCAAAATTATACAAAAGGGAGGGCCAGAGGGAGGGGAAGCCATAACTGTAAAACACTTGTGCAGTGATGTAGAGCTACAGCATTAGAACGCTTCAAGTAAATTGACATGAACATGGGGAAAGTTGAAAACAAAAAAAAGCTGAAGATTCAGTGCAGCTGAGCTTGTACATGAGGAAGTAGGGAAAAATATCTAATTCCAGCTGCATATGTTAAATGTTTAGGAAAGTTGCTTAAAACTTATTTGCTGCAAATACCTATCAGAATACAACTTTGAACATTACCTCTCACAGGGAGAGATTTTGTAATAGAGCACTCATTCCCTAGGAAACATGGTGTCAACACTTTACCTCTTTCCCCAATGGTAACTAATGGCAAGATTCAAAGGCATAGCTGTGTTAGTCTAGTTCAGCAAAACAAACAAGGAGTCAGGTGGCACTTTTTAAGACTAACAAATTTATCACATGAGTTTTCATGGGAGAAAATGCCACTTTGTCAGATAGTTTGAAGATGGGGGAATTTACAGAATGGGAGAAAAATTTAATGCAGAGGGAGTGTAAGACATAGGATCAGGTCACACTGTATCAGCAAATCAAAGCAGTTGTTAAGATTCAAACCCTGGGAAACAGCACATAAAAGAAGAAAGAAGCTGCTATTTCTTTTAGATTAGATTGTGAAAGCAGTATTAAATCATGACTATGGATTTTTTCCCCTTTACAACAGGTGGTTTTGATTTCACCTTCCTCTGTGCTGTTTCCCAGGGTTTGAATCTTAACAACTGCTGCACCCTGCCCTTGTGACACCTGGTCCAGAGCTGGATGAATCTGGGCAATGCATGGAGGTTATGGAGTGTTGTGCTGGTGCATTTTTGGGCCATGTCTGGCTCCCTGTTGCCACACACAGTATGATGGGTGGTGTGGTCACTCACTCCTTGTAGTAAAGGAAAGGCTGGGCACTTCTGCTGTGGTGACTTATGAGGAGAGACTGAAGGAACTAGGCTTATTTAGCTTGCAGAAGAGAAGACTGAGGAAGGGATTTGATACCAACCTTCAACTACTTGAAGAGATGCTCCAGAGAGGAGGGAGCTAGGTTGTTCTCAGTAACAGAGGACAGAACAAGGAGCAATGGTTTCATGTTACAGCTGGGGAGGTCAAGGTTGGATATTAGGAAAAACTTTCTCACTAGGAGAGTGGTTAAGCATTGGAATGGGTTGCCTAAGGAGGTGGTGGAATCTCTGTCTTTGGAGATCTTTAAGATCCGGTTAGACAATACCTTGGCTGGGATGACTTAGTGAGAGTAGCCCTGTTTTTAGCAGGGGGTTGGACTAGATGATCTCATGAGTACAGCCCTGCACGGATACATGTATGTGGATCCATATCCAATCTGCATCCACAAGAAATGGTCCATGGATATGCTGTATCTGCGGATGTGGATATAAAGCAGATATCTGCATATTTGCAGGGCTGTAGCTCTGTGGAGATAAAAATATGTGGGCCTGTATCCAATTTGCATCCACAAAAAGTGGTCCATGGATATCCATGTTTTATTTATGGATGCAGATATCTGCATGTTTGCAGGGCTCTACTCATGAGGTCCCTTCCAACCCTATGATACTATGAGTGAGAGCTAGCTTACCACAATTCACCACTGCTAGGGTGACCTAGCAGCTGCCAGTGTGGATTTGGGCAGTCTCCTGGCATTTTGTGTGTGGACACTCTAAGCCGACTTAATAAGGTCTACTTGAAGCCGGCCTAACCGAACCCTGTAGTGTAGACATAGCCATAGTGAGCATCTTTGTGGGTAATGTCAGCAGCAAGGCCAAGAACTGATCAAACTTTGGGACTACAGGCATTGCACTATAAGGATGGTCCTTCCATCACAATAGGTAGGCCCTTGGGTACAATGAGTGTGTGGAAACACTTTGACCTCTTTCTCCCTTTCTATAAATAGTGGAATGCCATCTCCATGACTGTCATGCCCAGCATACCAAAATTAATGAACTACACGTACCCTAGCACTGTCACAGGAATATGTAGCACTACTAAACATTTAAGAGGACTTTTGCTTCATAGTTCTTCCTTCTAGAACACTCACAGAACAAACCCACTAAATTGGCAAAACAGTTGCCTTTCCCTGTATCTTCTGTTGGTATATTTTAAGATTAAGAATTACTTTTTATATTTTTTTAAGGATTAGTAAACTGGTTATGAAGCTCTGAGTCATCTTATAAACTTCCAAAGGGGATCTTGAATCTGTTCCCACTGATTCTAACAACAAAATTCCAGCTGACATCAGTGAGAGCAGAAACTTGCCTTGAGCAATGCATATGAAAATATCAAACAAGGAGTTCCTAAAGGACTTCAGAAAAGGAAGAGAGTATTAAACTGGGCAGATCCTAACATATCCTGATGGGAGGGTGTGTGTGGGAGGGGGAGTTTTGCAGTATTTAATTAGATGTATTTCCTTGTAATTTGTTAATTTTAGTAGCTCTAATGATAAGTTGATTTGTTTCAGCTGAGGATTTGACCCAGATAGTTGTTCCCAAAAACTTGTATACATGTCAAACCTGTTAATGAGTTCACTTTGCATTCAAACATGACTATTCAAAGTTTGCATTCAAAAGTCAGTTGTTCTTGTATTTAGCAAATGCAGAGTTGTGTGGGTGAGCCTGTGCACTTCTGCTGAAGTCCAAGCATTTTAACTTAGACTCATGAGCAGAGGGACAAGGCTGTTCACTGCGTTGTCATTCGTATTGGTATGACCTATGATTCATGTCATCTTTTGTGTCTAGTCAGCTATGCTTCAATTCATATTAACTTTTTAGAGGAAGTATTGTCTTGTGGATACACAGTTCGAGAGAGCAGTTCAGTTCCCAGATCTACCATCTTCTTTGTGTGTGTGTGTGTTTGTTAAAGCCACTTTTTTTCTGTGCTTTGGTGACCCAAATGTCTTCATTGATGACCTGTTTGAAACATGGAATGTACAGTACCTTGAGCAGTACAGCCCTAATCTCACTTGGAGCCAAAATGTGCTACTATAATATAAATACTTAATTGTTCACAAAGAATCAAACTATGGTATCAATGAGAATCACGGTTTGTACTGAGTTTTACTAATCATATTAGGATTGATGAGTACCTCATCAGAATGGGATTATCCATCTTTATGAGAATAATAATGACTCTATAAAACAACTAAACCATATCTAAAAGGCAATAATTGCCAAACAACCAACAGAATTTAAAAATACAGGATGAAGTTCTGACTCTATTACAGTCAATGGGAGTTCTGCCATAAACTTTAATGGGGCCAAGACTTCACTTTCAGTTTGTGGATACTGAAAGAGGTAGGTCTTTTTTTTTTTTTTTTTTTGTTCAAGGGGCAAATATCTAGCTAGCTGATGGGTTGAACTTTTTGCCTCAAAGCAGTATGAGGGAACAGGGCAGGTAACCATGACAACCAGCAATAGTATATCTGAAATGAGTGGAAGCTGAAAGCAAAGGATGGGAAAGCACAATAATTAGTCTTATTTTGTCTAATGGCTAGATAAACTGTGAAACACATGAGCTGCGTTATAATTGCTTCCTAAACCTATTGAGCTAAATTCACCCTGGCATGACACTGTCAACCATGTAGTTACACCAGGGATGAATTTTTACTTAAAAGCAAGTAGATAAATTGTAAATAAAAACAAGCCTTTGTACAATAGGTTATTAAATGTTTTAGATACAGGGGGTAAAGTCACTCTGTGTCTAATCCCATTTGGGCAAGATTTCATCTCAGGCTGTGTGCTCACATAAGAGAATAAGGGTTGGCAGTGGCTCCCCAAAGGGGAAATTGGAGGCCACAATGCCCCCAAGTCACTACCAGTGGGTTCACTGGCTGGGCCTACCTTAGATGAACCTACCCCCTCACATGCCCAGTAGCCACACCAACCAAATATAGTGCCAGAACTCTGACAGAGTTTGTGACTGGCCCCTTCTCCCAGCCCTTCTTCCTCCCTAGAGGGTTCAGGAAGAGAGCCATGGGTCAGGTCGCCATGGCTGCCAGGGAGGACAGCTTCTCTGAGGAGGGCAGGGCCAGCATGCTCCACCCTGATCCCCCAGGCCAGCATCTGTATGCATGGCACCTGGGTGCATGATCATCTTGGTACATCACCACCCCCAGAGTGGGTGTAACGGTTGAGGAGAGTGGGAAATGGGCCCAAAGACACCACGCCCTGCAGGGCACTGCTGTTGTTGCCTCTGACGGGAACGGGGGTGGAAGGAATACATATATTTTTGCCTGGGCACCGCAGACTTGCAGTACACCACTACCTGAATTTAGAGTACATTAGCATGCCACACACTCATTTGCCATGCTGACAAACCTTATTCTGGAATTAAACTAGGGTGTGACTTTACAGAGCAACAGTTTATCTTCTGGAGTTGGTATTTTACACATGAAATTATTCCAAACAATTATTGCACTTTAAATTCAAACTATAACTTATGCATTAGCTTGAAAAGGTAAACAAGCCGTAAGAAAAATCTCTTGAACCCTCAGATGGCCACCCTAGAGACTGATAAGGCTGCCATTCAATGGCTAAGTAATAACTCTCCTGCTCTGCTTGTTGCAGTGTGAAACAAAAGCTCAGTGGCAGTACCACAACAATGTAAGTATCTATAGTATACAAGTGTCACTATACTATCAAGATTATTTTGTACATAGATAATATGCTTGTTTTATGAAAACATACCTCTACAAATCTAATTCCTGTTTGAGCAAGAAACATGTGCCCCATGCACATACTCAGTGTTTAACTAGTTTTTAACTTTGTTGCACAATTTTGTATCTATAATCCTGGCAAACTTAGATGGCTTCTTCCCTCTGCCTTACTCTCACTGAAATAAAAGTGGCAATACAAAGCAAATTTTTACATGAGGGTAATTAACAAGCAGAACAGATTGTTGAGGACTCTTAAACCACAGCTGGATGACTTCTAAATGATATTCACTAATTAAATCACAATTTATTGGGCTCAGTGCAGGAATTATTAGACTGTTTCATGCATTGTTCAAGAGCTAAGAGTAAATGATCATAACAATCCCTTCAGCCTTTAAGATCCTGAGCTAATATAGCTTAGTATAGCTAATTTACCTCCCAGCTGATGATCTGATCTTCGAAACCTATGTGAATTTCATCTCATTAAACTTTATGCTGGCCATGTACTGTACTGTGATGTATGATAGTTATAAAAGGGGGATGTTTTTTTCATTAACACTGCACCTTTATATTTCCAAGAACTCTGCCCATATGTAGTGATAGCAACCATTTTGTACTGAGTTGCTGCTTGTTGCCTTGGGAACCCAGAACAGGAAACAATCTGGCCTCCAAGGAGGAGTAAGTCTTCATTAGGGTTCCAAATCCCAAGGCCACCCTACCTGCACATCTGGTGAAGATGCTGCTAGCTTGCTTCCAACCAGTGCCATAACTAGGTAGGTTGGCACCTGGCACAAGCACTGCCCAAGGTGCCCTTCCCCAACTCAGGGGCATTGATGCCCCCTGCACCGCCCAGGGCCCATACCAGCTCCTGCTGCTACCATGAGGCAGCACAGAGCCAGATCCCACCTGGATGTCATCCTGGCCAGGCAGGTGAGTGGCTTCCCAGCCAGCCCAACTTCTCTTCCCAGTCAGCTGGCGTGGGTGGCTGTTTTCTTGGGCTGTTGGCAGAGCAGGTGGCTTCTGGCCAGCCCAGCTTCCCAGCCCACTGGTGGGATGGGCAGCTTCCTGGCTGGCTTGGATTTTGACCCTGCTGGGCGAGCATAAAGGTTCCCCACATGGTTCTCTGGTGAGCATCTTCCACTTTACCTGACCACAACCTGCAGGTCCCCTAGTGGAGCTGCTATCTGGCTGTGTGGTGGCCACAGATTTCTTCCCCCTACCCTCCAGCATGCATCTGAGCATGCTCGGTTGTGAGGGAGATTTTAAATTTCCCCAGCCTGAGTCTGGTGTCCGAAGGAATGTGCCTTTGGGGCCAGATAGGGTCTGAGGCTGCTGGCAGTGCTTGATGCCCCTTAAAATTCAGTGTCTGGGGCTTTGCCCTGGTTGTCCTGCCCTAGTTACAGCCCTGCTTCCAACCAGTTCTCCCTAGCATGTGCTCTGCTCTTAAAGGCACGAGTAGTTCTCCTAACAGCTGCCACCTCCTACACAGAAGACTAGACCTGTGTAGAAATATATGAATGGTTTTTACGAAAAAGAAAGGGGGAAAACTTCAGGTCAGCTGAAACTATTCACAAATTCTTTAAAGAAATGAGTACAGCTTTCAGTAGTGCTGCTACTTTGTGTAAACTCCGTAGCCTGGTCTCTTACTTACCAAAAAAAAAAAAAAAAAAGCAGATATCTGCTTCATTCCTTCCCAAATAAACAACCAACAAAAAAGAAATTTTACTTTAATGTATGGTTTCTTTTGTTGGACAGAGGATAGTAATAGAATGAAGTTCAGTTTTTTAATAGTGAGGGTAGGAAGTAGAAAATTTGGTGGCTGTTCTTAACTGTGTTTTCCTCAGGCTTGTACTCACGTGCACTTTAGTCCTGCCAAATCAGTATTCCATAATAACCATGTCCTTTCTATGAAAAGCAAAGGTCATGCATGACCTTTATTTCTGGTATTGAAGGAGGCTTTCTGCTTTTCCTCTCCTTCAAAGAATATTTGAAGCATTCCCTGCCAAAGGAGCTTCTTTCCAGGATAGTTTCCTTGCGGATTAATAGTATCTGGAAATCCCGAAGACTAGGTACAAAAGAGGAAATGGGGCTAGTGCAATTTTGTGTGTGTGCACACTTAAACTTTCAGAACAGATGAAATAACTATCATTGGGTTTTTTAGGAGTTAAACTACAAAAATTCATTGCCATGCAGAAGATGAAGGCCTCCTTAATTACCAGGCATCTTGAGTGACCAACTGCATAACGTAATTAATAATTAAGTGTATATAGTCAAAATGAACAGTTGAAAATCATTTAAGAAAACTGTTACATGGATATAACATCATGAGAGAGAGGATAGAATTTAAAATGAATAGTTTTTGCAAGAAACAGTACAACTGCTTCTCAGTTTCATACTTTTCTTTACCCACTAGCAACATGCATTTGTGAAAAATTAACTCTTTGCTCTCAATGCATTGCACTCCTATAAGGTCTGATTGAAACATCTTTGAAAGCCAATCGAAGTCTTTCCATTGACTTCAGCAGGCACTGGCTCAGTCCAGAATGCTTGTGCCTCAGTGTTCTTTAAGTTACCGTCTATTGTTTTTCCCGATGAATGACCACAGCTGTCAGTTTTTTAACATTTGCCCTTGTTTGGCTTCTTTCCTTTACTAACAAATATAATAAAATTTAAAAGAACAGTACACTGTGGCAAGGATATTAAAGGAAGACTACGCCTCTGCCAGCATATTACAAGGACACAGACAGCACTGGCCTTAAACTTGAATTGCATCAGAATCTGCTTGAGGCGGCTTTATCAATAAAGTATTTTAAAGTTTTCCCCTTCTCTTCTTTGAGAGAAGACAGAATATGCAGAATATAGGCTGTAGTCAGTTTATTGGAAGACTTTCCTGACAACCCATTGAAAACAAAAAAATTATGAAAGCCTTTTATTTAGGAGGTGGAGGGGAGAGAATTTCAGGATGCCTAAAATTAATGAATAGCATATCTGTCTCTTTGGGCATTAAAATCAGAACAACAAGCCAAGTAACTCATTGTTAGAACAGTAAGTTGTCAGATCTAGGGTTTTCATTGCTGAGAACAAAATGAGGTTTTGTTATCTGATTAAGTGTTAAGAATGAACAATGTTTGCCCGAGAGCAATCATAGCATTATCATAGCAAATGTCAGAGCTTTGGAATTATGGGAATATGTTTCTATAATTCTTTCTTTAACCAAATTGCTGCACAAAGCGCCGCCCAGATGAGTTGATCAAACTGCCAACTGACTGGTACCTGGAGATGGTATTGGGACCACCACTGGCTGTGTACCCTAGAGAGCAGGAGAAAGCCCAGTAGCCAAAGGTACACTTAGCACAGGCAACAGGAAATAGTCCAGGGACACCTGATTTTAGTCTAGCTAGGTTGCTGGAGTCTAGGTCAGTGAGTTTCAGTGGGATCCCTGCCAGGACCCTGGGCTGGGCCTCAGTGGAGGAAGGTTTGCCTAGCTGCCTACTACCTTAGGTCAAACTATTTTTTTTTCTTTTTTTTTTAATTGATTTTTTTTTTGAGAGTGTGCAATAGCACTATAAAGCTATATCATTCAAAGTTAGTCATATGATCTATGTTGATGAACTTAGAAGCTAAATTATTAATATTTAACATTGTTGGGATTTGGGAATAACCTAAGTTAGAGCTATTCACTTCACACATTCATTGAAAATATTCATGTTTTCCCATACCTTGCACACTCACATTTTGAAAAATAATCCACTTGTTCAGGGAAGAACAAATTTAGGCTAATGGATATTTGTGCTTCCCTTAATCTAAGTTGTCCTGAACATTGTCCTTTATTTTTAGAGGCTGCTACAGAACCTCTATAGGTTCAGTGTTGACAATTTACTAGGAAATAGCAGGATGTTTTGGAAATCCTTAAGACCTTAGAATCATAGGGTTGGAAGGGACCTCATGAAGTAATCTAGTCTAACTCCCTGCCAGAGGCAGGACCACTCCCACTAAACCATCCCAGTCATGGTTTTCTCCAGCTGGGCCTTAAACACCTCCAAAGATGGAGATTTTACCACCTCCCGCGGCAGCTCATTCCAATGCTTCACCAGTCGCCTAGTAAGAAGGTTTTTCCTATATCCAGCCTCGACCTCCCTAACTGTAACTTGAGACCATTGCTCCTCGTTCTGTCCTCTGTTACTACCGAGAACAGTCGAGCTCCATCTTCCTTGGAGCATCCCTTCAAGTAGTTGAAGGTTGCTATCAAATCCCCCCTCAGTCTTCTCTTCTGCAGACTAAATAAGCCTAATGCTCTGCCTTTCCTCATAGGGCTTGTGCTCCAGCCCTTTAATCATTTTGGTTGCCCTCTGCTGAACTCTCTCTAGTATGTCCCTGTCCTTTTTGTAGTGGGGAGCCCAAAAGTGAACACAGTATTCTAGATGTGACCTCAACAGTGCAGAATAGAGGGGAATGATCACATCCCTTGATCTGCTGGTAACACTTCTTTTGATGCAGCCCAGTATGCCATTGGCCTTTTTGGCAGCAAGAGCACACTGCTGACTCATATCCAGCTTCTCATCCACCATGACCCCCAGGTCCTTTTCTACACTGCTGCTACTTAGCTGAATGTTCCCCTGCCTGTAGCAGTGCATGGGGTTTTTCCATCCCAAGTGCAGGATTTTACACTTGTCCTTATTGAACCTCATAAGATTTCTTTTGGCCCACTGTTCCAATTTATCTAGGTCTCCCTGAATCCTGTCCTTGCCCTCCAACGTGTCTACTGGCCCCCCCAGCTTGGTGTCATCCACAAACTTACTGAGAGTGCAGTCTATTCCATCATCCAGATCATTGATGAAAATGTTGAACGGAACCAGCCCCAGGACTGACCCCTGGGGCACACCACTCATTACTGGTTGCCAGCTAGACATGGAACCATTGATTCCTACTCACTGAAACTGTTGATCTAGCCAGTTTTCTATCCACACTATAGTCCACCTATCCAACCCATACTTTCTTAATTTGCCAATGAGAATGCTGTGGGAAACTCTATCAAAAGCCTTGCTAAAATCAAGGTATATCACATCAATGGTTCTTCCTGCATCCAGAAAACCAGTCATCTGATCATAGAAGGAAATGAGATTGGTCAGGCATGATTTACCCTTGGTGAATCCATGCTGACTGTTCCTGATCACTTTATTTTCCTCTAAGTGTTTGAGGATGTATTCTTTGAGAATCTGCTCCATAATTTTTCCAGGGATTGAGGTGAGGCTGACAGGTCTGTAATTCCCCAGATCCTCCTTTTTTTCCCTTTCTTGAAAATAGGTATTATATTTGCTTTTTTCCAATCCTCTGGCACCTCCCCCATTCTCTGAGTTTTGAAAGATAATGGCCAGCGGTGCTGCTATCTCATTGGCCAATTCCCTTAGCACCCTTGGATGCAGTTCATCTGGCTCCATGGACTTGTGCACATCCAGCTTCCCTAACCTGACCTTCCATCACCAAGGGCCTCTCTTCTTCTCTCCAATCTGCCATATCCTTAACAGTGTTTATGACAAAAGTCATCGTTCCATGATCTACTTAGCCTTATTTGTAACTATAGGAAGAAAACAGAGCCTTCTAAGCAGAGATCCTGAACTTTAGGTTCAGAAATAGCTTAAGGTCCTTAATACAATGGATCCCAAATGGTGTGGTCGATTGATAAATTTGGTGGTCATATGGTACAGACTCCCAGTTTTTATTTCTGGTTGCTGAATCACATTACAAGAAAAGTACATCAGTTAACTTTCTTAGTATTGCTTTTCTATGTCAACAGTTGCTTGAGTGGCCAGAGGGATGTTACCAGTGAGAGGTGGCTGATCAGTTTGTTCTTGAAGAAAGGGATCCACAAAGCAACTTCTTGATTCCCTACAACTGGTTTTCAAAGTTTGGGTTGAGCCTCAGGATTGGCTTGCAGACCCTCAAGTACTGGGTTCTGGTGATCCTTGCTCCCACTGCTGAAAGACTGGAATGCTTTGCTGAAAGATATAACTGGGGGTTATGGGCATAAGTGTGTTCTATCTGTGGCTTGAACAAAAGAGTTTGAAAACCACTGTTCTACAAACCGTGGAAAACTCTGCTTCTGTAAAGTAACACAAACCTCTGGATTGGTGAACCCACTATATTTTCTGCAGCCTGAGGGTATAATTCACTACTAAAGATTTCTGATTAATTCATAGTCTTTTTCTAATTCTCTTAACTACAAAGGGATAATTTGTCCTCCTATTCATCTTTATCATATGCTAATTTTTGTCATAAAAGCACAGTAATTCTTATTGCTGCTGTAATTATCAGTCATTTCAAAATGCCTCTTTCAAACAGATGCTCATCAGCAACAATGGTCTTTTTAATTATTTGAGTCATCTGGCAGTCTTGAAAGTCATTTAAATGTTAGTTAAACAAAATATTTCTTTAATTCTGATGAGGGGAAACAGAGCAAGAAAAATGTTTTCAATTAACCTCTAAACCTATTGGCTGTCACCAAATTACACAGATTATTCCTTAAGGATAAGAGTTTATTTATTAACTGTCATTAAGGGAAGGATACTCACTGGTGTCATATCACCTGCACCCATTCTTGTAAGGGCATTTGAATGAATTTTGAAGGATTAAATAAAAATGTCATTCCTACCAACCCAGAAAAAGAGCAATTATAAAGTAAGTGTTTTATTTTAGCTTGGATGTGGAAGAAGAGGCTGCAGGTTGCTTCACTTTTTAATGCATTTCTCTGCTTACCTTTAACATAAGACTGACTTTGTTTCCATAACTTAGTAAGCCTTTCAGGATAATTTTAATTCTTTATTTCATGTATTTTGCTGACCCTCAGAGTAAGTGATATAAACAAGACTGCTAGACCACTTATTGAATCTCTGGGACTATGAGCTTGTGCCATATTACTTAGGGCAAATTTTTATTATCTAGCTGTTGTGGTTGAATGCTCTGTATATGTGATTAAGCTCTTGTTCCCGTTTAATGGCCTTAGCATCTCTGATTGCAGTTGGTAGGTCAATGGATCTATGTGAGAGTTGGATCAGGCCCCACAGAACCAGGGACTTATGGGGGCCTTTAAAGGTGAGAGTTCAAGTTTGCAGTTTTTACAGTTGGAGAAGCTGGCCATTGCTGGAAGGACAAAGTCGAGAGGTTCCCCCCCTCCCTCTAATAGAATTTTCCTGAATTTACACAAAAGGAATCTTTGTTTTAAATATATGTACCATTAAGTTTGTAGGCTCAAAATATAAAGGATAGAAGAAAGCTTAGAGATGCAGAATATGCCTCTTTAAATTCCAAAGGTTAGTCAAATCTCTGGTATAAGCAGGTCTAGAGAATTCAGTATAGAATTGCACTTGATTACATACAAAATAAATTTTGCCTCTGAAGATACCAATGTCCCTGTAATGGGGTTTTTGCTACCACCAATGTTTGTCTGCTTCTCCCTCTGTTTTGTTTGAGGTCAAAGTGAATTAACTTGTATAAATGACTCCATACCTTTCCACGATGTATTTTAAAGTACTTTAAAATCCTGCTGCTCATTAGTTAATACTAAAGTTGACACATGACTACAGTCCCTATAGGAGTTTTCTGTACACTATTCAATACAGAGCAGACTATGGTAACCTTACTTCACATGTATGTAGTCTTATTGATTTCAGTGGGATTAATGACAGAATAAGAGTCTACAAAATATTAGCAAAGGTGGAAAAATCTTAACCTTACAGACAGGTTTTACAGTTACTGAGGCAGCTAGTAAACCATATTAAGAAACCGCTTCCAGGCGTGTCAGCTTTTAAGAAAAACATATCAATAAAATATGATAATGAACAACTGCTCCCCTTGCTCAGCTGTATAGACCACTGAAGAATGTATGGAGTGGCAGCCCTTTTCATGGCCATGTATTCTTTTGCACCCATATTCTCCTGCATGCCCAGAATCTATTTTTTTTTTTATCTTCCTAGGTGGGTGCATGGTCCTCTTGAAAATGCACTTCTAAAGTCAAGACTGTCCTGTATTCTGGAACACAACTTCTGCAGCTAACTCCTTAGATTTTGAAATAATCTGGTGGAAATTCTCTGACAGTTTTCTTCTTATGTGAAATCTCCATTACTGCAGGTTTTTAATCGTGCTATTTCATTCTGTACAATCCTTTGCTAATCTCTTCATGGATTAACAGTCCTTTTTGATTCACCCAGTCCACATGTCCATGAAAAAACCTTTTACTCTGTCTTGTGTTCTTTTGCCATTGACATTACCTTCCAGTACACATAAACGTGCATTGCCTGCTGAACCTCCTCAAATGTACCCTTCAAACTGATTTCTTCTTTTAATAAGATCTCTGGCTAGAGTTTGATAGCTTTAGATACATTTAAATGTGTTCAATTGTATTATTCATTTTCATATTGAAGTTAACTCCCAAAAGTGTCTCTTACACTATTTATTTTCACACTGCACTTATTATGCTGTTTGTTGCATTTTCAGTACACTCCAAACTGTTATCTCTACTCTTTCAGACTGTCTGCAAACTCAGGAAGACAATAGTGCATCAACAAAACTTTCAGAGGCTGTCTTCACAATAAAGGCTAGAGACACAATAAAAATTAATAAAAACTGAAAACCTGCAGTGAGTTGAATCTCTTAGAAAATTACATGGATATGGAATCACAAAATAACTGGATTCTGCACATAAGATGCCTCTAGCCACACTCTAAGTAAATACTGATATAACCCAGAATAAATAGTTAGTTTATATTTTGCAGCAGCACGTGCAAGAATATGTTTTGGCCCTACATCAAAGGTGCTACATGAAAGCAAATGAGCTTGAATTCTGTTAAGATCTGTGACTTTTTGAATAATGGCAAAAATTAAAGTATTCAAATAGTCATTTATGGAGTTACTGGCCATATTGACTCATAAGAGTTTCTTCATGCCTGTGAGTAGCACAGAAAATTATTTTAAAATTTTTCACTAACAAAATTCAAGTGGGTACGTGTGTATAACAGAATGCTTGGTGTAATACTGCCATGACTTCTGACATTTTTAATGTGAAAGACATTGAAAGGAGTGGAGAGAAGAAAAATATTACAAAACAAAGACTGAAGACTAGTGTATGCGATGAGACAGACTTCCTTGTTTGCAAAATGGTTGCATTTTTTTAATCACTTTCACTTATCAAGAACTGACTAGTTTGAGCCTTTACATAACTGGCTGAAACACACCAGGAAAAATTTATTCAGCTACTTGCTGTATCTAACTTTTTAAATTTTGACATCTTTTAGCAAACAGGCTTGCTAGATGAACTCTGTCACAAGAGAAGTTTTTCTGACCCCTCATTCATAAATTTTAGTAATCTAAATCAAATATAAGAGATCATCAGCCTGAAACCATAAATAAAATGTGAGTGGCTCACTTGTGTGGTCCTTACTCACATTTTTCTTACTCATGCCTCAATAAGCACTTAGAAGGCCAGTCTTCATTGTTGCATTATAGAAGATATCGTCGTCATCCACTTGCATATTTTGTAAAAGGGCCAGGGCTAAATGCAGTTCCTCCCTTCACCCCTCAAAACCCACATTGACCCACAGAAACTAGGGAGAAATGAGGTGGAGACAGAAGCAAAAGACAAGCATCCCCTAGAAAGCAAGGAAGGGTAGAGAGGAGAAAGCTGAAGAGCATACTTCCTAGAAGCAACTAACCAAGCTCTGCAGAGGCAAGGCAGTTCTTCAGCACTCCCACTATAGTTTTGTGACTAAGTGCCGCAGTCTAGCCCAGAGAAAGGACTGTTTGAGGGCCATCTTTAAAAACAAAATATTTCAAGACAATTTCATTTAATTAACTTCTCTGGACTTGAGTGCAGTCTTGTATATAGTTATAGAGCAGCCATCCATCACATCAAAGAAACCCAAAGTTAGCTACTCTGCTGCACCTTTTGAGAAATGCAATGCAGGATGCACATCCCAGAAGAGGAGGATTGGGGTGACAAATGCTACTTTATCATTTTTATGCCTCTGTAATTGTGACTATTTGAAAAGCCTTCATGACCTCTGGCCTAAATCAGAACAGCCTTGCCCAGTTGCTTGGAGGCTGGTCTGCATCCCAGAATAAAGTACTTAACCATTACCTATCCTACCTTTGATTCATCTTCTTCCATCTCCTCCTCCAGCATTCACCTATAATTTTTTGTGTTTTCTAGGTTAGGTGTACCTTGACCTCATTCAGTTTCTTCTGTGTACACTCATCCAAGTGACATCCCTGCTTTTGGGGACTGGTGCACAATCTTCTCTCAAGGGAATCCTCAGTATCTACCCCTCTCAGAGAAGGTGTTTAGGGTACAGCATTCCAGTCTGCCATTTTTGTTTCCTTAGCAAGTCCAACAAGGTTTGGCCCCTGTCAGGGACTTTGCTTTAGGGTCTGTGACCAGAAGTTAAATGCAGTGATATAGAACAGCTTCTTCAAAACCATATGGTTTGTTTATTCTTAGCAACGTAGCAGTTCAAGAGAAAGGAGTTAAAAGACCAGAAAGGCTACTTTCATGCAGGGCCGTCCCTAGGTAGGTGCTGGGCCCTAGGTGAATCACCCTCCGTGGGGCTCCCACTCACCACTCCCCCGGGCACTGGGGGCAGGGCCAGGAGGGGCACACCCCTGTGCAGGCTGTCCCATGCCGGGGACCAGGCAAGCTGGCCAAAAGTGGCAGTGCAGGAGTGCAGGGTCTGGTTTCTCAGCGGCCATTAAGCCAGTGGTTCTGACCCCTCTGCCATGCAGCAACCCTCCACTGAAAAAAAGTGGCTGTCATCAGCAAATTGAACAGTGACCATGGCTGCAGGGGGAGCAGTCTCATGGCTTTCATCCTTTCTCTTGAGGCTTCTATTGCATCTCTGAAATCTACACATCTAATTTGAGATCACCTACATGGAATATGCAGAGGGTGATCCCACATGCCATACTACTGTCTCAAATCAGGAAGTATGTCAAGTCTCTCAAATTGCATGTAGTAGCCTGGAGTGTGGGTATGGGAGCTCCTTGCAAAGGGGGGGCGGGGCTGGGTGGAGAAATGAGATAGAAGTACTGAGACAGAGGAAGAAAAAAAGGTCCTGGGAGATCCTGTCTGCTGCTGAGCCTGTCCAAGTCCCTCCAGGTCCTGCTCCCTTCTCCACTGCCAAATCCCAGGAACTGAAGCAGCCCCTCTGCATTAGGGTTACCAGGTACCAAAGCATGGAAAGGAGGACATTGGAGGATGCATAGAGAAAATGTATTAATGTAATATTATTCTGTTTTTAGGGGGCCCTGGAGTGCTTCCCCCTAAAAACAAGGTGTTCTGGGGTATTTCAGCATACTTTAACCCCTGTAAGTAAAAAGCCAGACAAAATCCTGTATTTTCAAAATGCCTGCTAGATGGAGGACATGAAGGTAAAAAAGAGGACATGTCCTCCTTCTGCCTGACATCTGGTACCTCTACTCTGGGTTCCACTTTCACCTCTGCACTTCATCTGCTCCCTGAGTCTGCATGCGTTTCCATAAACACATAATTGTCCACAATACTGTGATTGGTGGGGTGCTAGCCCTCTCTGCTTGGTCTGGTGACTCCTGGCAGTGTGTATAAGGCAACAACACAATGGGGCTACCCACTCTACCCTTCAGATTAGGACCTTGTTATAACTTCTCCTTACACCAGATCCATCGCTGAGTTGGATTTTATTGTTACTTAGGAGTAGTTACTTAGTTGTAGAAAAATACCATACTTTGTAACACAGGCTCCTACTGGAACAGTTTGCTTTTCTCTTCTCTTTTTAATGATCAGTCAAAAAACTCTGGAGTTTTTATTAAAATCTACAAGTTATAACTTTCATTTCAAGCAAGGGAATTCTCAACCCACTGAAAAAAGAGGGAAGTTCTAATTTGCAAAAATAATTTAAATCCCCATATCTCAGAAAGAGGGAATAAGATTGGTGGTCACAGTTTTTGTCTTTTCTTCATTGGGTCTATTAATAAAAAAAAACCCACAAAGGTTGCTTGCCAATGACCTCAGTCCTTTTCTTATGAATGAGAGAAGCCCAAAGAGATACTGACTCAGAGAGGAAGCATAGAGGTTGTTTGAACAACAATTAGTACCTCACTGTTAGTCCTAATGATTCACCTTTGTTGCAACCCTGATCTACTACCTTAAGCAACTTTCACCCCACTTCTCTGGCTGCACAGTAGAAGCACCCCTGTAAGCCACTTTTGGCCAGCTCACCCAGTCCCTGGCATGGGGGGGCAGCAGTGTGGTCCCATGGGGCCCCCCAAAGCAGGGGGCCCTGTGTGGCTGTCCCTCTCACCTTACCCTAAGGACAGCCCTGCTTTCATGTTAACTTTTGCTATTGGTTTAGGTAGGTGCAGCTTAGCCCAGACATCCCTGCATTTGGAGATTAGATTAGTCTGCTTCCTTCCAGCCGCTGCTTCTTTCCCTTTGTCTCAAAATTTTGTTTGAGGTTTCCTATCTGAAAGTCACCTCTGAACCCATCCTAAACCAGGAACTGGCTTCCTGCAGAGGTGAAGAGAACCTCTGTAGGAGTTAACTCTTTGAAATCACATAGGAAACAGCATAACAAACAAACAGGTATATCAAAATATCAATCAAAATAATATCACTCTATCATACATTCTTAACAAAACAAACATGGAGTCCTGTGGCACGTTTAAAGACTAACAAATTTATTTCTCACAAATTGATGTGTACATAATCCCACTTCCTGGTGTGCATAAAATGGAAACTGCAGTATGTTAGGTTTTTATACATATGCAGAGAAGGGCAAGTCATAAGGTCACTTCAAACAGCTCAAGGGGGTAATCTTAATCTATTTCAGCAAACCACATAAGTTGTTTTAATCAAACAATGTAGATGTGGGCCTTTAACAATATTATATGAGAAGGTGAGAATGTTAAAAGAGGAGAAATTACCTTTTGTAGTGAGTTTGCTATTCTACACTGAGTGCACTCTTTGGTGGCAGTCCACAGGAGATATGCAAGGTATGTAAAATACCTTGCTTATCTCCCATTGCCTTACTCACTCCTACTTACCTCCCTGTTCACGCTGTGCTAAGTCACTAGCCCAATTACTGGGCGAGAGTTATAGTGCTGAGCTGGAGATCAAATGAACATATCTTGACAGACCGCTCAATCAAACCCAAAAGAGCACACGGACAGCGGCAAATTTGTTGCCACCAGTATAGACATACCTGAGTCTGATGGTGTCAAGTTTGCATATGATTTCCAGCTCTATAGTTTCATGCTGAAGTCTGTTTTTGAAGCTTTTTTGCTGAAGAACTGTAACTCTCATGTCTGTTACAGAACATCCAGGGAGACTGAAGTGCTCCCCTACTGTTTTTTTTGAATGTTACCAGTCTTGATGTCTGATTTGTGTCCATTTATTTGTTTGCAAAGAATCAGTCTGGTTTGGCCAATGTATGTAGTAGAGTGGCATGAACATTTGTGACAGTGACCCTGGCTGGATCTGTCTATATTAATGTTATATGACAGCCCATGCTATGGAAATTCCCCCATGGGCCAATATGGTTCCTTTTGTTGGAAGTTGCAAACAGGTTGTCCTGGAGCCGCATTGGGTCAGATGGAACCCTTTATTACCCACCACTTGTTCCCTCGACATCTCAAGTGGGGTTGTTTACCATCTCTTTTTATCTAATGTAGTATGATAATACAGACATGATTGACATTGTCCCAAAGACCCTTATTTGGTTACAGTAGTACTTAAAGAATGAATATTAATAGGCATATAATTATCCATGCCTTTGTTTACTGATCATATCCAAGCTGGGCAAGTGTTCTATTCCTTAATCCTATTAAACTGCTGAGTTAGTAATCCTTGGGGCACATAACATCACAAAGGGGGTAGGGACGAGGACAGGAGATGATAAGCAAGAATATGATGTTGACCGCAAGGGGAAAAAAGGGAAGAAAAAGTATCTTTGAACTGCAGACATTATTCAAAAGGCCAGAAAACAAGGAGAAGCCTTATGCTAAGCAATGATCTAATAAATTGCACGAGGTTAAGATTAGGTACTGCCCAATGCCAAAAACATAATAAAACTTCTATCCTAAGCAAAACTTATTAGGAGCTTAAAGTTACTGCTTATCCAATGCAGCCCCCTATCATATCCTGCAATGCAGCTGTGGCCCACACGCCAATACTTAACATTTTCCTATACCTTTGTGCCACTGGAGAAGCAAGTATGGGTTATAATTTGACCAAGGAAGTTTATAATAATAGGTTCCTTTCTCACAATGAGTGAAGACTGGTTTAACCAGTAATTGTTTAGGATTTTAAACACATTTTATAATCTACCATTGTCAGAACTTCTGAGGACAGGACAAGGGGCAATGACTTAAATTTTAGGAAGGGCAGTTTAGAATGGACATTTGGAAAATCTTCCTAACAGTCAGGGTCATTAAACACTGGAATAAATTGCCAGAGAGATTGTGTAACTACCATCATTGCAGATATTTAAGGTTGGACAGACACCTGTCAGGCATGGTCTAGAAAATGCTTAATCATGCTTGAGTAAAGGGGGACTAGACTAGATGACATCTCAAGGTCCCTTCCAGTTCCATGATACTCTCTAACTAATTTGCAAGGGATTTATTATAGCCCTGATCCTAAAAAGGCTTATGTATCTCTTTATCTTTACATGCTGGAATAGTATCATGGGCTTTGGTGGGACTTGTCACAGTGGTTACTTAAGCACATAAGTAAATCATTACAGAATCATGACCTATATTTGTAATTTATTTTTTTAGACCATTAAGGTCTATACCCATAAAACTTAAAAGGATAGTCCTATGTGGCTGTGGTAGTGGGACCAAAGAAAACAGCTGCAATATTTAGAATTTTTGGAAACATAAAATCAGTTTAGAAACATAAAATCAGTTTTCAAGCCCAGTAACATTTACGAACCATTAAATACTTTGCTTTATTAGCATCCAATTCTTTTCTTAATTAAATTGATCACCCACAGGCCTGAATTAGTAATTATAGTTATGATTTTCTTCTATGCGTACCTAAAGAAACTCACTTTTATCAAGATCTGAACTAAAGATTTGTTTCTGTTCTTTATTAAAACTAGACAAGTATAACTGTTCCCTGTGGACACTGATGGCAGATTGATTTTTTTATTATACCAGAACACATGAAGATTTATGGAATTGATTACAGAGTTTTATTCTACAACTGGCAGAACTGTCAAATGCTATAGCAAGAGAAAATGTGCATATAATATAAAATTGTCAGAACAACCTCATAGAATGTCAGCAAGGATTTTATTCTAGGCAAATCTTACACAAATGAAAAACTTAAATCTCATAGGTTCAGATGCTGCTGCCCATACTCAGGTAATTTTATCCCATTAGGGTAAGTTTCCACATCTCTTACTTGGATGTGCAGAAAAATAAGGTTACCCCTTACTTCCCTGCTCAGATTGTGACTTCAGCCACAGAGAAGAAAGCAGGGGCTTTCTGAGATTCCCCACTGAGCTTGGAAGAGTGGGAGGAGCTCTGACACTTGTGCAGTAAATAATCTATATAATTACACAGTGTTATAATCATAAACCTCCCTATCTCTCCACCTTTCTTCCTAATGCATATTTCCCTCACTACTTCCTTTCTGTGTTCAATTACTTTGTGAGCTATTTAGAGCAGGCACTATGGCTTCAATCGTTTATACTTATCCATACTGCGACCTGGACCTCCTGGGATAACCACCTGAATATGCAAAGACGAGGGCAAGCTACAAAAAAGGAGAGCAGATTTTCCCAGCACTGGTGGGTTACCTGGAGATAAACTCCCCAACCAGTCATAAACAATGCTTCTGATCCCCCACTCTGGATATCAAGAAACTACCATAAAGCATACTCAGCCCCCTTTACTGCATTCCAGTCACCGGTCCCCAGTACGGCCACTGGTCTCTTAAAGAAATAGGTTCTTCTGTTCCCAAAGGGTCAGCCACATCACCCAGAACAATACAGGCTTGGATTTTACCCAAAGTACCACGCTGCCAGCCAAGCCTTTAGTAACTAAAACTAAAGGTTTAATATAATGTTGTGTGAAAGCAGTATTAAATCGAGACCATGGTTTCTTTTCCCATTACAAAAGGTAATTTGACTTCACCCTTCCCAGGGTTTGAACCTAACAACTGCTCTGATTTGCTGTTACTGTATGATCTGATCCTATGTTTTACATGCCCTTGCATTTATTTTCATTCCATTCTGTAAGTTCGCCCATCTTCGAAGCATCTGACGAAGTAGGATTTTCTCCCATGAAAGCTCATGTGAAAAATAAATCTGTTAGTCTTTAAGTGCCAAATGACTCCTTGGTTTTATTTTGTTGGGCTTTCAAGCCTAGCATGACACACACACACTGGGATACCAGTCTTCTTTGGACCTTTAGTAGCTATTTGCTCAACACTAACAACAATAATGCTTGCTGACTGAGAATATGTCTACAAATGCCACAGCTATACTGTAGCAGTTCCATGCACCCAGAGGCAAAAGCTAGGTTGACCTAGCTTTTTTTTTTTGTTGACCCAGCACTGTCTACACTAGCAGTTACCTTGTTATAGCTACATCTTGCAGGAATATGGATTTTTCATGCCCCTGAGAGACACAGCTATAATGATGTAAGTTTTGGTGTTCTCCAGTCCTGAGTGAATGCTGCACTCCAGTATTCACATAGAAAGCTCAAGGTTACATCCCAGTGAGTTGCTGAAGAAAATATATAAAGAAGTTTTAACATACGATTAGGCCGTTAAAATTATAAAGGTGGACAAGCCCATATTTTCAAATTAATTATATTTAAAAAATCTGCAGGGAAACTTGAACAAAAATCTTAGCTAATACTCCAGTCCCTAGCTTAGTCACACTGTAGAGCGTTCATTCACATAGGTAGTCCCATTGGCCACTGTAGCACAGTTTGTGTAAGTGCTTGCTAAAATAAGGATTGGACAATCTACCTTCAGAGAAGTGGTGGTACTTATTGAAGGTTAATAAGTTTCCTGTCAAAGGAACACTCCATAACGCAGTGTTGGGGGTGACCACTGGTTACTCCTGCACAGATTGATTAAGGACCTTTTCTGAGTCAGATTGAGCTAGTGCTACATTGGCTTAAAGCACTCTAGCTGCAGAGTAGGCTGGGAACCAGCTAACTTTGAAAGTGTTGTTTATAGGACAGCAGGTTGTTTTCTGCCAAAGCCACCCTGGGAACACATCCATCCAGGGCCAGCGCTGGGGATCATGGCGTCCCCCTGCAGCAGAGTGACGCCGACGCAGATGAGTGACGTCATCAGGGGAGCGCCATGGCGCTGTCCCCTTTTGACGCCCCTCAAAATGTGGCGCCCCACTGCAACGCAGGGGCTGCTTACTGCATAGCGCTGACCCTGCATCCACCCCTAGAAAGGGAGGGTTGTGTGTGTTAGGTGTATGAGAATTGGGAGCATCTGTCCGGGCAGCAGCCTCACCTGGGACCCCGATCCCTGCAGAGTGCCCAGGGCTTTGACTGTGCTGGAGCAATACTTGCTCAAGGGCCTCAGGTACAGGGAACAGAGGGTCAGGGGCTGCCCTGTAACAGAAGATGTGTGAGAATTTGATCCTCTGCCTGCTTGCTGTTTGTGAATAATGTATACTCTATAATGCTAAAGTGCTGAATGGCTTATTATATTAATGCAATAAAGCAATATATCCCTGCATAAAGCATGGCTTCACTGTGTGTACCCGAGACCCTGCTAAGGGAAGGGTCCTTTGCATAACACACAGCAAAACAAGCAAGGAGTCCTTTGGCACTTAAAGACCAACAAATATATTTATCACATGAGCTTTCATGTGAGAAGATCCCACTTCATCAGATGGTTTGAAGATAGGGAACTTAAATGCAGGAAAGTATAAGTCATAGGATCAGGTCACACCATAAGAGTAAAATCAAAGGAGTTGTTAAGATTCAAACACTGGCTCATTCACCTGCTCATCCACTAATGTAATTTATGCCATCATGTGCCAGAAATGCCCCTCTGCCTTCTATATTGGACAAACAGGAGAGTCTCTGTACAAAAGAATAAATGGGCACAAAACTGACAGCAGAAATCACAACATCCAAAACCATTCATCACTTCAGTCTTCCTAATCACTCCATTTATAATTTGCTAATGACCCTGCTCAGACAATTGTATGACAATTCAAGGCTTCAAAGACAAACTGCAGAATTGGAATTCATTTGCAAATTTGACTGTGTTGTATTGGGATTAAATAGGGATTTTGGATTTTTTTTCTCATTACAACAGGTGACTTGACCTCATCTTCCTCTATGTGCTGTTCCCCAATGTTCAAATCTTAACAACTGCTTTGATTTGCTATTACAGAATGACTTGATTTGATGGCTAACACTTCCCTCTATTTATATTCCTCCTATTCTGTATGTACCCCCATCTTCAAAGCAACTGATGAAGTGGGATTTTCTTCCACAAAAGCTCATGTGATAAATAGATTTGTTAGCTTTTAAGTGCCACAGGACTCCTTGTTTGTTTTGCTGAACTAGACTGACATAGCTGTCCCTTTGGAACTTCCATAACAGAGAAATCTTTTAAGACAGATCTACATTACACATGAAAGGTCAGATTTTGATTCTCTTCTTCATGATGAGTTAATACCTTACCACATTTACTTCAGTGGGAGCACTCATGGAGTAAGGTACTATTTCAATCTGACATCCAGAATCTGGACAGACCGATGCCACATTTTAAGACATATATAGCTCAATTCAAGTTTGACAATATTATGAATAGAAATGAGATTTTTCTGTGAAGTCTGTGTGGTCTATGTTAGCAAATTGGAACGAAAAGGCAGATGCAGTTATCTGGATTTTTAAAAGACATTGTTTGTATTATGACACAACAATATAGATTGAGGAAGTAAAAAAGACTCTACCTTTGTAGGGGTAATTATAAATTATAAAGTTAGGAAAAATGAGAGTATTGGTTAAAGATGGCATTGTTAAAGGATGTTAATGATTTGGGGGTATAGAAAGGATTAGCACTAAACCCACTTTAATTTGAGACACTTACAGCAGATGCTTAGAAAAAATGTATGGTTTTCAGCAGTGCTTTTTAGTGTGATGGTACACAGGGGTATGGAGTACCAGCAACTTCTTTGCCAGTCCCACTGCCAGATGGGGGGGAAGGGGTCAGCAAGGGAAAGGAGAGTTACTGGGACACAGAGGCATTGCTAGCCCGGGGAGGGACCAGGGGCATGGCCCCAGGCCCCGCCCCCAGCCCTCAGGCCCCGCCCCCTGGCTGGGGACAGGGCCAGAAGCCACTGCGGGCAGCGGGGCCCTGGATTCACTGCCATGGGCTGCTGGGGCCCGGATCCCCAGCCGGGTACGGGACCGCCGCAGCCGCCAGCAGCTGGGCCCTGGATCTCTGGCCCGATTGGGCTAGATCCGGGGCACAGGCGCTGGGATTCAGGGCATGTGCCCCAGGTGCCCAGCGCCAGCGACGCCTCTGCTGGAATATGTCTTTTGTTTGGTTGAGGTTTTTTTGTTTGTTTGTTTTTCTTTCTTTCTTTCTTTAAAATAAAAAAAGCACTCACTTTGGGACATTAGCAAATCATGCTCGGGGCAACTTAATTTTGGGGAGATTGGCCTTCTGAGGGGGAAAACCTTACTCTTTTCATTCTTGCATGTAGTAAGTTCATCTGCTGGTAGGCATGTGATCCCTTACATTGCTTCTTCTAGTGGAGGGACAATTGGAGAAAGTGGGTCAAGCTCTAGAAAGGGGTGCACGTATGGGTGGCCCAGCTAGCTACCTGCAATAACCATGCTTCAGCTCTGCGCAAACACAATAGCTGAGACTAAGTGCAGAGACTTTTGGAGACTGAATTGTGCCCTTTAGATGCTGGACTATGCTAGAGGCAATATGAAGCTTCACAGTGCAATACAGGCAAAATCAGAGGTATTGTGCTTTCCTTCTCAAACTGCCTAGGCCCTAGTGCACTGTAATAATGCACAGGCTATATCATCTATTTGTATGCTAAAGTCAGCAGTCATCAGGACACTGTATAGACCAGGTAAGGCCATAGTACTTCTCCTGAGTCAACTTGTACCCCAGGGTGACAGTGTGGGTAATTCATAGGGATCTATGAATTATGGGAGAGGACCCCAGGATGTGTTGTAGAGGGAATGTAATGTAAGACTCCTGGGTTGGAGTTCATTCTTGAACTTTACCCAAGTCATAGGCTTTGTGTCTGTTCTCTAGCTCAATGGTTCTCAACCTTTTGTTGGTTATGATATGCTTGGTGGCATGAATGACCCTGCAGGAACCCCCACCCCACTCCCAGGCCAAATCCAGCCCCTGCCCCAGTTCTCTGGAACACATCACTATGTGGCAACACAGTAACATGTCCTGACGCAGTCAAGGCCAGCTTAAGGGAAGAACCACTGTGACACTGACTCAGGGTGCCGAAGCTTAGGGGCACCAGACCAAATCTGAACATGTTGAAAAGTGATACAAAAGCAGCAAGCCTTTAACACATTGCTGAAAAGTGGGCTGTGTGGAGTATGGGAGACAGCTTGAGATCTCAAGAACAGCTGAGGTCAAGTTGAAACATGTGTAGCAACCACCAGTGCTTCAAATCAGGCAGAAGTGCTAGTAAATACAATTCAATATTAATGCCAGATTGCTGTAGGTGAGCTGATTTTAGTTGGACTTCCATTAGTATCTACACTGGAGAATTTTGAGTGTGAATGCAAGTTAGTGGCAGGAAGAGTAACTGTCTATGGTGTTTCCTAGAGAAGATTATTCCAGTTTACATTAATGAGATGGGGCGGAAAAGCAAAAGTTGGACAACACTCGTTTTTTTGGACTCAGTGGCAGAAAAGGAATGGTAGACAAAAATAAAGAGGCACCACACCTCAATATTGAACCTTATATAATAAATTTATGTAACAAAAGTAAGCTTTTCAGTTTGATATTACAATTCCCGGGGGGGCCCTTTGGTTATTGTCCAATGATTAATAGCTTTCACTGTCAAAAATTTAGACCTCATTTCCTTTCTGAATTTGTGTCTCAGCAAATCAGCATTAATTTAGGTATCTATGGCACCAAAAGTTGAATTTTTATTACTAACTTTACTGACAGTATTATTGTGTTTGTGTGAATTATTAGCCTAAAGTATTACACATTATTTAAAACAGTGTCTTTTGAATAGTTGTTTGTTGCCTTTGGTAGAAAAATTCTTTCTACTATTATATGAATTTATAAGTAATGGCATCAGAAGAGGGAGCATAACCTTTCAAGCAGGATCCAAACTCAGTTATTGCACAATGTAGCAGTGTCAGGAAATTAGATTTAACCAAGCCATTGTAATAAAATGCTGCTTAGGGATCATCCATTCATATTATCACAGTGGGAAAGATTTTCCCTCAAGCTTAATTTTTTTATTGTTTATTTTCAATTATCCCCCTATAAAAGCAACAACATGCCATTAGATTCAGTGGCTTCTATAGTTATTATCCATGTATTTCATCTACTTTTATCTGACAATGTGTCAGGTTTATATAATCAATTGATTTCAGCTTCTTGTTAAATGGGTGTTTTTCTACTGGGTGTGAGTTAAAAAAAAATTATTGAACCATTTAACATCATTGATGTCTGAAATATATGAACTTTATCCTTCTAGTATCTTATTACTCGATGTACTTAGAATGTAAAATTGTCATATATTTCATTTTACAGAAAAACAATCAAAGAATTTTTTATTCCTACTGATTATTTGTTCAACCCTACACATAGATGTTGTAGTGACTGCTTCTCAATTCTGACTTATAAAATAATTTATATGCGAATAAGGACAAAAAGAGCGCCTTTCAGCAACTTTTTTCATCTGTAAAAAAGAAATGTCTATGATAAAATGCTGAGTTTCTGGCTACAGATTGGAAAATTAATTCAGTTCTACAGAGAAAATTCACCATTTCTGCAATACCAAATCAGACAATTTTATGTAATATAAGGGAAACTAGCCAATTGGTCACTGCTGTACATGCTAATTAGAAGTCAACATAAGACTGGTTAGGTTTGTTCTTGTGTTCTAACATAGTTATAATTTGAGCCATAGTAACTGGCACGTTTACTGAAGATGGAACAGGAAGGAAAATACAATTTTTTCCAACTTATACAGCCAAACTTGTTTTAGATAACTTTTTCCACTGGTTCTCACTTTTTCATAAGCACTCAGATACATTTCCTTCAAATCATTGTCTCCTTCAGCCTCGATAGGTACTTCTTTTCTAAAGTTTATAATAGCTTCTTTAAATTCAGGAAAAATGAACATATCTATATCTCAACTTCCAGTGTTTTCTCTGGAATGTAGGCAGTCTCATACTTAGGTCTTCCTGGAACATATCTGTGGACTAGCCATTCAGGAACAAGTGTTCAAGAGAATAAAAATATTTTCTTAACAGTACCAGCTCCCAGTTTTATAGAAATTTTCCTTAAAATACAGATAATTCACAAGCATTCACGTTACAAATTACCTGTAGACAAGTTTGAAAGTACTGAATTATATTTTAAATAATTTTGATACGACTATTTATTTTGAAGTACTTTTTCTGTTTTTAATCTATTTAAATTTTCACTATTGCACAAAATGATGTTGTAAGTCTTTAAGATATCTGTTTAATTGTTCACAGATGCAGGAAATGTTCACATTTGTAGTGGTAGGACAACTATTTAATGACAGTAGATGTTGAGAATCAAAAAATTATAGCTGGATAAACATTAACATTCTCAACTTCACAGGTCAAAATATATGAAGTAAATATACTTAAAATCACATTTTACTAACTTCTCAAGCAGCAGGAGACCCAGGTCCCATGGTGTGACAACACATTTGTGCTTTATATTGTGGTATCTCCTCAGCCTTACACCTCATGGAGATGCAAGAGTTTCTTGAAGCTATTAGCATACTGTTTTTACCACTCTCACTTTTTTCTGGCCTTTTTGTATGCTTCCCTGCCTTCCCACCCCAATTTAGCTTCTTTCCAGGTCATTGTACACACAGTTTGAGTTCTCTGAAACATTCAAATTCCTGATTTTTATCCCTAGGTCATAATGATCTTAAAGGGTGTGTATAATAATTTATGATCTTCCCCAGCTACCATATTTTTTGTTTTGGTTGTTTGTATTTGCAAACCAGAATTAGTGCCAGGGCTTATAATAACGTTTCTGACTTTTATTGTACAAAAAAATCTTAAAATTATGGTATTTTTTTTCTTTTTTGTCTTCTATTTCCCCAAAGGTCAAATACATACTGATGACCAGCTAGGCTATCTTTTAGACCAAGGATAGTCAATTATGTTTTGTAAAGGTACAAATTTCTTTACCAAGGTATAGTCAAGGTTCATAGTCCAGAAGACTTTTCATACCACAATAACAACAATGATAAGAAGTAAATAAAAAGATTTCACAATCCACTCAAAAGTGTCTGGCGATCAAGATTTGGCCCATGATCTGCTTATTGACTACCCCAATTTAGACTATCCAGGCTTGAAAGGCCTATCTGGAAAGCACACAGCTGTCTGATGAGTAGGACTGATTAGTATGTGCTTCTGTGAACATGTTACATTGCCAAAGAAATGTTCCTGTAGCTCCTATCACTGGGTAATCCATTTTACCAGTTTTATGAAGGTAGACATTGCTATTCTGGCTCAGATCCAAGGTCTATCTAGTCCAGTATCTTTGTTCCAGGAGTGGCCAATATCAGATGCTTCAGAAGAAGGTATAAAACACTGCAGTAGGCACACATGAGGTAATCTGCCCCCGTCCACCAACATGGGGTCTTAAACTGTTCTCTAGTAGTTAGTGATTGTCATAACATGGAAGTTTAATACACCTTCCAACATTTAGCATAATAAGACTATCCAGAGTTGTAAGTATAAACATCAAATCCCTTTTTAGATCTTGCTAAATTCCTGGCCTCTCGACTTCCTATAGCAATGAATTCTATTCCAATCTGCCTTTGTGGAAGTAAAGTTTTCCCTTTATTTCCCATTTTGAACATCCTACTTTTCAATTTAACTGAATGTTCCCTTCTTTTTTTTCTTACATCTTCCCTTGCATCCTTACACAATTTCTACTAAATCAGAGACTCACTACTCTGTTTCTGCAATTGACCAATTTTTGTCTAATGGTGGTGGATACCAGTGACCACAGAAGGATAGTCAGATGGGGCAGGTTCTGAGTTATAACAGAGAATTTTTTCTTTGGATATCTGACAGGTGAGTCTTGCTCACATGCTCAGCTTTTAACTGAACACCATATTTGGGGTTGTGAAGGCTCTGGGGTTTTTCATCTTCCTTTGTAGCATGGGGCATGGCTCACTTGCTGGGGTATTCTCTGTATTTTAAGATTTTTAAACCATGAGATGATTACTTTAATAACTCAGTCATAGGTTAGAAATTTAATACAGGAGTGGGTGGCTGAGATTTTGTGGCCTGCATGGTGCAGCAGGTCAGACTAGGTGATCATATTGGTCCCTTCTGATCTTAAGAGTTTCAGTCCCTTCATAGTCAGGATATTGACAAGTCTATCTGAACAACTCTAAAGTCACATTGTTTTTACTTAATCTGTCACTATTTTGCAGATTGTGATCCATACATCGCTTGACTGTAGGTCAGTTCTTTAAGGAGATGGCCACCATATCAATACTTTCAATTGGGTAAATTAACTTTAAGAAAGGAGGAGTTATAGGGTGACTGCAGAAAGACTTTCAGAACAAACACTGGGGAGTAAGAAAGTGAAATAGTGGTCACATTGCTAGTATTCAACTTGTGGGACTTTTTGGAACATTAGTGGGCAAACAATTTTCTTTTATGGTAAGATTAGAAACATGATTCATAGCAATAAACATATTGAGCTTCTTGAGTCTATTTTAACAAAGATGTTTAGATGACTTAATCAGAGTTTAGAAGTACCTGCATGGCAAAAAAAAATTATTTAATAATGGGCTCCTCAGCCTAACAGACAAAACTATAACCTGATCCAATAGCTTCAAGTTAAAAGCTAGACAAATTCAGACTGGAAATAAAGTATTAAACTTTGTGTAATTAACCTTGGAACACTTTGCCGGTTAACCTTGGAACACTTTGCCAAGGATATCTTCAAAGCGTCTGATGAAGCAAGATTTTCTCCAGTGAAAGCTCATGTGATAAATCTGTTAGTCTTTAAGTGCCACAGGACTCCTTGCTTCTTTTGCCAAGGATTGTAGTAGATACTACATCATTGGCAATTTTTAAGTCAAGATTGGATGTTTTCTAAAAGATGTGCTCTGGGAATTATTTTGAGGAAGCTCTGTGGCCTGTGTTATACAGGAAATCATACTATGTGAGTAGAATGGTTTCTTCTGGCCCTGAGATCTATGAATCAATATTATTAGCATAATAATTAATAATTGTCCACAAATAGCAGTGAACAAACACCAGTGCTCAAGTCTCCTTTTGATTTACCAGTTTTAGTTAGAGAACCCCAAAGATAATCACTCTCTCTTAGTCTAAAAAAGAATCCCATGGCCTTTGTACAGGTGTGGATAGTACTCTACAAGTTACATCAGCTGATAGTATCCTGTGGAGGTACTACCTGAAAAGAAGGCTGTTGCAAGCATAATTGATAAATAATACTGTCTACATTCCCATTATCTGGGACTAGTCTGCCAGCAGGATGATACAAGCATGTGTAATAAAGTATTGAGGTGCTAAACAGCTTCATTGATAACAGTGCAAATACTTGTTTTGTCTTTGTTTTCTCTTCTCTGCTAAGACAGCCAGATAGGTTCTGGGTTATGGGGCTATACTGGTAGAGCCCTGCACGGATACAAATATGTGGATCTGTATCCGATCTGCATCCACAAGAAATGGTCCGTGGATATCCGTGTTGTATCTGCAGATGTGCATATTCACAGGGCTCTAGCTCTGTGAAGATAAAAATATGTAGACCTGGACCCAAAATGCATCCGCAAGAAATGGTCCACAGATATCCGTGTTGTATCTTCGGATGCAGATATAATGCAGATATCCGCATATTTGCAGACCTCCCTATACTGGTGTGTCTACAAGAAAAATGTAACTCTTTGCATTTTAGACAGGGCCTTGCTTTTGGCCCAGGTTGACTTATATTGATATAATAGCCTTGTGCTTTACATGCGATGGCCACTCAAAATGGTGGAGTAACAAGTTGCACTGAGTGGTGGTCATGCATACACATTTTAAAATAGGCTCTAGGAGTCCATTATTATAGAAGCAATTGAAGACCACACATTCAGACTTTATATTACACAGTTGCAGAACCATGGGATTTATTCTTTGCCATCACATTCCATACTACAGTACATATACACAAGCAGCTATGTTTATCCCTGATGTAACTCTAGATGGGCGAATGTCATTGATGGATTTGCTACAGCTGGGATGAGTTTGGCCCATGGTGTTCTCAAATTTACAGAAATAAAATGTGAAATCGTATGAAGTAGGTCATAGAAATTGGTAAAGTCCACCCAGAAGATTCCTTGCATTTGACTTTAATCTATCAAATATACCTTCTTTCTGTAATATTATATCCTGTACTGGCAGAAAGACGGGCTGTGTGTACCAACAAGTTCTTCACATCTCTGTTGTATACCATATAGCATTCAGAAGGTATTGTGGCTCAAAAAGAGTATCTTCACATTGCCCAATAGCTGGAAAAAGCATTTATGCTGTCCCTGAATCCTACATTTGTGCTATTATAGTTAGTTTGTTCAAAAGCAGATGTGAAAAGCTGAGGGGGAAAAAAAATCCCCAATGAGTACTGTACTTTTTGGTTTTAGTGCCTGAAATTTGAAGAGATATGTCTATGATGTGAGTATTGTCCTTCTTGTTCACAATACACTGGCCATTGAGTATTTATGGTCAGCATGCACTATTCAAAAAGAGATCAAGTGAAAAGATAGAGCAGAACCATGTAATCAGGCAAGAGTTCAGTGGCTATAATTTTTAGCTTCATTCAACAGATTGTGCTGCTGCTAATCTTCTACCGAATGCATTTCAGTTTTAACCAAGATATATAGTTTCATGGAAGGAATCCACAAACTATGTTTTCTTTTGTATCTCCAGTGTGTCTAAAATATTAAGTTCTAATCTTCGATGTTGTATTAAGACATATGGCAATAATAGCTGGAGGCAACAATAAAACTATGTATTAAGTCAGAATGCTAAAATGAATTACTAAAGTAGCCTAGATATCGGACAAAAGTTTTCTGCATAATTTCTTTATATACACTTCAGGCATGTATACATTAAAGGGTGATTTTTTAATAAATGTTTTACATCATGTGACAGTACTAAATGGCCAAAACCAGGTCATTTTATAATTGGGAACCTTTAATTCACACATGCCTTTTCACATTTGGGATTAAGCAGTTTTGAGGAGGCTTTTTAAATAAAAAAAATGTATCTAAAATGCTTTGACACTATTTTAACCCAACAGCTGCTCTTTTTCTGCGACATGTTAGTGTAGGTGTATGAGAGCTACAGAAGCAGCATAGGATTACTAAGTAACTGATATCTATTATTAAAAATGTTAATCATTCAGCCTAAAAATAATTACACAAATATTGTAAGCTCATCAAAGAGGTCCTCCAACAACATGTTATCACATATACAGTATATGAATGTACTAGAACTGAAGTTTCTGGTTTTGGAATGACAATCCTCAATGAATGGCAGGTAAAGGTAGCAAATGTTGAAGATAAAAATGCAAAACATTTAGCACATGGACAGATAATTGGTTTTGTTTCTATATAACTGTTTCCTCCTTTCCAGCTGTTTTCATTCATGTATGTAGTGTCAGTGAAGACCCTGAATGGTATAGAAGAGCTAACTTCTTTTAGTAAATGCAATGGCTTGTATCATCAGTTTGATATGACTCTCTTGAATACATATTATTCTACCACATATAGTTTGAACTCATAGCAAAAAAATACCTCTCTCTTGCCTGTTCCTGGGCAGAAACCCAAGTGACTTCTGCTAATGCTTGTCTTGAGATGTTGCTGTATCCATGTGCTGATAATTTTCAATGAGTTTTTGAGTGCATGGTTTAATTAGGCTCAGTTTGATGTTGTTCACTCTCTCTAGCATTAGTAACATTTGACTGAGGAATGAAAAATTGATCTCTTGAAGTTGTTGTATATTTATCTGATTGAAGAGTAAACAAAAGGTTGTGGTAGCAGACCTAGTTGGAGACAATGGGTTAGGATGTAGGAATGAAAGAATATAGACTTCATTTGCAAAGTAGAACGATCTAATCATCTGAAATATGTGGTTTCAGCATCACCTGAGATGATTACAGGCACAGGTGTTAGGGTGTACAACCCCCCCTTACTGGAGACAAATGAATTAAAGAGCTACTTTGGGTCTGTGCGGCCGCATTGTCACCACACTTTCACATCATACACAATTTGAGCGGAAGCCTAAAAAGGAGCAGAGCAGCTCAGAAGTAGGCATTCAATAGAAGTGATCAGACCTATGCTTTTATGGAGGGAATGATATGATGAACAGTGTAGCTTTGCCATTGTCTGTCTTTTACTACTGGTGATGAGTATGATAGTGACTTGGGAAGGGGCATTAGATTGAGTGGGTTTTGAGTTATTACAGAGAAGTTCTTGACTGGCTGTTGTGGACTTGCCCTCATGCTCAGGGTTTAATTGATTGTCATATTTGGGGTTGGGAAGGAATTTTCCCCCAGGGCAGATTGGCTTGGGCGCTGGGAGTTTTTTGCCTTCCTCTGTAGCATTGGGCATGGCTCACTTGCTGGTTGATTTTCTGTATTAAAGTCTCTAAATCATGATTTGAGGACTTTAATAGCTCAGTTATGGGTTTGAGGTTCATTGTAGGAGTGGGTTGGTGAGGTTTTGTGGTCTGCACTGTGCAGGAGGTCAGACTAGATGATCATATCGGTCCCTTCTGACCTTGGAGTCTATGAGTCTATAAGCTCTCTTTGAGGAAGCATTACTGGAGGTCCACCCAGTTTGGGCACTTTGACATCATGTACCAGCTGCTTTGAGGTCCCCTGCTGGAGGCCTCGTGGTCCACACACCACACCAGCAAAGAAGCAGACATTCCTAAAAAGGTTGCAGGGAAGCAGCCTATTAGGGCCCAGCAGTTAAAAGGAACTGCAGGGCCTGAGCAGGTCAGATCTTGTGTGGAACCAGAAGGGATAGAATGCTGAAACTCTCCAGGCAAGGTGGCCTGGGAGAGACTCTGCCTGAGCAGGATCCAGAGAGATTGTAACTCTGAGGTAATGAGCAAAGGTTGTGGGACCAAATGGGAACCAACCCAGGGAAAACTGTTGCAATTATTAAAGAAAGCAACAAGTTGCTGCTATTTGTAGAGTCTCTCAGTTGGGACCTGGAGTAGTTGGAGAGCCCAGGTCTCCCCATTGGCCTAAGCCCAAGATAAGAATAAGACTAAAAATGACTAAAAGTTTGAGAAAGGGGCTAGAATTTAAACAGAAAACCAGAGAATTGCTGTGGGTAGTCTCTCCAGGAAGAAAACCCTGGGGGCACTGGTAGGCATGGACCCAGAGGTAGCTGGGGAAAGGCTGAGAAGTGAACCCAAAGACAGAGATGAAGACTTCAACAAGGGCATGGGGACAGACTCCATTGGATCTTTCACCCTGGAAGATGTTCCTTCACACGTTTATATTATGCATGATTTAGCCAGAGGGCTGAGCCATTGAAAAGCCATTTGATGAGGGCAAAAGCAGACAGAAGACACCATGAAGAGAATACATGTGCGGGTGTGCAGGTCTGTGCTCATGAGACTTGAGTGCACACCATCACAGGCATCCACTTGAATTGCAAAGGGAAAACTAATCTGGATGCTTGCTAGGTGCTGGAATCATTTTTGATTTATATGTCTTTGCTTTGCCTTTTGGTGTAACAACACTTGTAGGAAGCAATCTAGGGGAGGAGGGATACAGCACCTCTGTAGATTGAGAACATTACTACCCACCAGATGGTGCTGGTTGGGATCCCAGTAAGAGATGGGCCTGAGTTCTCCTACCACTCCTTAGGTGGAGCAGAAATGTCTATCCCAGATGCAGGGGAATATGGATTAGGAAGACTCTATGACTCAGAGAATCATTAATCTGGGATTCTGGCCTTGAAACTCCTTGCCTGACAGTGAAGTTTCTTTTGTTGGGAATCTTTGTATGTCCTGAGAGATGACAAAATTACTGACTTTCCTGCAGGGCCAAATCACAGAAGGGGCAAACCAATGCAGCAGTATAGCTACCAGGGTGTATCAGACAGGGAGAGAGTTGCTATGCCATTCCTAGACACAAGGAGGTCCTCCTGTGGTATGTGAACCACTTCAATACATGGTGAGGCCCAACGAACAAACTGGGACACTAAAATCATTCTATTTCAATACGAATTTTATTTCATGAAACAGTTTTTGATGCTAGAATGTTTCTATCAATAAACTAAAAAAAGCAAGGAGTCTTGTGGCACTTAAAGACTAACAGATTTATTTCTCGCATGAACTTTCATGGGAGAAAATGCCACTTTGTCAGACACTTTGAAGAGGGGGAACTTACAGAATGGGATGAAAGTAAATGCAGGGGAGCATAAGACATGGGTCAGGTCATAATGCAACAACAATCAGAGCATTTGTAAAGATTCAAACTTTAGAAAACAGCACACAAAGGAAGTCAAATTACCTGTTATAATGTGAAAAGAATCCATAGTCACGATTCAGTCCTGCTTTCACACAATCTAACCTGCATAATAGTTCAATTTCAGCTGTTTCTCTTTGAAGTCTTGATGTTCCATTGATTTTCTTGAGGACCATCCTTAACAAATCATCAATGGAGTGATTAGGAAGATGGAAGTGCTCAACAACCATTTTTTCTGTGTTGTGATTTCTGATGTCAGTTTTGCCCCCATTTATTCTTCTGCGTAGGGTCTTCTTGTTTGTCCAATTTATTAGGTGTAGGGCCATTTCCAGCACATGATGGCATAAATTACATCCACTAATGTGATTTATGCCATCATGTGCCGGAAATGCCCCTGCGCCTTATACATTGGCGAAACAAGACAGTCCCTATGCGGAAGAATAAATACGGGCAAAACTGACATCAGAAACCACAACAGAAAAAAAATGGTTGCTGAGCAATTACATCCTCCTAATCACTCCATTGATCATCTGTTAATGATGGTCCTCAAGAAAACCAATGAAACATCTAGACTTCAAAGAGAAACAGCAGAAATTGAACTACTGTATATTCTCAGGTATAAGCTGACCCCCTGCAATTCTGAGCCCAAAAAGGGGCAAAAATGGGTGACCTGTGTATAAGCTGAGGTCCCCTTTTGTCATTGGCACCTGGCCCCTGCACCCAGTGCTGTTGGCTTCCCCTGGAGTTCCCAACACCATCCCTAACCCCCAAACGCCTGCTGCTGCTTTTCCCTGTCCCCTTGATCTCTCCACTCCTCACTCCTGCCCCCCTGCTCTTTCTACTTCTCCTTGTGTCTCTCTGCTCTGACCAACTGCCCCCTGCTCCTCACTGTTGCCCCCCACCCTGTCAATTCCTCGCTTCTCTGTTCCCTGCTGTTGTTCCCCAACACCCTTTTCACCCCCCTTTCCCATCACCTGTCAACACCCCCCAACCCCTGCTGTCCCTCTTCCTGGCCTCCTAGGCACCCCCCTCAAATCCCCAGGCTCTGCCACTGCTTCCTGGGTTCCCCAAAACCCCCAGGCCCTCCTGCCGCTTTCTCTAGACTCCCCAACCCCGTCTCTAGCTCCCCACACTGCTGCCATTTTCCCCAGACTCCCCTACCCTGCCTTGGTCCCTGCCAGGGCTTCCCTGGCCTCCTTGAACCATCCCCCAATGCCCAGGTGGACTCTCCCCACAGCCCCCTCACCTGGCCACTCCAGATGCCTGGGTCTCCTCCTTCCTCCAACCTGAGCCCAGGCCAACTGCTCAAGATGGGCACCCCAGCCTCACTGGGGCTCCAACCTGCAGCAGGTCAGTGAAAGGCCTGGGCTGGGGCTGTCTACTGTATTCACCTATGTATAAGCCAAGTGCCTGTTTTGAAGCCAATTTTCAGGCACCAAAATTACAGCTTATACTCAAGAATATATGGTAATATGCAGATTAGATAGTGTGAAAGTAGGACTCAGTCATGACTATGGATTCTTTTCATATTATAACAGGTAATTTGACAGGTAATTTCACCTTCCCTCTGTGTGCTGTTTCCTAGAGTTTGAATCTTTACAAATGCTCTGATTTGCTGTTGCAGCATGACCTGATCCCATGTCTTATTTCCAAAGGGATAGTCATGTTAGTCTAGTCCATCAAAAAAAAAAACAAGGAGTCTCGTAGCACTTTAAGACTAACAGGTTTATTTTTCACATGAGCTTTCGTGGGAGAAAATCCCACTTCCTCAGATGCTTCAAAGATGGGTGAACTTACAGAATGGAATGAAAATAAATGCAAGGGACAAACAGGACAATCACTGTGCAAAAGAATAAATGAACATAGAGCTGATATCAGAAATCACAAAACAAAGAAACCAGTTGCTGAGCATTTCCATCTTTCTAATCACTTGATAAATGATTTGTTAACGACTGTCATCAGAGATGTGACTGGGACATCAAGACTTCAAAGAGAAACGTCTGAACTCGAATTAATATGCAAACTAAATTCTGTGAAAGCAGGAATGAATCAAGACTGTGGGTTCTTTTCCCATTACAAAAGGTTCTTTGACTTCAGACTTCCCATGGTTTGAACCTAACAACTGCTCTGATTTGCTGTTACTGTATGACCTGATCCTATGTTTTACAACCCCCTTGCATTTATTTTTATTCCATTCTGTAAGTTCACCCATCTTCGAAGCACCTGACGAAGTGGGATTTTCTCCCACAAAAGCGCATGCGAAAAATAAATCTGTTAGTCTTAAAGTGCCACATGACTCCTTGTTTTTTTCTCCATGTCTTACACTCCCCTGCATTTATTTTCATCCCATTCTGTAAGTTCCCCTTCTTCAAAGTGTCTGATGAAGTCACATTTTCTCCCACAAAAGCTCATGCGAGAAATAAATCTGTTAGTCTTTAAGTGCCACAAGACTCCTTGCTGCTTTTGCTTTACTAGAGTAACACGGCCGCCCCTTTGGAACTTATCAATAAACTGTAATAGTGATGAACTGCTTGCCCTACAGTTGAAACTAGGACTTCAAACAAACACACGCCTGCTTGCATCCTCTTAAAAAAACAACAAAACAAAAAAGCCTACAGACTGATGTAGACAAACAATAATATGCATGAAATATATTTGCTAGGCCCTGATGCCTTTCATGAATACAACAATGCAGACACTTTAATGGAAAACTGGAAAGACTCTAAGACAGCAATACATATAGCCACTGTGATGGTATTGGGAGTGAAAAGACATAATACCAACCAGGCATGGATGACTGATAAAATTGCAAGCTAAGCACAAGATGAGAATGCAAGGATAGAAGAATACTGAAAGTTACACAAATTAAAAGAAAAATGTAAAGAGGTAATGGCTAGAAAAAAAGATGCAATGAAATCAAAGAATATGCATGAAGGCAGACAACCAAAACAAGGTTCAGTGCACTATAAAAAGATCCATGAGACAAAGAAACCAAGAAAAAGAATTAGCGGTATTAAAACTAATTCAGCAGCATATGTGACAAAGGCAACAACATCCTGGGAAGATGGGTGGAATATATGAAAGAACTTTGATCTTGAAATATTGGACAAGAGACACTGAAAAATGGGAAGAAAGTACTGCATTAAGTTTGTAGTAATATGTTTAAAAAGACCCTGTTTTACTTTTATGGCTTCTTAGTCCTTGATGTACAGACCTCATTAAGTGTGTTCTTATAAAGGAGAAAACTAGCATATCCATATGTCTGTGTAAACAAACACACTAATATGAACCACATCTAAAATTTTTACCAAACAGGCTCATGATTAGAGAAGTGATGTACTGTACACAGTTTGCTACGCATGATTAACTGGAAATATTTCTAATAATACAAGTCATTAGATATGAAAGGATTAAAATTATAAGCCCTGCCTCTTTGCTGAAATTGCAGGCTTATTATACTTTGCGCATATTTTAATCAATAATTCTGAACAGGGAAAAGTAGAAGAGCAATACAAAAGTATTTTAATTTTGTGCAGTTGTCCTGATAGACATATATATATACTTGTAAGGCAGCAGATATTTACACTTAAATTCTAATACTGTAATTCTAACCAAAGCCTTACTCTTTGCTAATTGATTCAAAATCGTTCACAGTAAAAGTAACTCCTAGATTACCAGAACTTCAACAAGGACTACAGTCAATAAATCACAAGTTAAATGAACAAGTCCATCTCATTACAGCAGCAACAAGATGCAATAATAATCATACCCATCAGGTGAGAGATGAATGGATAGGCCTGTAGTTTACGAAACATATTGTTGCCATATTGTTGCAAAGTTGATCTCTATTTCATTTTATTAAATTGCTTATTGACCTAATATTCAACACCCTCAGTGGAGATGACCTATGACCTCCAATATGATACTGAGGTGCAAGATTGAAATTCTATCTTGTGCAAAGGCATACTATAATACTGGAAGCTATTAGGGCTGTAATGCAAGTACAAAAGAAAACAGCAAAGTACTGTAGGCCTGGCAGCCACACTACTAATTGTGATAGTTAACCTAAGCAGCAAAGAGTTAGCACAACTTCTTTACTTAAGGTTGTAAGATTTAGCTATATTCTGAATTACAGATGGAAGAAGCTTGAAATAACAAATTTGTAGGGAATTTGGAGGGGTACAGGAAGCTATGGAAAAAGACACATTTATGCATTGAAACTATTGGGAAACAAGGTAACAGCTTATGCTAGCAATTGGAACCTTAATTATGGTTCACTGGAATGATAAACAAGGAGCAGAGGACTGAGAACTAAAGTAAATCTGGAACTTGATGTGTGTGGGATGCAAGGAATACGGATATAAGAGAATGGTCAAACCAACCACTAGTTGGGATAATGATGGAAACTTGAGTACAAACAAACCCTCTTGTGGTTATCTCCACACAGAAGAAAAAGTATCTTTGCTGATACCAGCCTCTATGAGGATGTAAATATACATGATCCAGGGGCTGTTTTGCTATACTTTTTACTATCTTATTTTCGTGTTCTTGTAATTACACTAGTCTTTACTAAAAGTCAAAATCTGTGGGATCCACCAATGGCATCTTTATTTTTACATAACTCTTTGTTAAAGGGGCCTGTTATCTGTGAGAAATTGCACACTGAATTAATCCAGGCTACAATGCTTTAGGACCTACTTATCCAAGAGATCAACTTTCCCCTCACCAGCCAAATGACTTCTCACAGATATATTTCACTAACACCATGAAACACCTCCTTTCTCACAAGTGTGGGAGATGTCATTCACTGAATGCGGAACTTCCCTCACAAACTGGAGAACTCTCATTGTTTCCTGATTCAGCTCCAGGGACAAAAATTCATTGTGGAGGAGTTGAACACATGGATCACTGGACAGATAGTTATTTGGAAGTGGGGAGCAAGTTAGAGATAAATGTTTTGGGGGGATTTTCCACACCACCGTGATATCTGAATTTTTAGGCTTAATGATAAATTGGACAGGACTATGAGCCTTGAACTGCTTTGAGGAACGGGGGCTAAAGGTGAGAAGAAACTCTTGATATAAAGGGAGGGCTATGTCCCAGTCCATTCATCAAAATGTTTTCTTCCTTCCAGTTAGCAGCAGTTTGGTCTTACCAAAAGTGAGCTTGAGCCCATTACTATTTCCCTATCTGTCTGTTTCTTCCAGTTATAGGGTAGCCTCAAGTGAGCCTTCCAAACACCCTCTCCTTCCACATACAAACATCATCCACTAAAAGCTTTTCTTCTTCAGATGTAAGCTGTGGTTCAAAATAAAGGTTTCAGATAAACACTCTTACTTGTCAAACATCTGTGCTATGAGCTGCAATTTTCTAAACTCAGGATTGCCTCTGCTTCTACCACCTCTGAAGGGTGTGAAGCAGCTATCTCTGACTGCTCTGATAGTCCAGCTGTCTTGACTTCCCATCTGGGTAACTCTTTTCTATCTGGATTTTTTTCAAAATAGCAGACTTGGAAGAGGGACTTTTCAGTTGACTTCTCCCAGAGCCCTGAGTCTTTCTGGCAACCCATAGGGTGGTACACTTCAACAAAGTATTTGGGCATACTTGCCACATGGCATTTTTGAGGAATATCTTTACCATCTATATATGGGGTGGCTTCCCCACTGTGGAGTTAAAAGTCTCAGCAAGAGATGCAGTCAATGGAAGCCGAGAGCTGCAGGACCAATCAGGGCCCTTCAGCCTGTATAAAGGCAGGGCTGCAGCTCCTGTTAGAGGTGGTTTGACCTGGACCTGTGAAAGGGAAGGTTGTACTGTCAGTGGGGGCTGAGGGGACAGGACCTCAGACAACTCCCAGGCACATTGCCAAAGTTCAGTGAGACTCCAGTCTTGATACAAGGGCTGTAGTTATCTGGGGGAGGTGCAAGGTGAAGAGGAGCGAGGGGGTTGAGGAGGCACACAATGGAGCATGTAAGGTCTCTGGGCTGGGGCATGGAGAAGGAGGCAGGCCCAGCTTTCACGTGCCTCCCCTGTAGTGCCAGGGAGTGGAGACACCACAGGTGAGTGATGCACTGAAACAAGTTGTTTGACTGGGACTGGACTATACCCTGGAATGGGGGAAACTGAAGGGACTCAACTGGAGGGCTGAGGTGCTGGAAAGGACTACAAAGACTTGGCAAGAGACTGAGCACAGACCACCAGATGGGGTACCATTTTAGTAATTCCCTGTGCCATCACCTGGAGTCACCCATCTGGTGGGTCACATCCTGTTGAGGGTCTCCAATATATATACTGGAAGTACTGGCTTCCATTGTATCCTACAGTCTGGTCTCAGTAGGAGCCATGTGTCTACTGGGACTTAAAAAGCATCTATCTTTAAATATCTGACCCTTTGAAAACCATACCTTAAAAAGATTTTTAGGCTGTAAGCATTGATTAGGATGAACAGCTTGCTTTCATTTCCTCCCCAAACTATTACACTAATATCAGACTCTTTATAGCCATTCCTTTTGTGAAAAGAAGAGAAAAAGTTTGTTGCATCTCTCTGAAAATGAAAAAAAAATGGAAAAATAAAGATTGAGAGCATGTTAGGGTTCCTAGAGAGGCTTCTTCGCTCTGGAATACTGTCTGCATTGCCTCTAGCTCTGCAAATGGGTGAGGGGCATGGTGGTATGCTCATAACTAATACCACTGATGTCCCTACTGATTAAGTTTCTGGAAGATGCAAGCTGTTGGGTAAATGTTTATAAAAGGTAGATTCATAGCTGCATTTGAGTTTAACAAGCTTCATCAGCATTACTTTTTTTTTTTTGATGGTATAGTGCCTAAAAGATTCAAATGAAAGCCTCTTATATAAAGCCTGTAAAATCACCATTTATTGCCCTTCTCGTGGTCCTCATTACTATCATATCTGAGCATATTGCAAGTTTTAATAAACAGGCCTGAGAATACTCCTGTTAGGTATGGCAAACTATTATCCTTAGTTTACAAACAAGGAAAATTTAAGCACAAATAGGCTAAATGTCTTAGCTAAGATGACACAAGATGCTTGAAGGAAAAGCAGGAATTGGAATTCTATTTCCTGTCTTTCAACCCTATCGTGAATTACTATTCCCAGAATATAGCATATATTTCCATATAAGAGCAACACAATGGCATTGCCTACTGGAGACTGACACAATTCAGTCCATCAAAAGGGTTAAGGTTAAAAGTCAAAGCACATCAAAATGTTAGTGCAGGATAACTCGTAGGGCTTCAAAGTAAAGGTATTGCTGGGGTCTTGAGTGAAAGTGTGGTAAGAAGAGGAGTAATGCACATCAAATTCCTATTCATGAAGGCCTCTTAAGAAACTGCAGAAAGATAAAGGTCAAGTTAGAATATAGATTTCTATATAAGGAAGGAAAGATTCCCAATGATGCATTATCAGTAAAATAAACTGCACTTTTTTCCAGACATCTCCTTTATAGTAGTCAAAGAAAAAGAGTTGTCATTAAAATTGACCTTAAAGGGATCAGACATACTGAATGAAGCTCAGAGAAGACCAGCATAAATGGCTAAATGACTGGAAGAGTTAAATATGCATACCTGGGATAAATAATTAATTTGAGGAAAAGTGTATTGTAGCATATGAGTTTTTGACTTTTTTAATTTTTAAGTCATGTAGCTGTCAATAACTTTAATGAAAATGATGCACATGAATCTCCAGGGGGACAATATGAGTAACTAATTGGGTATTATTAAAAAATAGAAGATTTTCTTCAAACACATTTTAAGGGTTATTAATTTCAATAAAGGATGGATTTTAGATGTGTGAGACTCCTATGAAATTAACAAATCCCACCTTTATGTGAAAACCATGTCATCAATTACACTGATAGTACATCAATGGTCATCTCTAGTGGCAGGGGGAGATGGCATTGCTAGACATTTCCTTCCATTTCCTAGCTGAAGTAACTTTGATTTGGAGAAGACTCATGAGATTTTGAATGGCTTAGGTAGGAAGACATAGTTATGAAACAAGTATCTAATCATTTCTTGTTACATATTCTCTAAACATTAAAATAAAATATTCAAGTACAAGACAAAACTGAATTCTTGTAAAAAATGAAGTGTGAAAATTGTTCAGGTAAAAGCAGTTGCATTCCAAATATTGCTTGTGCTACTACTGTTATCTATGTATTGTTAGAAGAGGGATACGGAGAAGACTTCATTGGTGGACAACTTTTAAAAAAGAGCTAGAACGAAGTCATAGGGCCAGATCCACAGTACTTGTTAAGATCTCTGTGCACAACTGGATTGCCAAAAAGCGAGCCGAGTCTGACAGTATTACTAGTCTGAAAGGCTAGTGGGTTAGTGTCAAGCCAGGTACCTCAGTTTTATCCTACCCTCTCATACCTCTGGTCTTCTATTTCTTCCTACCGCTGCCACCTCCCTCCCTCCACTAGTATGGGAGAGGGCAGATGCAGAGAGTCCAGCATTTGCCTGATCCTTGGATATATAGGACCAATCCTACTGGTGCAATTTATAGTTACTCTATTCTAAATAATGACAAATGACATTTCAGCCTCTGGTGTTCAGAGGATTATCATCAGACGCAGAAGAGTGAATTTCAGTGCCTTCCCTGCATATACTCTCCACAGCTGACCAATTGTGAGCTCGATAAAGCTGAGGAGCTAGCCCAAAATATCCCTAAAGCACCCCTCTCAGTACCACACATCAAAAATTAACTTATAGCTAGACTCATTTTTGTTCAACTATTTGGTGGCTTAATTACAATCAGCATTATGAAACTGCACAGCTCTATAGACTGGCCCCACTTCTTTGCTAAAGAATGGATTACAAGAGAAACAAGTTTTGTTTGAAATGACTGGTTGGAAAAAGATGTAAAACAAGATCAGCTGGGGCGGTCCAGGCTGGATATTAGGAAAAACTTCCTTACTAGGCGAGTGGTGAAGCATTGGAATAAGCTGCCTAGGGAGGTGGTGGAATCTCCATCTCTGGAGGTGTTCAAGGCCCAGCTGGACAAAACCCTGAGTGGGATGATCTAATGGGAGTGGTCCTGCTTTTTTTGGCAGGGGGTTGGACTAGATGACCTCGTGGGGTCCCTTCCAACCCTATGATTCTATGATTCTATGATCACTTATGAAGAGACTAAAATGGCTGCAACAATGATAGAACTTATTTGCTTATTAATGAGTGTTGTGTTATAAATCCTTGAAAGAAACAGAATTCTTCAAATGAACAATGAAACAAATAGTTTCATTGCCAGAAAACTTTGTAACAAATGGTAGACTGTGGGCGGCTCAAGGGATTGGTAATATTGATACTTTACAGGGGATTGATTTCAATATTGAACTTGCTTCAAATTTGATAGCTAGATGGCCTATGCTATATTAATTGAGCTGGATGTCCTGGATTGGTGTCCAGAGCACAACCATTGTCTCTGCAATTTTCACCTTTGTTGACTGTCTCAGTCACAAAACCAAACATTAATTAGCCATGGAGAACCTTTCATCCCTAAAAGGGATCTGCCAAGTGACATGTGACTAAACAAGGTGAAAATATTTTTACTGCTACTACTGTTGTTGTATCCATTGTTTGAATGAATAGTGAACTTCTCTGTTCAGTTTTGTCAAGGCATTTCCATTTATAAATTCAATTGGACCAATCAACTCTTGAGCACCCACTTGTCTTGTGGTTGCTTTGCAAGCAGCCTGCCCCAGTCTACCCAATTTGCAGGGCCCAAATTCTTGCTTCAAACCATTTCCCCAAATAGTCACACATTTTATCTTTCAAATCCCTCAGATTCCTTTTCCCTCCGTTCTCTATGTTCCTCTCTCCAAATTTCTTCCTCAGATTTAAACAACAAAACCAAAAAATGCCACACTTTTCCTTCCAGGACTCCTCAAATCTGTCAGGCTAAGTTTTACAAGAATCCTCTTACACTTGCTTTGGGTGCAGATCATCCCCACCACATTCCCACCTTTTCTTTTAGGTCTGGCCTGGTGTCTGCATGCTTGCCTATACCAAAGGAAAAAGAAAAGCCTGAGATTTAACTCCTGGCTGACCCATCCCATTTAAGAAATGGGTACTCAATTTTATTTTTAAATCAGAAAATAATCTAACTCCAACTTTAAGAAAATGCTAGTAAGTGTGGTGCTCTAGGGTCTGCTGTCTTCTTTTTGACCTATCCAAAGAGGGCCTCTGTCTCTAGTCCCATTTGATACCACTATAGCTATAATACCTGCAGCAATGAAAGCCATATGAAAAGTCCTGTTGCTCTGCAACCAGTCCCATAGGACTGTGAAATCCTTCAGAAGCCTGAGCCTTCAAGCTAAAATCATGAGTTGAGGTAGGTTCGGCCCTCTATTACCACATGCCACTGATGTGCTCTGGACTTCCCTTTCTAGTTTTCTCCATCCATCTCACCTAGGCAGATGTTAAATTGCAAGTTCTCAGCCAGCCTCCAGCAGAGGAAGTTTATAAGATGTAAGTCAGCCAGCTGTGTCACTTGTTTTGCTATTCACCTCATCTTTTGTGTGCCAGTCATATGATTGATTTGATGTATCAATTATGCAAGCACACCATCTAATCGTCACCTCGGTCTGCCACGTCTTCCTACCTCTTACACTATGTTCCAGCCTACCTGACATTTAATCACCATCCCCACAAATAAGGCTCTGTAAAGGCAAAAAAGGCAGACCCTATAGCTATGTCCACATATACATGGTTATTTTGATTTAATTTAAATTGAAATAAGTTGATTCAAAATAAAATTCTTAATTTGAATTAACTTCAATTGAAATAAGCAAAAACCTCAAATCGAAATAGCAAGTCCAGACACAGGACTTGCTATTTCAAATCAGGAGAGGGGCATGATGGGAGGTATGGAAATATGGCCCTCTCATTGGGCTAGGCCCCCACCCAATATATACGAAAAGGAAGGTACTCTGGGAAGTAGAAGGGCAAAAGTGTTATTTCGAAATAACACATCCAAATGGCATTATTTCAAAATAATCATTTCGAAATAACAGATGATTTGAATAAAAGTAGGTTTAAGCTATTTTGAAATAACGTCTCTTGTTTCGAAATGACGGAGCTCATCATTTTGAAACAAGAAAACGTCTTGTGGACCTAATCTTACCCTGTGGGATCCAAGGTTAATCTGCCACTATTCACAAACTCCCATTCTTGTTGAGAAAGTAACTGAAATTGAATTTCTGCAGGAGTGTTTACTTGCAGTTTCCATAAGGGATTGGAAGTGAGAAAATGTTGTTATGGCAAATGTTTTACTGGGCCACATCCAACAATTCTATCTTAAGCCCAACTTTTACTGCCTGCGAATTAGAAAGAAGTGGAGCAGAAAAAATTTCATTAGAAAGCAATTAAGTATATGATTTCCAGCTCAGTTTTACCAACATGAGGTTCCAATAGGATGCTTCTTCAAAATCTAACTTTTGAATCTCTCTCAGTATTCAGCCTAGCAGAGGCAGTAATGGGAAGAATTGTAAAGAAGGTTGCTGGAGGAACATGGTGCTGGAGGAAAATAAAGGAGGAGGGACAGGGATATTACCTAGGCTTATAGTTTGAGAAATTAAATAGAAAGGAACCTCAGTGAATTTAAGAGATCTGCCAAGTCCCCTTCAGGCTTTTCTGTCTTTGGTGCTAAAGTTGTAGGACCCAGAATTACAATAGTTTTTCTGTTAGCCTTGGCAACATGCTGGATACAAATCATAGAACTGGAAGGGACTGTGAGAGGTCATCAAGTACAGTCTTCTGCACCCATGGCAGAACCAAGTGCCATCTCTAGACCATCCCTGACCAGGGGCGTCACTGGTGCTGGGCTTACAGGGCTTGAGCTCCAAGTCCCAGTGCCAGATCCCTGGGTCCACCATGCTGGTGCACTCAAAGCGGTTGAACCCCAAGTCTTTTCCCAGGCTAGGGGTGCTCCCGTCCCTGATGTGGTACCTCAGGTGGAGTGCGGTCGGGCACGTCGGGCAAGATGTATCCGTATGAGTGTTTTCAGTTAAATGTTGTTCTGTGTCTTGTACTGATATCAGTTTGGCTGCGTGAGTGAATGAGCATGTGAGTCTCTGAAGTTGTGTTCTCTCAGGATTACCCTTGGTTCAGCTCTCTAGTGGGAACTTTGTTAGCCCAGTGATCTAGAACTTGGCTTGGATCTTAAGCAGGAACTGAGTTAGCCTGGTGACCCTAAGCCGAGATGTTCCTTTGGTTAATGCTTTGGGTACCTTTAGCTCAAATCTCAAGTGAGAACTCAGTTAGCTCAGTGATTTGGAGCCTAGGCATACCCTGTGAGCAAGAGGTAAACCGAGGCAACACTCACGATTGAGGAAATCAAGATGACCATGGGTCTTTGTAGAAACAAAGGTGCCAGGCTAGGCTATATTGCAACATAGTGCTATGGCAAACAATCCATATCAACAGATTTGTTGGCAGCATTGGTGCTTTCGATGCAACAGAACAGCTCAACTGACAGCAGAACTCGCTGTCACCCCCTTTGGCTGCGCAAAGTTTGAGCTCTAGGGTTCCTACTTTTATACCCTTATCTATCTTTACATTGATTGGTCCATGAACCCCCTTCTTTGATGCCATCCCATAATTTGATAGGTCCCTGGTCATCACCATCCATCAAGGTATCGCGATTTGGCTAAACCTGACTTTTGCATGAGTCACTTCTGCAAAACATTCCTCCTTATCAATTTTGGCATTAGACTGGCCTAATGCCACCTTTCTTCAAGTACATTCTCATCTTTATTCATATTATTGCAGTTATAGCTTATTTTGTGCCAATTTTAATGAAGTTATACTTTTGCAACCTGTCTCGTGGTCAGTTCAATTCACACCCAGTGTACATTCCATTCAGTCCCACTTTCTTAGATTATTTTGTTAGGCCATGGGCCAATACTTAGATGCTTGCACATATCTTTCTTAACCTTTTACTTTCTCCTACACCTGACAAGTGTTTGTTTAACAGTATCTTAGTAATTTCCCATGATAGAGATTCCACAACCTCCCTAGATAATTTATTCCAGGGGTTAATTAACCTAACAGTTAGGAATATTTCCCTAATGTCCAACCTATACCTCCCATGCTGTAATTTAAACCCATTGCTTCTGTTACTATCATCAGCACTTAAGAAGAATATTTTTTCCCCCTCCTCCTTGTAACAATGTTTTAGGAACTTTAAAACTGTTATCATGTCCCCTCTTAGTCTCCCCTTTCTGGACTAAACAAACTCAGTTATTTCAGTCTTCCCTTGTAAGTCAGGTATTTCAGACCTTTAGTCATTTTTGTTGCTCTTCTCTAGACTTTCTCCAATTTGTCCACATTTTTCCTGATATGAGGCTCCCAGAACTCTACACAATACTCCAGTTGAGGCCTAATCAGCAGGGAGTAGAGCAGAAGAATTACTTCTCATGTCTTAGTTATAATACTCCTGTTAATACACCTCAGAATGATGTTTGCTTTTTTTGTAACAGTGTTTTACTGTTGACTCTTATTTAGTTTGTGGTCCATTATGGCACCCAGATCCCTTTGTGTAGTACTCCCTTCTTAGGCAGTCCTTTCCCATTTTGTATGTGTGCAACTCCCTATCCACTTTGGGAGTTCCCTCCCAAAAGCACCCCTGATACAAACTGCACATGATTTTCATTCGGACTGAGGTTGGGACAGTGTTTCAGGGACTGTAGGGGTATCAAAACTTTATCAAGTTTGATTTTTTTTTAATCAACCACAATATGCTCTACTGTTACATTCTAGACCATTTAGTATTTCTAGTGAGTCTAGTCTGTAGCATTTCATGAACGACTTAATCTTAAAAGTATGTCTGCATATTTTGGGATTTTTTTGCATATGTGAGTTATTTACTATTTATACATGGTAAGCAAAGAAATGCTTTGCTGTCAAATTTTCTTCTTCTTTTCTCATCTTGTGTTCAATAGATCTTTTCAGATAGGAAAATCAGTATAGATTGTGGTGGCTTGAAATTAAAATAAATGTTACATTTCCAAGAGTTTCAAACTGTTGATCAGGCCTATAGTTTATCAACAGAAGCTGATCAAGAGAATGCAGCTGAAAGTCTTAATTGTCAGAAAAAAATCTCTTTTGATGGATCTAAAAATGGATGGATTCTGTCCTTTAAAAATAATAATCCTCTGAGGAACAAGATCTATACACAGTGATCATGTTTTGAATCTGCTATTTGTTACAGTTTTGATTTACCCTCTGGTAAGATGCTGCTTTCTTCAAGATGGACTTCCTAATGACCTGAATGAATGAGATGAATAACTAATCTACCATGAATATTACACGTATCACAAGAATTCATCTCTGTTTCACAGAGAATGGTTGTGTGTTTCAGTTGCCTGACCTTCTCAGCATAAGTGTATGGACATATTTTCAATGCCATTCAGAGCATATAAGGAACATAATGCTCATATTAGTGCCTTCTGCATCCTTCTTATTGCCCATACCAAAAGTAATTGCAAGTAACTGAATGAAATGTATAGCATTAGAAGTGTGGAGCACATGTAGCAATTGCAATAGAATCATAGAAACTGGAAGGGAGCACGAGAGGTCATTGAGTCGAGTCCCCTGCAACACACAGCAAATACAACCCAGTGAAAATATTAATGGAAAATGTACAGCTTAATCCCTATACCTCAGCTGGAAATTTCATGAGAAGTTGGTCTTTTGCATCCCTAAACAGGTTAAAAGATTTTCTCCTCTCTGTGAAAGCATTAAGTCCAGGCTCCTGGTTTCTCAGGCAAGCTGAGAAATTTGGAAAGCCTTCTTGTGTTCTTACTAGATAATTGCTCTTTTGTAACTCTGATCTTCTACTGCTGAGGAGTCTTTTCTAAGGGACCTCTACATTCTTCCTGCAGTGACTTCCATCAAATGAATGTGAGAATCAGATTTGCATGAATTGGCATCATTATGATCTCATTATGTCTAAATCAGTATTAGCATGATTGCCAGTGGCATCTTTTTGGATGGTTCCCCCACCCTTTAAAAGTAGAATTAAATAGATAAACTAAAAATAGGGCTCTAATTAGTCATCAGAAAAAAATTCCTAATGTTTGATAACATTCAGAGATCTTCAAAAAGACAGGATGTAAGGAAATCAATTTTTCTGCAGCTTCACTGGTATGCTGTTTTCTTCATCAGTGGGGGGGGGGAATGCAGAAACTTACTCAGACAAAATGCCCCTTGATGACATGGCCCTAAGCTGTTTATAAAAATTCTTTCCCATCTCACTCCCATTTGCAGTCTGCGTAACAACTCAGAATTCAACACAAGACAACCCAAAGCAGTTTTTAGGGATTGTTTTTTCTTAGCCCACAAAGAAAAAGTAGATATATGCTAGCTTCTATTCAAGACAGACCTTCCTTTTTAGGTCCTCGACAAGTCATGTGTCCACCTGGCCCATTTATGTCCTGCTGTAATAGAGTAGTTAGGTATATGAAAGTCGGATTTTGCCCCATCACTTTTTGGATGTCCCAACAAAATGTAGATGTTTTTCTTCAGTGCCCTAGTTGTTGCTTCCTGGAGTGGTTTCGTGACCAGCCACCACCCTTAATTCATTCAAATTAGTTCTTGGCCCCTCAGTTCTAATTAAGTCTGCCAAATCTTCCCTTTCCAAGCTTCTAATTTCCAGTCATCTCCATTTTGCTATCCTCGGCCTTTCTCCCTCCCTTCTCTGCTCTGTACTTTCTCCTTTACTGCAGATCTTATTTCCTCTATTGGCTGCAGCTGCGGGCACCCTGCTCCATGTTTCCCCCACCCAATGCAACTGTGTGGGGTTATGAACAAGCTGTTTGCTTGCAAACAGGCAATAATTTCGTATAACACTCCTGCAAGATGCTTATAAACAGGCAACTCTTTTCTTCCTCTGTGTTTGTTATAGACTCACAGGTTTAAACATTATGGTTAGAGAACTTACATGTTTTGTGGGCTGCTTATATCTTTTATCTTCTCTCTCATGCTAATCCTGATGTTTTGTTATGTATGTGTGTGAGTTAGTTGTTGTATGCAGGCTTCTTTGACTAATGCTTATTAAAAGAATATACTTATTAAACCTTTTTCCTTCTTGGGGATTTACTTTCCTCTCTGTATTCCTACTTCCATCAGTAGCACAGTGGAGATGCTAATAAGGATATGAGTAGAGACAAGCTGTTCAGATAATATGATGAGAATGCTGTCCATATGCATAATCAGAACTGTCCCTGTTTACACCTGAATGATTTTGAAAGCCAGGAAAAAATGTTCATCTGGCTACCATATTTAGGAGAGGAGTTAACAGATTTGTGAAATGGTCTAATTGAAAAGTAAAGGTGATAATGTTGGTAACAATAGTTTGAAAAAACTGCATAAGAGGCTAGAGAATTGGAGGTTGTAGTTTGTCTTTTTTTTGTAAGTATTTATTCCTACATTTGATCCTAATTGCACTTTTCTCTTGCGATTGGAGGTATCTTTTAAATGTGCTAATTGCAATAAAATGAAATTTTATATGCAGTGTTGTTATCACCGTATCAATCCCAGGATATTTGAAAGACATGGTGATGGTATCATCTTTTAACCAACTTCACCCATATTTTCTCAGGTAAAGTCTAGAACAGCATACTTTCACTGTATAACTTCAGTTTTTCATCCTTTTAACTCGAAGGCATTTCTGTAGATATTTTTCAAAGGAATGGATTAATTTGATCAAATATCAGGTCACTGAAAGTAGTATAATGTATGAAGTTAATCACAATTGGATAATTAATATCAGATTCTATGGAATAATTAATTAATTATTCTCTTTGGACATGATTTAAAAATGAGATGGCAAGCTTCCAAAACATATGAACTGTCCTTCAATAAATCTAGAAATCTAAGGCTGTTCCAGAACTTTCATCTAATTTCAAAGGGGAGCAGTGGGGGCAAAAAAACAAAAACAAAACAAAACAAACCCTAACTTGTTTGAAGTCTAAGCTTGATAAGCTTATCTAGGGGATATTATGATGAGACTGCATACAACAGATATTTTTTTACAATGGTATGTAATTGATTTGTGACTGCTAGCAGCAAATATCTGTGGTGACTGTAGATGGGACACTAAATGGGAAGGGCTCTGAGGTCTTGCCAACATGTTCAGGGTCCAATAAATCTCCATATTTGGTGTCAGGAAGGAATTTTCCCCTAGGTCAGATTAACAGAGACCCTAGGGGTATTCTCCATCTTTGGCAGCATGCCCTGTGCATGTCTTGTAGGATTAAACTAGTATAAATGGAATACTCTTTGTAACTTGAATTCTTTAACCTTATGATTTGAGAACTTCAGTAACTCAGCCAGAAATTATGGGTCTATTACAGGAGTGGGTGGGTGATGTTCTGTGGCCTACAATATGTAGCAAGTCAGACTAAATGATTGTGATGATCCCTTCTGACTTTTGAGTCTATGAAGTGTGACCAGGGTGTCTAGCCTATAGAGAAGAAAGGGAGAATAAGGTGCCTAGACTACAATCCCCCTGAGGTGTTGCAATGTCATTTCCAAATTGATTTTTTTTTGTTCAGTTTGATTTTTCTATTTTGACAGTTCTTTTTTTTTTAATCTGACCTAAAGACACACAAATGCTATTATCAATTCTATTGTAGACATTTTATAAGCAGCATCATTCAATGTCCAACAATATATGTAACACCTCAGCACAGCTCTGTGAATTAAGAATGGAGTATCAGTCAAATAATTAACTTTCAGTTTGAATAGCTTCTGTACAAGGGATTGAAATAAAGCTACTTAAAGATTTTTTTCAGCTGAACTTTAAAAATATTAAAGACAGACATTTTACACTTTCAAGAAAGGCTATGGAAAATAGACACAGCAGAATAAACTGTAGAATAAACTGTGAAGGGTGCATGTATTGTATGAAAACAATTCATGAAATAACGATCGCTCTATAAATCACAAATATTTATTCTTCAATACAACAGGCATCATCAAAATATTAAGACAGGTATATTCACAAGTTCTAAGAAAAGCGTTCTAAGAGTTGCAGTCCATGTTATTCAATTGTTCATTAAAATGTTTAAAAGTAGTAAAAGGGCATCATCTCCATTTTGTACTTACTAATGCTTTCTAATATTTCACTTTCACAAGCTTGTCACCTTTCCTTATCTGCAGGGGTTAAAGTATAATTTGGCAGGCCCCAGAACTCTCCTAATTGGGTGGGTCCCCTCCTGGCATGGGTGGGCTCCCTTCCTCCATGGGTGGCCCCCCACATCTGGGCCCCCATCAAGCACCCCAACTACTGTCCCCAAAATCCACCACAGCTTCCAATACCCACTCCCTTGTCCCAAATGTCCACCAAGGCCCCAAAATCCAGCCCCTGCCCCCAATACACATCCATAACTCAGGCGCCCACAATATTCTTCCTCCAGTGTAAGCCAGTCCTCCCCTGTGCTCACGGGCAGTGCGCTGGGCCAGGAAACTCTGCAGGCTGCACCTGGAGGCTTCTGCCTCCAAGCACAGCCTGTGCATGTGTAGGGGAGCCGGCCCCCTCCCCTGCCTCCTGGAACGCACAACAGAATGGCATTCTGGTGCCTGCTATTTTTTAGGGGCCCAGTGGTCAGGCCCCCAAAACTAGAAAATGGAACCGAAATGCTGTATTCTGGGTCCTGCTATTTTTCAGTGATGGGCCCCAGAACACAGCATTCTGGCACCATTTTCTATCTTTAGGTGGCCTGGGATGCTGAGCCTCTAAAAATAGTCATTCCTGGAATGGCGTTCTGGGCTGTTCCAGCCTACTTTAACCCCAGCTTATCTGGCAATAAAAAGTGAGCTATGGCACCTTGTTGTGGCATATACCTGAAGTATACATTAAAAATCAAACCATTACATACATTATATTTTGATCTTTAACTGCTTGTATACAAGAACCAGAAAAAGATTTTATGGATGAACCACAAACCTTTGCAAATGTGAGGTTTTGGTATAATGGCAAAACCAACAAAATTAAGATATGGCAATGCTACAAATGAATATGTTGCTAAATCTCATGCATGTATGGTAGGTACATTAAAAACAAACAGTGTGTACCAACATCTCTTCTGTCACTTTAGGGTTGCCCTAATAAGAAAAGGTGACAGGAGCATTTAGCCCTGGAATTACAAAGGCTGTGGTCCTGCATTCCTTGCCCCCATCAAAAGTACTATAGACTCCAGGGGGAGTTTGGATCCTCACAGACCATAGGATGGGAACCAAAGTGAACAGAGGGCAGACACACTGATACAGGGGGTGCTGGCCCTTTGAAGGCTCTAAACAGGAATATTTTGGCCTCTAACACAAGACATAATAAAAAGGATCAGTGCAAGGGGTTCTCAGGAGCCTAAGCATTTGCTGAGTCTGCTTATACCTAGCTCAACTCTGCATACCAGCTAGTGAGAACCAAGTGTTTACAAAACAACTGCATGACAGGCTCTTGCTAAAGTCCATTGGAATCAATTGTATGCCTCCAAGTGATTAATTTAGTACTTTTAGATGTTGCTATTTAGTGGAATACCTCGTGCTAGATTGTCATGTATGGTTTTGCTGTTTCCCATTGTTCTAGCGACATGAAGTCTTGGTACACCTGTTTTTATTAGCTAGTTATATCTTTGTACAGCTACTCTGTGGCTCCAGAATGGCACAAACCAGTCAGAGGTTTTGAACAGACTTGGAGCTGGTAATCTTTTTTCAGACAAGGTACAACTTCTCTTTCCTAGATGGTTGAAAATTAGAAGGTCTAGATTACACATGTTATGATGTAGTATGAGAGACAGCAAAAAATGTAAGAAATATTTTAGCTGTCATATAAAGTGATGAAATGTCACATCCTTTCTGAATAATTCAATACTGTATGTGCTTGTGTGACAGGCTGCTCTTAGAATCTGGTCAATTCAACTCCTTGTTGTTTTTTTTACTTAGAATCTGGTCCAGTGTGCCACTGTTATCCTCTGATCTCCACTCCTGAACCCTGTCTTATCCCACTTTGCCAGGTGACTACTCACTCCTGAGTCAATCCACACTAGTTTCGTATATGTAATCGGTTCCAGGCAGTGGGTATGTACCTTCTGGCCACCTATGGGATGGTCCCCAAGAAAGCACCCTCAGTCCCCAGACACCACACAAGGAATTCCCATCCTACCAACATTGGGCCCCACCCCCACTAACCAGAGACTCATGTCCATCCATTTAAAAAAAATGGATTGGCCCAGCCTCTCTGATTCATACCCTCTAAAGTCCACACAGCTTTAGACAAAACAAGCACTAGTTTATTGATAAGAATACAGTTTTAAGTGAATATATAGCAAATAATGCACAATCATTTACTAAAGGAGTCAGAAGTCACCACTAGCAAATAGAAGATATAAAATGCATGCTATCCTACTAACACTATTCTCTTATTTGTACCCCGAGTGCTAAGTATTGTTTTTGCTCAGCCAGCCCAGGCACTCCTGGCCGTGTGGACAGGCTTAGTATCATGCAGTTGCTTCTAAGATGATGTTTCTATGGGAAGAGTCAGCAGCTTCTCTCTCTTCTCACAGTATCTGCATTTTTTTCCCTTTCCCCCATGGCACCCTTCCTCCTGGGCTGCAGCAATTTCCTTTCTTCTACCTGAGCTAGGCATTGTCTTTGTCGCATGTAATCCTACAGCCTCAGAGAGGGAGTCCTGACAGTTGCAGCTATATAACATGCTTTGTACTTCTCCGTATACATGATGCTGCAGGAAACATGATACCACATCAATAAATCAGAGCATTCATAAGGGAACCTTGCATGGCATACCTTTTTATGAAACTACACACTCACTTTGCAAAAGTGAACAGAAATGTTGCATAGATCATAGTCCAGGAGTTCATAGATGTGCATCCCCTGACAGCTTGATTTGTTTCCAGAATTAGGGTATGCTGCAGTGGTTTAGTACAGTTGGCCCAAACAAACCTAGACCGTCCCTGACAGGTGTTTGCTCAACTTGATTTTACATGCTTCCAATGATGAGGACTCCACATCCTCGCTTGGAAGACTCTTCCAGAGCGGATCTACCCTTTCAGTTAGAAAGATTTTTCCTAATAAGCTTTTCTTAAAACATTGGAAGACTGTTGTAAGATCTCTGCTTGTTCTTCTTTAAACAAGACTAAACTTGCCCAGTTTCTCAATCTTTTCTCATAGGTCAGATTTTCTAAAATTTTCGTTGCTGTCCTCTGGACTCTTTCCAGTTTATCAACATGTTTCCTAATGTGTGGTGCCAAGAATTGTGGAGAGTACTCCAACTAGGGGCTCACTAGTGCTGAGTAGAGCAGGATGCTTTCCTCCTGTATCTCGCATAAAATAATCTTGTTCATACACCTCAAAATCATACTAGCCATTTTGGCTTCTGTATCATTTTGATGTCTCATATTCAGTTTATGGTCTTTTATAATCCCAGATCCTTTTTCAGTAGTACAACCACTGACCCAGTTATTCCCCACTTTGTAGCTGTGCATTTGACTTTTCTGTCCTAAATGAAATACTTTACATTGTTCTTTATTGAATTTCATTTTGTAGAATTCAGACCAATTCTCCAATTGGTCATGGTCCTTTTGAAATTTAAATTTGTCCTGCAAAGTGCTTGGAAGCTTGATATCATCCAAAAATTTTATAAGCACAGTCTTGATTCTATTACCAACATCATTAATGAAAATATTGAATAGTATTGGAACCAGGACTGACCCTCGCAGAACCTGACTAGATGCACCTTCCCATTTTGATAGCAACCCATTGCTAACTATTCTTGGAGTACAGTCCATTTGTTTGCCCACTTTACAGTAAATTCATCTAGATCAAATTTCCCTATGTTGCTTCTAAAAATATCACATGAAATTGTGTTAAAAACCTTACTAAAATCAAGGTGCATTGCATCTACTGCTTCTTCTCCCCATGTTGCTAGGTCAGTAATCCTGGAAGAAAATTAAGCTGGTTTGCCATGATGTGTTCTTGACAAATCCGCGCTGAGTATTCCTTATAACCTTATAATTTTCCAAGTGCTTAAAAAATTGATTGTTTAATAATGGTTGATAATATCTTTCCAAATATTGAATTTAAGCTGACTAGACTATAATTCCCTGTGTCTTTGTTCCCCTTCTTAAAGATAAATACTATTTTTTCCCTTGTCCAGTCTTCTGAGAGCTCTCCCATCTTCCAGGAGTTCTCAAAGATAATTGCTAATGGGTCTGAGATTGCATCAGTTTCTTATGTCACCAAAAATGAATTTCATCAGGCCCTGCTGACCTGAATACTTTTAATTTATTTAAATATTCTTTAATCTGTTCTTTTCCTGTTTTGGCTTGATATCATCAGTAACTAGTTCTCCTTCCACACTAAAACCTACACTTTCCTTCGTCTTTCTCTTTCTCCTAAAATAGAAAGTGTTGAGGCTGAAAGAGATGAGAATCACATTAGTAATGAAAAACAAGGGAGGAGTCCTGTGGCACATTTAAAGTCTAATGTTTGTATTGGGAATGCCAGTTCATGTCCTTATTCAGACCAAGGCTGATGGTATCAACTGTGCAAATATCGTCAATCTTGTTCTGAATAAGGACACAAACTGGCCTTTCTACTACAAACATTAGATTTTAAGAGCCACAGGACTCAGCCTCAGCCTCACCGCTTTCTGATATGTTGTGTTTGAATCTACATAACGTGTTTGATTTGCTGAAGTCATCTGACCTGATGCAGTGAAATGTGATCACAGAATTTATCTCCTTCCCCCATACTGTAAAAAAACAAAAAAAAAACCAAAAAACAAAAAACAAACAAACAAAAAAAAACCAACAACAACAACCACCCTTAATGTAAGGTTTCTTCACTCTGGCATCCGTCAAAGTGGGACTTCACCCATGAAAGCTCATGCAAATAGCAAATTTGTTAGTCTTTAAAAGTCCCACAGGTCTCCTTGTTTGTTTTTGCAGAACTAAACTAACACAGCTACCCCTTGGAATGAAATAATTGAAAGTTCAAAAGCATATAAGATGAAGTTTGGGGTTCCTTGTCACTTTGCTTAGCATCAGCTCTGCTGAAGTGTTTCAAGAATAGTCACTTTCAGATTGTGTTCTGACCTCAAGCAGGGCCAGTCCGCCCATAGAGGCAACCTAGGCGGTCACCTAGGGCGCCAGCCTCTAGGGGTGCCAAGCGCCCCAGCGAGCTTCCCGCTCTGCTCTGCTGGCATCTGGCTGCTGGTGGGGAGCTGGACCCGCCCAGAGGATCGAAGCCGCCACTGGCATCTGGCTGTCTGATCAGGTTTGGGTGGGGCTCGGGGGACCACCATTCAGCCTGGCCCGGCCCAGGCCACCGGGAGGGTGCCCAAATCTCAGGCACCTACAGTGCCAAAATACCTTGGACCAGCCCTGACCTCAAGTAGGACAGCCCTGAAGCACTGAAAGCAGTCATGACTATCATGGAACTGGAAATCTAACTTTCTATTCCACTCTTTAATCAAAGCGTGTACTTGTTAAAGCAAGCTAATGTCAGAACTACGTATACAGAAACAACAGGTAAGTTCAGTGTGTGGAGGGGCTGCCACAGCCCAGGGCACGGGTGGTTAGGCCTAGTGTTCCAAGTCAAGGCAGTCAGGAACCAGGAGTCTGAACTCAAGCAGAAGATTAGGGTTGAAAACAAGACAGAAACAGGATTGAAGCAAGGCTGAGGCAAAGTACTCACAGCTTCAGGTATTATCATTGAGCAGCCACTAGTCATGTCCTGCTGTCAGGTTTAAGAGCAATTAGCTACTCAGGCAGGGCCATCTCTGGGCAAGTGGGGAGGGGTAAGACCCAGGGCCAATCAGCCTATGAGGGTCCCTGCCTCCACACTGTGGGGCATGGTGGGCTGGCCCAGAGGACATGCTCCAATCTCCCGCCCCTCCCCTGGACTGGCTGCTCGACCCTGGAGTGAGGTGGGCCAGGCCAGCCCAAAGGTTGGGCTCCATGCTCCCACCCCACCCATTGCCTTTGGCTTGCCACCAAAGACAGTGGGGTGGGGAAGTGGGCAGCATAGTAATGGAGGGTCAGTGGAGTGGGGCCTGCAGAATCACAGGGCTTGGGGCAGTTGCCCCCCCCCAAGACAGTAGTGCAGACACGTGACCTGGCCCATTGGGGATTTCAGCTCTCAATAACTAGCTGATGGCAGGCTCAGCTGCAGACACGCCTTCCTTTCTAAAGCCCCATTCAAATAAACAATTTTATTTGGATTAAAGGAAAACTGCTTTGATTATTTTTGGTATACTAACTTTATTTTTTTTTTAAAAAAAAACTTATAACTTTTATGGCTATAATCATCAGGCTGGTATCTTCCTGGGCAGAACAGGGATCACCTTGGATTCTGTGACCCCCCATATTTTGACCCTCAATTCACACAGAACACTCACACTCAGGAAAAATGTATTAGGAAGTCCTTTCTGGGCTTTAGGCATAGCTTTAGTCAGGGCAGAAGCACCAGCTAATGCTCAAGGTACTTCCGCTTCAAACTACCTATAAAAATTACAAAATCAACAAAATAATTACAAACAACATACAAGAACAACTTATCTTTTTAAAAACACTTTAACCTTATTAAAGAAAACAAAAATAAGTTTTCTTAAAACACTTGATTTTTATTTTACATTTTTTACTTCCCTCACAAACATTCTGCTATCAAACTAGTCTAAGGCCTTCAAAGTTTGCCTCCAAAATACGGAGGCCAAGCAGTAATGCAATTAAGAGTAAATACAGGGGATGAAGTTAGCCAGAACACGGAGGAATGCTGTTTTCGGGCCCCCTATTTTTATAGGTTCAGTATTCTGGGCCCCCTAAAAAGAGAAAATGGAGCTGGAATGCTGCATTCCAGGGCCCACCATTTAAAAACATTTAAAAAATGCTCAGTGAGACCAGGCTCTATGCTGAAGCCTCAACCCGGGCTGGGGCCCCCTCCCATGATGGCCAGGTAAGGGGGTGGTAGGTTTGGGTTGGCAGGAGCTGGGGTGGGGGTGAATATGGAGGGGAGGAGCTGGGGTGGGGGTAACTGTGGGGGATCAGGAGCTGGGGTGAGGGGCAGGCATGTTGGGGGTAAATGTGGGGGGGCAGGAACTGAGGTGGGGGCAAGTATTTGGGGGTCAGGAGCTGGGGTACATAAGGGGGACCAGCACTGGCATGGGGGGGCCACCAATTTGGGAGGGTTCTGGGCCTGGGTAAATGTGGACCAAAAGTTGAGGTACTCAGGTGAGGAGGTGTATGGGACACTAACATTTCTGCTGTCCATTCAGTACTGAAACTGTGGATAGTTAGAGATCTGAAGTGCTTTCTGTCTAGCATTATTTACAAGGATAAAAAGGTACTATGAGAAAATAAAATTGAAAAAACCTTCAGCTGCCCTACTGCATAAATTTTTTTTATTCAGGGATGTTTTAACACATACCTTAGACAGCCATAAATGAAGTTTTCTGCCATATCTGAAGGTAGTAGAATAGAGATACATTCTTTGTAATTCTGGATAGCTATATGTTTTTGCTTTATGTTTTCTGATGTCTTTCATATGGTTTTATTTTCAGAGAAAAATAATGGCTGCAATTTGAGACATTGTCAATTCAAAGTTAAAAAAAGACTGCGTGTTTTCACTTTAAAAAATAGACATTCATTTTTATTGTAATTTGTTTTTCATTTTCTGTTTTTGACTCAGGAGAACAATGACATTAACTACTCTATTGAGTCTCATTTGTCCTAATTCTAAAACTCCACTACTATGTTAAACATCCTCTAAACATGCAACAATTAACAATGTAAAATGGTGATATTTCTGATATTAAGATACTGTGGGATTTTTTGTCCCTTCAGTTTTTGAAAGTAAAAATAATCAACTGGTGTGTGACTATGCAAAGGCAGCTTGGGAACAAAGCAGGAGGGTCAGTTACAAATCAGACACTGAAAATTTAATAAGGTAACTTGAGTAAACAAACAAGCATGGTTTTAGTTAGTGATGCACCTGAGATCAATATAGTACAAAAAAGAAAAAAATGGTTTATTTAGCTGGGAGGTGGGGGGAGAGAGACCCATAATGATCCAGAAGTGATCGTGACTCAGACATAATGAATCACAGTTCCTCTAACCCAAATTAATAATCTTCACCAACAAAAAATGCCTGATACTAACACTAACATTCTACCCTAAAAGACATCAATTATGATTTATTCATGTGATGGCTGTAAGTGAGGAGGGATTTTGGACTGTCTCAAATCTTGCCTTAAAAAGATGACACCTATTTTCACTTAGCATTAGATAAATCTTAGTTTTCTTGTACCATGTTGTACTAGAAAAGTAAGCATTTAAAGAGTTGATGTGTTTTTAACTCTTATTTTCAAATTTTCATTTTACAAATTACGGTATATTTAGGTGAGATTCAAAATCATATAGCATTGACGTTGGATGAAAAGAAATAATTTGCTTGATGGAAATAGGATTTGTCAAAACTGAATCCTTGCAGAGAAAACCTTCAAAAGTCTTTAAAAAGAGTGGATGCCATCTGAATCTATCAGAATATTTGTCCTATTCCACCTGCAAGGAATGATAGTCTAATTTTTCAAAAGCACTTGAAATATTGGCAATTGACAATAATTAAGATAGCTAGGTAATTAAGTTCCTCAAGAACACCAAAACAAGAACCTTTACATTTAAATAATGCAATGTGAACAGATATTCACAAAAAGCATGCAAGAGCCGAAGAATTAGAAGACTTAGCTGTCACTGCACCCACTGTGGGAACTACTTTTTGCTCAGTACGTCTGAAGATTGGGTCTCTAATTCGGAAGCCAGAATCTTTTATTAAGTATCTAAATGTAAGCAGCTATTTAAATAAAAACCTCAGCTACAAGAAATAGTGGTATATTATATAAAATACTTTATGCAAAATTGCAAGAAGTTCAGAGGTTCTGCTGGATATGTACATCCCTATATATTTTTTTTGAATGCTTGACTAATGAAGATTCTTTTGTCTTTCATCCTTCTGCCTTGCTATTTCATCTTGCTCATCTCCCAGCACACAGATCCTGCTCCCTTACAGTATGATTCCATTGTTTCCCTGAATTTCAGGAACCTTTTAAGCAGCAGAGAAGCTATCCTGTAGCCATTCAGGATCCTGCACTCCTGAGGCTGATTGCCAGAGGGATCAAGGATTCCCTTTCATGATGGTCTGGCTGCAGGGCTGGCCCAAGTTCTTCCAGGTTCCTAAGTGCCTGTGATTTTTGGCACCTCTCCCCTGGGACAATCGGCCTGTGCTGGGCCCCCCAACTGCTGCACTGGGGGAGTGGGTATGGGCCAGCCCAGAGGCTAGCACTGCACTCCTGCCCCTCTCCTGAGCCAGGGGTGGAGCAGGCCAGTCGGCATCTGGGGTCCACTTTCCTGCCCCACCTTTGGGCTGGCCCTCTCCACTCCCAGGGCAGAACAGCCAGCCTAGGGATGGAGTGGGAGAGTGGAGCCCAGCTTCTGGGCTGGCCTCATCAGCCTCTGGGCTGGCTGTTCCCTGCCCTGGGGTCGGGGCAAGCTGAGCCGGCCCAGCAGAGAGGCCAGATGTGCGCTCCTGCCCCCTCCACTGTCTTTGGCTCCCAGCAGGACAGCATAGGGCCCATGGAACCGCGGGGCTAGGAGCGATCACCCTTTCACTTCCCCCAAGGATGGCCCTGGGGGGCGCGCCCTTGGTTCTCCCCATTGTTTGGTGCCCTGGGCAACCACCTAGGTCACCTCTATGGATAGACTGGCCCTGTCTGCCTGGTCAGGTGAGCAAGATGACTCCCAAGATGTCAAGATGTTTAAGCACTGGAAATTGTCAATACCAACATACTACATGCAAATTACAAAATATGCCCTGCCAACAAGTAGCTCAAAGGAAGGCAGTATGATCCAATGGGTGGTACACTGGACTGGCATGTAGAAAACAAACTGTAAATGATTTCCTCGTACCAGGACATATTATCAACATGAATCATAGAAATTAGAACGAGCTCAGATCAATTTAGATAATCTGCATGCTACCCTTTACTACTGTAGACTTGTTTCCTAAAGTATCTTTCTAACTGATCTGTCCAGACTACTTTAAATAGTTCAGCTTCTGAAGCTTTTGTTATTCCTTTTGGTGATCAGTTTCAAAGTCTTTTAGCTTTCAATAGTAAATATTTTTTTCTGATATTCGGTCTAAATTACCCTTTGCTGAATTTCATCCCATCATTCCTAGTTAATTGAGATTTTTTGTTAGAGATTTTTGATGGACCATTCCGGTTGCGAGCCCTCATGGCCCCAGTTGCCCCTGTACCTTAGCTGGGCTGAGCCTCAGGTAACAGAAACCACATCTGTGTCTGTGGTCATGGCTGAACCTACCAGGCCTGCTGGTAAAGCCTTCAGGAGCTCAGGAACAACACTCAAAGAGCAATGGAGTGAAGGATGTGCAAGCTATCTTTGCAAGATCAAGTTCCCAATCAAGAAATTTGTCAATGAACGGGAGCGAAGGACGTGATACAAGCTATATATGAAACCAAAATGCGATAGGCAGGTCACGTTGTTCAACTCCAAGATAACAGAGGGACGTCACAGCATTCTCATTGGATTCCTCTCAACTACAAACGTCCCATTGGTCGACCAAAAATGAGATGGACAGATCTGATGGTCAAGATTCTCAGTCAGAAGTGGAACAGGTAGCGCAAGACAGAAACCATTGTTGTGAGATCAACCTGGAACAGTGGTGAAGCTCTGTCAGCAACATGATGCGTCAACGACAGGCCAAACACAGATGATTCCAAGTTATGTTCCTTTTTTCCAACATAACCAGTTATCTCCCTCTTCTTTATTTAAAGCCTTCATATACTTCTACCCAATCACAGTACCATCTCTGTCAGCAGGTTGTCAGCCTATGCTTCCTGGAACAAATTCATCCCTGACATAACACAATGAAATGCATTTCTCCCTATGTAATCCACTGTAATAGAGTCAATGCAAAAATGAATCGGTGAAACTCAAACAGACTACTTGAGAGGAAGTTATTGCATAGCGTAAACTAGAATCAATCTGTAATTACTAGAATGATACCAATGATGTAAAGAAACTGTTGGTGAATAGAAATACAGTTGGAGTGATGGGATGAAACTAAGGAAAGGGCAATTTGGACTAAATAAAGAAATTAATTAGTGCTAAGGTCTGTCAGACTTTGAAGAAGCTCACAGAAAGAAGTGCTGAACTCACCATTTGAATCATTTAACTAAACTAGACAAGATAGTAAAAAATGTACTGTAGGGAAATGGTGTGTGGGATGATGAAATTTTGGGTAAAATTGGCAAAATCCATCTTTTTGAAGAATCTTACTAAGCAGGTTGTACATGTAGGCTTGTTTGTTTGGTATGAAGCATGAAAACTTTGAAATACAGGTGTGGGAAGCATGCACACACAATAAATAAGTTTAAAATCCCTCATGTTGTATATACAAAACACTGGGTCTTTATCATTTGCATTTTAGGAAGGATAATAAATAGGAAGGAAAGAATTTTCAGGACTCTTGAGCATGTAAGGCCCTGTCCTACAGTTTGCAGGATGAGGTTTTGCTGTTAAACAAGCTTATTCACAGAGAGGTGAAATGCAGAAGCTTAAAGTTTGACAATGTGATTAGAAACCCACAGTAATGTATGGAACTGCTATGAGAAAAAGTGGAGAAGGAAACAAAGGCCTGGTCTACATTTGCTGCCATTTTCAGTGGCAGTCAAAGGGAGATACTCACACTACGTAAAATAACTTGTGTATCTCCCTTCAACTTTCTAATTCCCACTTACCTCCTTGGAATGCAGAATCGAAGGGAAATGCTGTCCCTTCTCCTCAGTGCTATTCTTCTTACAATGTGGAGTTGAACTCTAGATTGATTGACCGCGTCTTCACTGACCACTCAATCAAAACAGAAAGTTAGAACTACCGCCATCAGTATAGACTTGGCTTGAAGCAGAATTTCATTGTTCCTCTTTTAAGGGATACAGCAGGAGGAGTGAACCCTAAACTGGAACACATTAATAGGTATATTTGTACATGTAAGAAGAGAATGTAACGTGGCTTCCTCTCAATAACCACATTTGAAATACTTGGCCACAAACTGATTCTGATTGTTGTAAAAGCTCCTAAGATTTGTCCGTTCTGCAGCTGGAAGCAAGCACACTAGCATGCAGAGACAGCTCTGAACTAGTAGGACTCTAGCTAGCGTGATAAAAATAGCAACATGAACATTCTGGCTGAGGCTGAAGCTTGAGTTTTGAAGCCTAGAGGGTCAGATAAATCTGAGACCTCAAACCATCCATATTGCTATTTTTGGCAGTCTAGCTTGAGTCCTGCTAGTGTAAACAGACTTGCTCCCAGCTACAGTGTAGACACTCCCGCAAAGGTCTGGATCAAGGTCCCATTATGGTAGGTGCTGTACAAACACACTGAAGACGATAGTCGCACAGTGTACTGTGAAAAAATAAGTGATGTGAAATAAAAAAGTAAGGTGTTGTCACAATTGCAATAGTCCTGTCCAAACATCTTAAATAAAACTACCTCAGCACTGGCACAATTCCCTGGAATAAGTATAGGAATGCAACAAATATTGAAGTAACCGTGTCTTGTTACCTAAGGCAAAGTTAACATGGTTATTAGAAACCTACTGTATAAAAGCCAAGATCCTCAAGGCCTGCCCTTCGCACAGAAAGATGTAAAATTCTAACTAATTCCATGGAACATTCCCTTCAGCACAGAGAGTGAACTAGTGAGAAGGGGATGAGCATAGTTTGACTGCATGGAATGAAAACTTTTACATGCATTCTTTCACTTTCCTAAAAGTTTTAAATTCAAGCTCTGTTCATTTTAGTTTGGATACCAAACTCAACATGGCGCTTCAGCAGCCAGGAAAGGGAAATTTGAAACACTTGTTGGGAAGGATTCAGTTGTGATTGTTTCCTAGCAACCTCGGCAGGAAAGTAGTTGGCTAATATGCTGAGAACTTACAGAGAGAGAGAATTCTCCTGAAAAATGTTCTTTGCATGAGAGAATGAGGGCAAAATGCTTTTTGAAAATTGTTTTTTGATATGCAGTGATCACTTTTTATTCATGCTAATATGAAGATTCTTGGAAATGCTACATCTGAAGGATGGCACAGATCTTTTAGGACAGGGGTCGGCAAACTTTGCCAGCCCCACCCACCACACCCTCAACAGGTGCCAGGGGCAGGGCCAAATGGGAGTGGAGCCAGGGACTCCAGGTTTGGAAGCGGGGAGGCTAGGGTCCCTAGGGGCAGGTGGCCTCGGGTTCCTGGCTCCTACAGGCTGCACTTCCTTGCTCCTCCTGCTCCGGAGTGGAGGCTCCAGTCCCTGACTCCACAACAAGTTTAAGTGGTGGCAGGGGGTAGCCTCAGGTCGGGAATTGGGCAGGGGTGGAGGTGACTCGCAGTGTGGCGTAGCACAGCCTGACTCAGGGGATCAACCACCAGCTCAGCTCCGCGGCCAGAGTGGTGGGTGGCTCGGGCTGGTGCGGCACCCAGCACGACTCAGCTCGGCTGGGATGCAGGTGCGGCATGGCAGGTGGCTTAGGTTGGCGTGGTGCAGGGCAACTTAGGGGCTGGCCTGGGGCTTGCCCAGCACTGCCACTGGAGGTTCAGCCCAGCCCAGCCAAGCTGAGCCATGCCGGCCACTGCACCAGCCCCTGAACCACCCACCGTGCCGGCTGGAACCTCGGGTGGTGGCGCGAGCTGAGCTTCAGGCCAGCCCCCGAGTTGTGCTGCGCTGCACTGGCATCTGAGCCATGCTGGCCCGAGCCACCTGCTACACTGCACCTGCAGCCCAGCTGAGCTGTGCCAGCCGCCGCGCTGGCCCCTGAGCCACCCACCACGCCAGTTGCCAAGCTGCGCTGGCCGCTGAACCCCGAGTCAGGCCACACTGCACTGTGAGTCAGCCCCACACCTGCCTAACCTCCAACCCGAGACTCTCCCCACATCACATAAACTTGTTGTGGAGTTGGGAACTGGACCCTCCACTCCAGACTGGGGGTAGTGGGGAAACACAGCCTGCAGGAGCCTGGAGCTGCCACACGTGGCTCTTGTGGCCCCAACCTCTAGGCCACGCTTGGCGGCATGGCCAGTGGGGGAACCTGAGCAGCATGCCCCCCCACATGCAAAGTTTGGCACACATGCCAGGGGTTGCTGACCCCCTGCTTTAGGATCTCATGGTTTTAAATCTCCTTGTCTCAGTTTCTCTAGCAAAATGAAGTAATAGGCATGTGGGACTGTGGAGCTTGGAAACAGAGGGAGTCTTTAAATAGCTTGGTGTTAAGAAGGCTGCACATAGTCTGGGTGGCTGGGGCAGTGAAACATGTTAGTTTTTCACTGGGGTAAGATCAACTGCCCTCTCCCCTTGAGAAGCTTCCTTTAGGAATGCTGGTATTTTTTTTTCACTCTGTTTTGAACTGAGTCTCTGCTTCACTAAACAGAGAAAAGCTGAGATATTATTTTGAAGTTTGTTCTGCTGCTTGTCTAAATACATGTCAGTGGATTTCTTTAGGATGAAAAGTCTTGGTTCAAAGCTTTGAACTCTGCTTGTTTTGTGAGAATAGAAGAAAAAGCCTTAGACAATACAAAGAGAAACAAAAACGGCTCAAGGTTAGAAAGTAAAGCATGTGAACGATGACTGAAAAGATTAAACCAATTGGATGGAGTTTGCCCCTATCACAGTGGTGCAACATTACTGAAGTCAACAGGGTTGCAAAACTTGTCTTGTTAAGTCTAGAACAGAGAGGGTGTTGATCTTCAATCGATCTTATAAGCAACAATTTAAGTGAAAGAGCAATTTGACTATTCAGTTTCAGATGGATGTAAAAAGAAAAATGTTATGTTTTAAAGCTTAACAATAACTTCAGAGCTCCAAAACTGGAGTGCATTATTTAAAATTAATTTCAAGAGGAATTGGTTAGTGGAAGAGTCTTCCAAATGAAGGTACCATCAATGCAGATATTTGAGAACCAATTAGAAAAGGCATTTATGAATAATGTTGCATCAATCAAGGGGTGTCAGACTAGATTATCTGAGTTTGGGGTGAAGAATTATGCTCCTACTTTGTCTCTATCATAGGTCAAAGTGAAAATAATAGTGCCAGAAATATCAAAGGAGGGATTCACTTCTATGGCATAAATAACTTTGTCTATAAATTCCACTTTCTGATCCAGTATTTCTAATAAAAACCTACAAGAATACCAGTGATGAGGGATGGAGGTATTTTTCATTATCAATATGAGATAGTTATGAACATCCAAAATACAGAAGAGTAATTTAGACCTCTGAAGGCTCTAATACAGTTTGCATAAGTAAGCTGAGGACTAGATGTTGTCAAACAGATTGCTAGATGCCTTTCTAATCTACAAAGAGGACTGCACAACGATTAACACTGCCTTTAGGTCAGTTTTGCAAGGCCATTTGTTTATATGCAAACTGTATTGGCAACTGTTGAACAGAGCATTAAGAATTAACTAGAATCTGAATACTGTAATAATGTTATTGATTTTGATTATCAGGTTTCACGGCTCATTTGTAAAGCAGCAAAGCTACAAAATGAGTGAATGATATTCCTCATGCCTAACATATGGAGTGGCAACTCCATAGCAAAAGAATTCTCTTGAGATAATTCACAAAAAGGTATTTAGCATAAAAATTACTGCAATCTGGCTCATTTTGAGATATATCTTCAACCCAACAGCTATAGTAGTTAATGCTCTCAATTCTATAAGACTTTTCTAAAGAGTGGGGAATATTCTTTCTCCCTTATAAATGACTTGCACTTTCCATCAGAAAAAGGTTGACAAAAATAGACAAGATGGAATTCTCTCCACACTGAGCTTTGATAGGCAATGTCAGTCAAGAAAGAAGCCTTCCTTTTGTAGTTGTTGACAGTCAAACAAAAAGATTGTATAAATCTTACCACCCTAACAATGTCCACAAGGTGCAGAAGAACAAACGTTATATTCTAGGAAAGAACTGTGAGAAATCAAGAAATCTAGGCCCAAATCAGAAAGGATAGTGATTCAGTGCAGAGCGCCTGCTGTGAAGAGCTATGCATCAACTGGATTTTTTCTCTAGATAGTTGGGACTCTAAAAGTATGTGGTGCAGGGTAGCTGTTTTGTAGTTTGGGCCTACAGTGACTCACTGGATCTCAAGCGGAACTTTATCCAAACAGCCGTAGATGGCTGGAGGAGTTGGGATGGGGGACTGTAGGGACCCTGGGCTATCTCTTTACACCTTGAATGCCCTGAAGGCATTAAGACCAACTGCTAGGCAAAAATACCATTTCAGATCTCTCCGCTAGATCCCGTTCTGCTGCTACAGGAAGGCCACTCAGATCGTTGACTGTGTTCCCACTTCTTATTTGAATGAGGAGCTCTCATCATCTGTGTTGCCAGGTTGGAGGAGGCATTACCTACCTGACATCCCTCTCTAAGTAATTTGTTGCTCTATAAGTCATGGGGAGAGGGAGTCATAGACTCCACTTTTGAGAGACCTAACTGGCCACATAAACCCTCTGGCCATTCTTAGGAAATCCAGCACCAAGTTTGTTACTTCAGGATAAGTGAGGTGGTGGCTAGTATTCTTGTTCTTTGGAACTGGTGAGTCAGAATTTGACTCCTCTTTTGAACCTTACTGAAGGAAGAAGTATTGAAATTCCCTGTTGTGAAAAGAGACCATGGGATCAATGTTTCATCTAAGGGGCCGACACAGCAGAGCAACATGTGTTGCTCGCTGTGCACCCCCCTGCATTGGCCCGATCCTGCCCCCCCCAAGCTCCGCTCCACACCTGGCCTCACCACAGTGGAGTGGAGCAGAGCCCTGCCTACCCCCAACCTGCTGTGCCTCCCCAGGGACAGAAAGGGCCAGCGCTGAGCTGTGGCATGCAGGGTCGGGGCGCTGGAGTGACCCTCCCTGCTCCCAAAGAGTTTTGGCCACTTCGCCCCCCCCCCCCCCCCCCCCCCCGGGACACGCCCCCACAGGCGGGCGGGGGGGCCGGGGGGCAGCGGGCCAAAAATTTTGGGGGGGGGGGGGGGGCCCCGCCCCCTCCCCCCCCTCCCCCCCCCCGCCCCGCGCCGATCCCCTCTTGCCCCGGGGAGGCACAGCTGGCTGGGTATAGGCTGGGCTGGCTGCTCCACCCCACTGCAGTGAGGTCGGGTTGGCAGAGCAGCCTCCAGCCCCCATCACCCCCCCGCCCTGGGAGTTGGAAGGGGGGCTTAGGGCTGTGCTGCTAGGCCCCTGGCCACTCCTCCAGCTGGGGGAATTCTCACTGAGCCTGCACAGAGAGTCTGCACAGGCTCAGGGAGAGCTGGTTCTGAGTGGGAGTTTCAAAAACTCCCAGCTCAGAGTCGCTGCCTGGGCAGGGACTGCAGCTGCCGGCTGTGTGCAGCTGGCAGCCTTGCCTCCACCAGGCAGCCCTGGGGGCTGTGCGGCTGTGCAGTTTACAGGGAACTTTGCAAGGGATCTACTTTGGTAACTGGACCTACAAATTAACTCTGATTCTGGGCTTGGCTGTACAAAATATGTGAAACATGTAAAAATAACAATAAATATTGGAGGGAAAAGGTACAAAAAGAAGACCGATCGAATTAGTTCAAATAAAATGACCAATTAATATACCTCAAGGACTGGATTAAGATCGTGCCTGGTAAACAAGAAAATGTGGAAGCAGAAATTTAGGACCAAAATTGATTTATCTGATATTAGGCCTAACTTGAGGGCAAAATAATGAGGGTATGGGCAGTTTTACTCATCACTCCCTTTCATCCTTAAAAAAGAGACTTTGTGTGGAAGGGTGGCAACTGGATAAGGCAGTGAGATGCACCATCATGGAAGCTGCCCCCAACATCTTCTGGGACCCTCCCATTTCATACATCCTAATCCCAAGAGCTATCCCGAACAGAGTGTGCCAAAAAGAGAGAGACAGATGATATCACCCGCTCTTTTAGCTGCAGCTGAATCCCAAACACCAAGTGGGATGTTTGACTTTCTTTCCCCAGGCCAGCTGCACTTTCTTTCTCCACCTTATTTCATCTCTTTCCTATCTCTTTCCTTTTTCCTTCTGTCTAATAAGAGTCTGGTTTAGCTGTCTGGTCAAGACTCCATATTTTTATTGCTGTAAGATTGTGAACATAAGGAGGCAACTGAAAACAGAATACCCTAAGCAACTCAATGCTGATATGAATTTACCAGGTCTTAGACAGGCTAATTGGATCACTTGCTGTGCTTGTGTTTCTCCCCAGCAGTAAAAGTGAAAACCAGAAGCATAAACTGCATCTTTCTTTGCTGTTCTTGTCTCTCGTGGCTTGTGTTTGCCTTGTTCTGGCTGCATAGGAAATGGGATTGGGACTTAACAACAGGTGCATCACTTTATCTCAAAAAGACGCTTATCATCATCTTTAATAGCATCTAAGAGACTATCAAACAAGGGCATTATTTATTATTAAAACTTTCTCCAGTTAAAGGAATAAGGAGTTTTGTTAAAATGAATGCCCCGCTTAATACATTATGTTTAAATTGTTATTCCTTCTTTTCTGTATTATTAAAAGAAGGTCAAAAAGGATTTTAATGGTTTGTTTGCCATGGTCCTAGGCAGGCTAATGTCTCTGTATACTAGACTGCAATCCTCATTTAACTCTTTTATTATTATTGGATGGTGACTGGGTTATGTTGACACCTTTCGTTCATATTTTCTCTAAAATTAATACAACACACCCTGAAAGACTCAGCCAAGATGTTACAAATTACAGTCCTTCTGAAAAAGAAGTATATGGCTTAATGAAAGACTGTTTACATATCTTGCATTCAAAAACAAACAAATAAAAGAGCCTGCTGAGACATAAAGCAAAAAAGAAAGAAAGCAACTGAAAAAGAACACTGTTAGTTAAGAAAAAGACAAGCACAGTAAGAGGAGGGAAAATAACTAGGCTGTTAATGCTAGTTAAAGGACATAACTAGAGCTCATATATCAGAGGAACTAAATCCTAGAGAGAATGAACTATAGATCTATTAGTAAGATTGAGTGAATTAAATCAAAGACACAAATAGCTGAGATGGTGAATAGCTTCTAAAAATCTTTACTAAATAAAAGATGTCTGAGCAATTAGCTTTTTATTAGATCATCCTCAATTTCTATTGATTAAAAAGCAAGCGTGGGAGTACTTGGAAAAACTAAATATGTTCACAACAACAGCTCCAGACAATATAAACCCTAAAGCTCTGGCAAACAAAATTGATGTACCACTAATAGTCTTTTTAAAAGTCATTGAACATAAGGAAAGCCAGATGATCAATTTTTAGAATTTTAGGAGATACTCTGGAAATATTTCAGCTTGTTCTTTCATCAAAAGAGGAAGATGTAGCCTTGGTGCTTCTCTCTTTTTCTGAGCTTCTGTACTCTCACTGAAATTAGAAAAGCAATAATAAAAAATGGAAGACCACAAATGAAATCCATTTTTTGCTTCTTAATTACTTATTGAAAACCTGTTTTGTGAGCCCTTGAATGACTAGTTGTGCTACCACCTTAATTCTTATTCTAGTGCATAATTGAATACTCTTGATAACATTCTTGAGGTTCAGCTCACAGAAAATATATTGTACCTAATGGATCATATTTTGTTCCCCAGCTGATGTTATATACATACACAGGAAGAGAACACCTCCTCCCATCTGAAGAGGCTCAAAGAAGGGGAAATATCCTCAGTGAACCCACTGTGCAGATCTTCTAACATCATCTGATGATGAGCTAAGGATTTGCCCTCCCAAGAAAAAAGTGGTAGAGCCTAACACCAAAACCTGGCTGACATGGAAGATGTGCACAGAGGTCCTGCTCTGGCCCGTGGTGATGGCAGGGCCTTGGAGAATCCACCATACTTCACTGACAGCATGGCTCCTTTGGCAGTATATAGCAGGAACATAATACAGGAAATACAATACAGTTTTGGGCTATTTTATCTAAGGCACATAATCTGTGTGGTTGGGGAGATGATATACAGGTCACAGGGTCAGAGTAACTGTTACTTCTGATCTACTTAGCCTATGATGTCTTCCATCTATCTCATGCAGACACTGACCCCCTGGAGAGCTCTTCACATCTGGAAGATGGTGTATGATGGATAACACTGAGCTAGGTGTGACAGAAATGGAGCTGATAATAACAGTAGGAGCTGCTATGTTGGAATCTAAGAACACTGATGCATCCCCTCACTGGTGAAGTTCCAAAGGGGTACCCGTGTAAGTCTGGTTCAGCAAAACAGGCCTCCTTGCTTGTTTTACTGTAGTGAGACATTATGTAATGCATACTAGGACAGTGAAATGTTTATTATACATCATGATGTTTGAATTCAGTATGGGCTGAGCGAAGAACAAACAGGGAAGCCATGGGAGTGACTTCTCAAAAGAGAACACATAGGGACACACCTGTTGGCTTCAAAGACCATCAAAGAGCCTGACTCCTATTTATATAAACCTTTGCAAGACTTGGAATTACCAGGTCAAAGGCTGACAAAAAATTAAAAAGTGTCTTGATTACTGCAAAGGGGAGGTGAATGGTCAGCACCTATCAGGGGATACACAAATAGATAGGGATATGGAAGAGTCTGAAGGAATTTGAATCTTCCAGATGCAGTGATTTATAACCCTTAGGAAAAAACAGCCATGTGCATTGGCTGTTTTAATATTAGATCTGTTTATTCATAAATATGACTCTTTGCTTGAAGGAGTCTTGTTTGGTCTTTGACTGCTGCTTCCATTCCACTGGAGAGAACAGATTAGCACAGTCTGTGTGTGTCTTAGATTGGCTGATGTGCTCAAAGTGATGACTCAGAGGGGATTGCAACCCTGCACATAGTCTGACAATGAGAGAAATTCATGATTCCATCCCAACAGAAGAGAGAACCTGATGCCTTAAATCTTCAGGGCACTCTGGAAGGGTCAGAGGTACAGTTCTTCCAGTAACTTTGATGTCACCCCAGGAAATCACTGTGCACTGCACTCAGGTGCTCTGGGCCTTGGCTATTTTACAGCTAAAACTACCTGTGCTGGTAAAAACTGGCATCTAATACAGAGCAGATTTATGTAAAAATGCAGCTAGAACTGACTTATTTTCCTGTCTTTTCTCCCTACAATGAGTTTTTATATATCTATGGTATGCTGTATTGTATGCATATTTCTGTAAAGGCTGATATAAAAGCACTCTAAAAAGACAGCTAAAATTAAGGCAAAAACTTCATTGTGTTCACTCCACTCTATTGTGCTTATGCCATTTTCCCTTCATATGAAAAAGCATTTACACAGCTCTGAAAAATATCCTTCAAACCAATTAAAACTATTAAGATAACAAACAAGGAGTCCCATGGCACCTTTAAAGACTAACAAATTTATTTATCACATGAGCTTCTTGTGTGCGTGATCCCACATCATCAGATGAATAAAATGGAAAACATAGCATGTTAGCTGTAAATTATACGTACTTAGCTGGGTGGGTCACAAGGTCAATTCAAACAGATCCAGAGGGATAGACTTCTAGCCTCTCTCTTCAAAGCAAACAAGCTGTTTTGGTTCAAACAGTGTTGAAGAGGGAAAGCAAGAACTAAAAGCATTACAGAGGAGAAATCACTTTTTGTAATGACTTAGCCATTCAACAACGCCCATCTCTGCTGTGTACATTGGCCAAACTGATGTCTCTGCATAAAAGACTACATGTACACAAATCAGGCATCAAGAATGGTAAGGAACAGTAAGGAAACATCTTAATCTACTTGGACATTGTTTATTTAAAAAAAAAAAAAAATATAGTTATTATTTTAGTGAAAAAAAAAAAAAAAAAAAAAAAAAAAACCCCAAACCTTCAAAAAACAGATAGAAATCTGAAACTGAAGAACTGGAATTCATATGAAAGCCAGATCCTCTCACACTCTTGAATAGAATAGAATAGAACTCTTGAATGGCTAGGTCATTACAAAAGATGATTTCCTCTCTATTTACCCTTCTCAGCTCTTGCTTTCCTTCTTCAGCACTGAATCAAAACAGCTTGTTTATTTTGTCCTTTGACTGTGGATGGATAGGATTATCAGGATGATATCTACCAGACATGACATCTATTTTCCACTGGAATGGACTAATACTCATACTTTATTGGCTACGTTCACACACGGGGTTATTTTGATACAAGTTGTTTTGAAACAACTTGTATCAAAATAACGCCTTATTTCGAAATAAGTTAATTCGAATTAAGGAAAAAAGCTCAAAGCGAAATAGCAAGTTTGGACAACAGTTATTTCTAAATGAGTCACCATTGTTTCAAAACAACATGTTCTGATGGGATTGTTTCAAAACAATTGTTTTGAAACAACATTGTTTCATCACCAAATGGGGTTTAAGTTGTTTTGAAACAACGCCGTTCTTTCGAAACAATGGTACATCATTTGACCGTGGCGTTTCTTATTTTGAAACAACCTCTGTTGTTTCAAAATAAGACTGCCGTGTGAACACACCCATTGTGTTATGGTAGTATCTAGAATCTCTAACTGGAGTCCCTTTGGGTTAGGCACAGCACATGCTGAGAGTCCTAAAATCCATCTAATTCATAGATTGTGACTCTGGATTTTGCAAATAAGTATCAAGGATTCTCAACTACCCTGCCCTTAATCTGTTGCTAAGTGAGAAAGGAGTCTTGGCTAGATCCCAGGAGGGAGAGCCTAGTGTGGTCTTAGGACAAAAAGTTTGAGAGCCGCTGATCTAATTTTCTGGGTGGTCTTTTAGCTTTATGTTTTATCCCCACCCTTCAAATTCTGAAAACTAGCAGTGATTCCAAACAAGCATGTCACTGCCTTGTCAGGGGTGAATGGGGGATTGGTACCTACACCAGTGGTGCTGGGGTGGGAAAGCATACAGAAAATCTAATTAAAAAAAATGTGACACATTTTTCTGCTGAGCCCGCCCCCGCTCCCCCACCAAGATGCATGTCAGCAGTATTAGGAGAGCAAGAGAAGCTGGATACTGCACATAGAAGTACCGACATTCTCCCCCTGCTTTTGGGAACTATTCTACATTTTGAAGGAAGGGTAGTGATACCATTAACAACTAATCTGCAGTCCCAATACATGAAACTCTGCACATTGACAAATTACTGCTGAAGGCATGACAGCTCATCTGTCCTGATTCTGTAGGCATGGGATGTATTTAGCCTGAAGTTGTATATACAGCATTTGGCTGCTCCTGAGGGGTGCTGAGCATTCTCCACACATGTGGTGAAGATAGTGGCAGATTCTCATTATCCCCTTTGAATTTGTTCCAAAGTAGATAAACCTCCTAGAAAAATGCAGATCTTAGTTTTGTAAAACACATAAAAAGAAAGTGGAGCATGTCCAATGCCAAGATTTAAATTATATTTACTTTGGGTCTGTTGGCTGCTTTGGAGCAATCTAATGTTTGGTAAGTTTTTATTAAAAATATAAGTCTCAAACTGTCAAGATTTATCTGGTAATAATAACCTAAATACACACAGCCGGCAAAGAGTTTGGATAGTTCTATTTGTCTTAGCTGGGGCAATGATTTGTCATCTAGTGCCAGGTTACACCTCACAGGAAGCTGAAATGAAACAAACTATTCATCCAATCCAAAGAATACCCTCTAATGTTCACACATTTATATTTCACTCATCATTAATATAGTAGCCTGATGAAGAGGAGCAACACTTAAAACAATGCATACATTTTATGGTGCTGAATGCTCTTGAACTCAGCATTTTAGTATGAGTGGATCAAATGCTGGGAAAACATTAGATGAATAAATTACTGAACAAATATCAGTTAAATTACGTGTTCCATGAATCATAATCAAACAGCTGCAATTATCTATGGTTAAATTACAATTTGTAAATTAACTCTATTAAATTTAATAATTTAAATTTAGATCTAGTTCTTTTATAGAACACTTAATCCATAGATCTCAAAGCACTTTATAATGAGGTATTTTAATGAATGTCTATACTGCTGCTATTAGAGAGCTGTTTTTATCCCCATTTTTTAAAAAGTGAAAGATGTGTGTAGTTCAAGATGTTCAAATATTTGCTTAAATATCCAACTGTTTTTCCATGTGACTGTTAGATTTTTGGATGTCACTGGACATTTGGGAAATTCAAGATGTTGCTTTCAAAAGTTAACAGTGTTGGAAAGATATGATGTAATAGGATCATTCTCTGTTTAAGAAAACTACCATATACACAAACTAAGTCAAAGAAATATTCCAGAGTTTGTAAACTTAGCAGAGCTCTCAAACTTGGGAAAAAAATTGTAGAAAATAACTCCAAAATTAATGCACCAAACTTTCTAAAATAGCCAGAGGAAAGAGTTCTCCTTTTAGGCGTCTAAACAAAGCATTTCTGAAGCTTTGAAGTTAACGTGTCTGAAATATGACATTTAAAAAATTAGGAAAACTTGGCAATAACACACCTTCCAATTATACAGATGCTTACATAAAGAACTCCTTATGCAATCACCACCAGACTTCAAGGTAAAAAATATTCCCGTAACTATACACAAAGATATTTGTTGGAGTGGGTTGGTTTGGAAAAAAGAAGAGATCAAAGCTGAAAATCAAAGAACTAGTCACAACGGAGCCTCAACTTTAATATAAGGTCAACTCCTTGTAAACTGATCAAATACAGGAGTCAGCACTGGTTCAAAAATCAGTTTTTTCATCTGAGGTTTCACTTTGTAGGTATTGTGGACATTGAAACAAATCTATCCTTCCTTCCATCCTATCACTAAGTCACTAGCAATCTAGAAACGTCTCCTGCTGGAAGTTTGTTTGTAAAAACAGGACTATTATGTCAAATAGAAGGGATTTGCCATTATTGCAACTAACAAAACAGAGGACCAGTAGTTTAACACAAGCTGATTTAATTATACATCCCTGGAAATAGCCATGTATAGTCAAATAATTAAAATCAGGTTCCTGGATATGGTTTGAGGGAGTTTAACTTCAGTTCGGTCAATAAGCTGAGATCAGTCATTTCTCTAAGTAGCATTTTTCTAGCTTGCTAACTGCAGTAGACATTTTATTGTACTCTAATGTCTTGATGGAACAGCTCTTTGATGGTGTTTGTAACAAGTTTCTCATTTTTACTCAAATTTAATTTAATGTATCCCATTCATTTTCACACTTCATGTTAATAGCTGTTCAAAATGAAGCCCATAAAATTCTCTATTTTGATTGTACTGCAAATTCAATAGAATCCTACTTTCTGGAAAGAATCTACTCTTTTCTAAAAATGGTAGAGGAAATGTAAACACTAAGTTATGTCTTTTTCAGATTCTTCCCAAAATTGCAAGGTCTTCTTTTCTGTTTTTCTTCTCAAAGGATATAGACTAAGACTTGTCAATGAGAAAAATGAGGTGTGTTTATCAACCATGATAGAAAATGTGTTAGTTAGAATTATTTTAATCAGCACCCTTCACCAAATGTAAACAGAAAGTGGTATTTCCATTTAAAGAAAAAAGTCACTTGGTTATGAACAATGCCAGGGGAACCCTATATTTGGCCACAACCAGCAAACACATTAATGGTAACACATTTTAACAAAGCTCAATTAAAATGTGTTATTTAACAAGGTAGAAGAGTGTTTCTTTTGGTTTATCTTAAGCCCCTTCCCAAGCAAAATATTCTAAACTGCAAAAAGGCACTTGTACACTGGAATAGCAGTGTGCACTCATGGTTATACCCGTTTAATAATTTTGGTTTAAATTACACCTTAATGAAAAGGCCTTAGGCCAGCTCCACACTACAAACTTACATTTCAATAACTGTATTGCTCAGGGCTGTGAGTGGTACAGTTATACCAACCTCACCCCTGGTGTAGACCAGTGGTTCTCAACCTTTTAGGGGTCACGACATGCTTGGTTGCAATGTTCCAAAGAGGCAGCTGTGTTAGTCTAGTAAAGCAAAAAAAGGAAGGAATCTTGCGGCACTTAAAGACTAACAGATTTATTTATCGCGTGAGCTTTTGTGGGAGAAAATCCCACTTCATTAGACTCTTTGAAGAGGGGGAACTTACAGAATTGGATGAAAATAAATGCAGGGAAGTGTAAGACATGGGATCAGGTCATACTGCAACAGCAAATCATAGCATTTGTAAGGATTCAAACGCTAGGAAACACTACACAGAGGGAGGGTGAAGTCAAATTACCTGTTATAATGTGCAAATGTTATAATGTGAACAATGGTCCTCCAGAAAATCAATGGGATATTAAGACTTCAAAGAGAAACAGCCAAAATTCAAATAATATGCAGATTAGATTGTGTGAAAGCAGGGCTGAATCGTGACTATGCAAGTAATTGTAATAACTCTAATTACTTCATTGCTGGTCTGCTACTCCAGCTGCTGTGGGGTATTTTGTGGTAGGCTTTTCAAATTCCAAAGGAGACAAGGTGTCTTGTGGCACTTTTTGGTGCTATAATGTTAAGCCGTAGGTGGTGCCTTGGCGGCTCTGAAAAGTTGTATTTCTTCTGATGCCCTGACTCATGAGACAGCCGTTAACTTCAAGGATGATCTGACAGTTAAGGGAGTGGAGTAGGATTTGAGAAATTAGGATTCAATTTCTAGCAATCCCACAGACCTTCTATGTGACTTGGGCAAGTACTTCAGGGTATGTTTTTACTGTAGTTAGCATGGTAAAAATAGAAGTGTAGCCATGGTGGAGGTAGGAGCTAACCACTCTTGAGTACAACCCCACTGAAACCACAAGCACATGTTCAGGGTACCAAGCCCTCCTACAGCTGTGGCTATGCTTGATTTTTAGCATGATTGCTAGAGCAGAACTAGTGCAAGTATGTTTTCTCAAACTGTAATTCATTCCTTCCAACTTTAATCTTTGCATCTCAGACCCAAGAGGCATTTTCCTGAACTGTTATCTATTGAGATTGCAAGATCTGCAGGTCTGCCTTACAAAGTACATGAATTACATCTAAATCAGCCACTTTGGCTGGCAGCTTTTAGGGTTTCTGTTATACAAATGAATAATGATAATATCCCCAGAATGTTAGTTTTGCAATATCTGTCTCTTTTCAACCACACGTGGTGGGAGAGTCAGTTTAAAAGATGAAATCTGTTCAAGTAAGAGGCAATCACATATTTCAAAAAATTTGTATGGAACTTCTTCCTGAAGATGAAGGGATGTTTTGATTGAATAGGTCAGATAAATCATTCTGAGGAAGTGCCAAAGGGGCAGCCATGTGAGTCTACCTCAGCAAAATAAACAAGGAGTCCTGTGGCACTTAAAGACTAACAAATTTGGGTTCTGTTTGTTTTTTGTAAATCTCTTGCCATAGAAGGAAACATGGAACTCTGAAATGGATTATTAAAACTGTGACATCAAGGAATCAACTTCCATTTTTCTGTTTCTGTATTAGTTACTGTAGGAAATGCTGATGCATATTTATTTAAACTTGTGTGGGAACTAGAGATTACAGTAAATTTAGCAACTACGTTATAAATGGTTAGAGAGGCAGTAGTTTTGATTGTAAATTGTAGGAAAGGAAGGATGTTATCCTAGAAGGTGCAGTAAACTACTCTAGATCTTGTAGATCAGATTTGAAATACTAATGGGAAGGGACTCTCCAGGCCAAATTCAGACCTGATTTTACTGAGAGTTGTGCTTGCTACCCCTTTCCATGTTTCACCATCTAGTTGTGAGGAAACAAAGGAGCATTGAGTGAGGAAGTAGTAGTAGTGGCCAGCAAAGTCTCTCAGATGGAATGGTGAGAGTGATGTAAGAGTAATATCAGTGACAAAAAAAGTGGGAAGGAAAGGGTGGAGGAGAAGATAACAGGAAGAAGAAGGGATTAGGGGAAGCACATCAGTAAAGGTGGAACTGGGTGAAAAGGGGCAGATTTGGACAAAGGGGATTAGAATAAAAGGAGGGGATATTTTTCCCTGCAATTTCATAACAAAAAGCTCATATGTTTTGCTTATTTTGTGAATAATAATATTGCAGGAGCATCTCAAAACTTAAAAGTTATAATTCAGGGCTCATTCAGGTAGTTTTGAGCTCTCAAGTCCCATTTTCTTTTTCTGGGTTGTCTGTCTTCAAGCCTGTCTCACTTTATAGGGTAACTATATTCCTCTGCGTGGAGATTCAGCTAGGTGTAGATCATACTAGATGATGATTGGCATGTGCTTGCATAGACCGTAATAAATGCAGATTACTTAAACTAAGTAACATCTTATTCTTTGAGTAATCCACTCTAAGACAAGAGGATTAGTGCAGTAAGGCGCTATTAAATGCGAATGGATCGCAGTCTCACCCTTCATGTTTTTAAGTCAAAAAGAATTCACATAAAAATAAGCTATTACTCTTCTAGTGAACATGGTATTTTAACTCAAAAGAAGTGTACTTATATTTCGTATAGAATCCAGACATTATAGACATATGGGTGGTTGAGGTTTTAGGCACCAGCTGTGTTATGTAAGACAAAATAAATTAAGAGTTTTCATGTGAATTTTGTCTTGACTTATAAAATCCATTTGCAAAAGGAAGAAACTAATGTTAATTGTGGGAAAAACAATCTGAAAATTCCTTAAAAGTTGTGTTGGCCAGAAAATAAGAATTTTATATTCTGTGAAATACTTTGAGGTTTCACCATTTTGCATATATATTTTGAATATGCAAGATACACAATCTGCTGTTCTGAATCAGGCAGAGCAGGGACTCTCCAGACTTAACCCTTGAGCTATTGACTGTACTCTGTCTCACACTCTCTCCAAATTCTGTCATGGACATGGGAAATCCTTCTGAGGACATTGTAATCAAAACAATACATTTCCATGAAGTGTCAGTTGTGATGAACCAGTATTTCTTGAGGGGAAAAAAGATTCATTGCAAAATTCCTAACCAGTCCGACTTTGAAATAATTTATAGTAAAAATTGACGTCCTGGTTCTGTCTGTTGTTTGTGCAAATACCATTGCTTGTCAAACTATTGGCCTTTTGCACATATTCTGTTATTTCTGAGCACAGCAATATTTGCATGAGATAGTAAGCTTACGTATTTGATTAACAAAGGCTGTCATTAGAGACAATTAACTGAATTAGACTGTGCATCATGTGGTCTTGTTTTTTGTAGAAATACCAGAATAAAACAGCAAGTTTCCTTGAACAAGAAAATCCACATAAACACAACATCAAAATCTCACCAGGAAACTTTAAAACTCCAGAAGGATAGGAATAGATTAACTGTAATTGCTAGCCTATGGAGGAGAATATAACTGCAACAACGAAGTACCTTTTAAGTGCTGTCTTCATTTTTGTGAGAAAAGTGCTCTTTCAGAGTTCAGCTCCATTGAACTAGTTGCCTGTGTCTTCATGGGTGGATGACTCCTGTGGTTAGATACTGCCTAGGAAGAAATAGCACATTTCACAGTAATGTGGAAACTAAACACATTCACTCAGTCAGTATATTTCAGCGTAAAATAGACATTTTTCCAGTAATGAGTGATGCTGATCAATAGTCAGCAGTCTGGTGCTTGGTAGGCAAATGGAAAACTCAGATTCCTTTGTTATTGCTAAACTTGACAAAGTGGGATTTTTCTCCCACAAAAGCTCATGCAATAAATAAATGTGTTAGTCTTTAAGTGCCACAGGATCTCTTGTTTGTCTCACATTGTGTGCGTCTCATCTTCAGTTGGCTATGGTCCAATGTCTATCCTGTAAGCTCTTTTGGGCAAAGGCTGTCTTCTCGGTTACTTAAATGTACAATGACTAGCATAATTGGTTCCTGATGCTTGACTGGGGCTCCTAGATACTACCAGAATAGAAATAATGTTCAGTATTCATTCTGATGCAATCGAACTTGTTCACGTTGTGTTTTTGATTTTTTTTCCTAAGTACTTATAAATAACAAGAGGATCAGGGATGGTGTAGGCCCCTTGCTGAATAGGGCAGGCATCCTTGTGACAGAGGAAGAGGAAAAAGCTGAAGTGCTCAATCCATTTTTTGCTTCAGTTTTCACAGGCAGGGTCAGCTCCCAGTCCACTACCATGGGTGTGGCAGACTGGAGAGAAGAAGAGAGGCCCTTGGTGACGGAAGGTCAGGTTAGGGACTGCTTAAAGAAGCTGGATGTGCACAAGTCCATGGGGCCGGACGAACTGCATCCAAGAGTGCTAAGGGAATTGGCCGATGAGATAGCAGCACCGCTGGCCGTTATCTTTCAAAACTCATGGAGTATGGGGGAGGTGCCAGAGGATTGGAAAAAAGCAAATGTAGTGCCTATTTTCAAGAAAGGGAAAAAGGAAGATCCGGGGAATTATAGACCAGTCAGCTTCACCTTAATCCCTGGAAAAATTATGGAGCAGATTCTCAAAGAATCCATCCTCAAACACTTAGAGGAAAATAAAGTGATCAGGAACAGTCAGCATGGATTTACCAAGGGTAAATCATGCCTGACCAATCTCATCTCCTTCTATGATCAGATGACTCGTTTTCTGGATGCAGGAAGAACCGTTGATGTGATATACCTTGATTTTAGCAAGGCTTTTGATACAGTTTCCCACAGCATTCTCATTGGCAAATTAAGGAAGTACGTGTTGGATAGGTGGATTATAAAGTGGATAGAAAACTAGCTAGATCAACGGTTTCAGTGAGTAGGAATCAATGGTTCCATGTCTAGCTGGCAGCCAGTCACAAGTGGTGTGCCCTAGGGGTCAGTCCTGGGGCCGGTTCTGTTCAACATTTTCATCAATGATCTGGATGATGGAATAGACTGCACTCTCAGTAAGTTTGCGGATGACATCAAGCTGGGGGGACCAGTAGACACGGTGGAGGGCAAGGACAGGATTCAGGGAGACCTAGATAAATTGGAACAGTGGGCCAATAGAAATCTTATGAGGTTCAATAAGGACAAGTGTAAAATCCTGCACGTGGTACGAAAAAACCCCATGCACTGCTACAGGCTGGGAAACATTCAGCTAAGTAGCAGCAGTGTAGAAAAGGACCTGGGGGTCATGGTGGATGGGAAGCTGGATATGAGTCAGCAGTGTGCGCTTGCTGCCAAAAAGGCCTATGGCATACTGGGCTGCATCAAAAGAAATATTACCGGCAGATCAAGGGATGTGATCATTCCCCTCTATTCTGCACTGGTGAGGCCACATCTAGAATACTGTGTTCACTTTTGGGCTCCCCACTACAAAAAGGACAGGGACATGCTAGAGAGAGTTCAGCGGAGGGCAACCAAAATGATTAAAGGGCTGGAGCACAAGCCCTATGAGGAAAGACTTGAAAGCATTAGGCTTATTTAGTCTGCAGAAGAGGAGATTGAGGGGGGATTTGATAGCAACCTTCAACTACTTGAAGGGATGCTCTAAGGAAGATGGAGCTCGACTGTTCTTGGTAGTAACAGAGGACAGAACAAGCAGCAATGGTCTCAAGTTGCGGTTAGGGAGGTCGAGGCTGGATGTTAGAAAAAACTTTTTTACTAGGCGAGTGGTGAAGCATTGGAATGAGCTGCCGAGGGAGGTGGTGAAATCTCCATCTCTAGAGGTGTTTAAGGCCCGGCTGGACAAAACCATGACTGGGATGGTTTAGTGGGGGGTGGTCCTGCCTCTGGCAGGGGGTTGGACTAGATGACCTCATGAGGTCCCTTCCAACCCTATGATTCTATGATTCTCTTTTGATCAGCATTTAATATCTTTCTTTCTAATACATTGAGAGACACACAGTAATCGTTATATTGGCAGCCTCCTCTATGTTTTAGATATCTGATATCCACTGACTGGGTTAAGATGCATGCATTTACAGCAACAGGGGGTAACTGGCAGACAGTTATGCTTCATCCTAGGCCAACGAATCCTCAGGTTAATAAAACCTGGTGTGGGAGTGGGTATTATGTTCCGGAGCTGGCTAGCCGGGAGAGTTCATGCTAACCGGAAAAAGGGTCCTTCACCTGTTAAAAAACTGAAACAAATCTGGGTCTGAGTTGCTTTGCTTGCCCATCTTGATGTGCTAGTGCCTTAGGGAATATTAAGCACTAGCAGACCCTAGTTCCACAAATGCAACAGAAGGTGAATGGTTTACCCATTTCTGTGGTGCTCTTGGAGAAACAGATTCCCTGAAGCTCCTGTTGAAGACTGGAGACAATAGAATCCCTACTTTGTAGCCCACTAACATGCTTATTGACTGAAGGATTGTTGTCCTGAAGAAGGTCTGGAAAAGGCCAGCAAGCTCCAGAGGGGTGAGCGACAGAAAAATAGAAGACCAGGGGCCATCAGATGTCTATCAAGAAGTTGAGGAAGGTGTCTCTGCCTCTTTATGACTGAAGGAAAGTGGCTGGGGAATATTGGGAAAGAGATTCATGGATCAAGATTGCTTGCATACTAACAGTCCATATCTACCATGAATGTTTGGACAAAGCCTGACATCCCAGTTAGAATAGAAAGACAACCTCACTGTGATGTCAAGTCAGTTAAGGGATCTGTGTAAATGTCTTAATGTGTCTAAATGAACACATATAGGAACAAAAACTGAGAAATATGCCTACAAAGTGAACAGGCAGAACTAAATGGCCTGTTTCTCCTCTCACTTACACTGATGTAAATTGGGAGTAACTCAGGTCAAAGGCCCTGATTCTCAGGTCCAGATAAGCTGTACTCTGCAGGAGTTAAGCTGTGGAGGAATGCTCCGTTTTCACAGCTCCTGGATTCTGGTGCTTGCCAGAGGCTATTACAATCTTTATGATAAATTAAATTAATCTCAGGTCTGCTTAAAATTACATACAGCTGCCAGTGGCTACAAGGGAGTATCCCATCAGCTGGAAACTGAATTCAGGGGATTCAAATTAGCAAGTTACAGATGTGCTTTTGCTTGTGGGACTGGGACTTCAGTTTTTTAGACATTTTTGAGAACTCAAGAATGTACTCATCGTAGATGATATAATTTTTTTCCTTGGTAGGCAGTGAACTTCCTAAACATGGAAACTTATTTTAAGATAACTGCTTGTTCAAAGTTTTCTTTTCAGCTCATGCAGCTCCAGTTTTTGTTCACTTTGCTGAATATTTTATAGACTGATAGAGGTTTGGTAGTGAAAGGTCTGAAAACTAACTTAATTGAGCCAAAAATAGTATAAAAGATTGTGACCACACAGGCTATGTCTACATCACCAATTTTAGTTTGGACTTGCTAGTCTGAACTAAAGTCCAAGGTTAGTCCAAACTAACCTTGGCCCAGTTTGAACTAACTGCAGCTTTTTAGTGCAAACTAACCGTGTGTTCTAGTTTGAACTAAAATTTTAGTTTGAACTAGAACACATGGCTAGTTTGAACTAATGGCTTAGTTTGAACTTTTTAAGTTTGAACTAACCATTAATTCACGTATTGCATGCGCTTACTTTGAACTATAAGTTTGAACTTAGCAAATAAGTCCAGACTAACCAGAAATGTCTTAGTTAGGACTAGGCAAAGCTGAGTGTGGCCAAGGGCTAAATTAGTCTGAACTAAGCTTCCTTAGTCTGGACTAATTTGGCAGTACAGACATAGCCACAGTGTGCTGTCTCTAGATTTTATAGCATGGGCAGAAAATGCTCCTTACAGCTTATTTCATTTACCTTGCATAGTTATATTCAGTCAATTAATTTAACTGGCTTACTATTTGTAGGATTATGTCAATTTCAAAGTACCCATCTTGCACACTGAATAGTTCTGCAAACCTTTGACTAATTCTTTTAGGCTCACAATAGGTAAGATTTAGAGAAAATAAATAATGACGCAGATTCTATTTAGGAAAATCCTGACTGCATATAGAAAATGTTTTGCATTATTTTTTTTTCTCCAGTAACAATGAAAGAAATCTAGGAAGATAAAAGGAATTGTTTTTTGCTCCCCCTCACCCAAATAAATCAAATTTCTTCCTATTTTAATGGTACATGTTTACTTTCTGTGTAATCTAGTTACCTACCTCTCTCTTTAGTCCCTAGTACAAGATTAAAACAATAAGATGTTAATCAAAAATAACTATTTTAAGAAAACATTATTTTCTGCTCTGAGTGGCATAACTTGGTAGGCCAGGAAACTGGCTCAGCTGGAAGTTGTCAAAATGAACTTTTTGAGGGGGGCAAAAAAGGATTTCTGGTAAAAGATAGCAAAATGTTAGTTTTATTTAGGGATGAGCTTTTGTGTCAAACATGTTCTCTCATGGGGATGCATCTCCATAATCTGTGTGTTCCTAAACTTCTGACTGACTGGATGTGAGGACTGGACAAAAGAGATGGATAGCTTGATAATTGCCCAGTTCTACTCATTCCCTTCGAAGGATCTAGCACTGGCCCCTGGAGCACAGGATTTTGGGCTAGATGGACCCATTTTATGTTCCCAATCACAGTGCAATTATATAAATATTACCACTCTGTCCTGAGTTCCCAATCGCCTCCCACCAATGAAGATATGTGTAGCTTGTTTCTCCTCAGCTCCTTTGCTATGCTGCATAAGGACATATGCATGTTCCTGGTTCCATTTCTGTACTTCCAAACCAGCTGCCAAATGTCTGTGATGAATGACTTTGAAATTCATGACCAGTGACTGTTTCCTCCTTCAAGCGTCCGGGATATATTAGCCATGAACATCTTCTGAGTATTTACAAATGTACCTCATTAACCAGAAGGAGACACTGGTTGGTAGGTAGCTTTCCATACAGAATGAAAGCCAACCAGAGGTTTCCATTAACTTTATTCATAATATGTGGTGCATTTAACATTATATTGGTATATGATGCTCACCAAAGAGAGAGAGAGGTTTAGATATTTAGACCATTTGTGGAGAGGGAATTGTAGCACTGATGAGGAATGGTTAAATGGAAATGCTACAATTAGGTCATAGTATAACAGACCAATATTGTTATTTTTCCCTAGAGATAAGGATTGCTGCAATAAGGGAAGAAAACATTAAATCTTTTTCATATTCTCTCATCCTTCCCCCTCAGGTATGTCACTGAAGTCTTGAAGCTTGCACATCTCTTACTAATATAGAGAAGTGAAGACAGACTGATTAGGAAATGGCTTGCAGTGACATTAGATATTATATACCACAGGACTCCTTGTTTGTTTTTCTGACCTAGACTAACATGGCTATCCATCTGGAAAGTGGGTAGAATTGATTTTAAAAGAAAGAACAAGGGAGAAAGCAAAAAACAAACAAAACAAAAATACCCCCTGCCAAAAAATTAAAAAAACAAACCAAACACCTACCTTTGGCTTTCTTCTTTCTGAGTAATGCAAATTATTCTGAGATCCAAAGAGGTAGCCATGATTTTCTCCCACAAAAGCTCATGCACTAACCAAATTATTATGCAGTCCCCCTCTCAATGTCATCCTCTTTAGCGGTCCACAAGGACTGAAGGGCTCAAATTCTTTCATCATTGTTCTTTGAACGTAAAAGGATGACTTTATCTTACTAGCTTTTGAATTTAATGAGTATGTTGAGCTGATTAATAAGTATAAAATAATGTGTATTTATTTGAATAATTTTAGTAATAATACTTAAGAGCTGCCACAGAAAGTGATGAGTGAACCTCAAAAGCTTTGATTCAAGCAAGCATCGTCAAAATGTTCAAATATTAATGACTTTATTTTTGCTTTTAAAAATCAGACACTGGATAAGGATGAGACAGCATCTGGCTAATCCCATTTTAAAAAATAAGGAAGAATTAGTATTACTTTCAAATAGGAAACCCTGTAATGATACAAAAGTTAAAAGTTTTTTTTTAACAAATTAACTCTTCCATCAGTGACATATACAAATCAACTTGTCTTTATTTGCCTTACCTAGAATAGTGATGGTCCTTTTGGATAAAATTGGTATTGGAGAGAAGAATGAACAAATAAAGTTGTAAGCACATGGAAGAACTCAATCTACTCTTAAGTAACACCCTGAAAGTGATAGCACTTGTGATCTGGTAGTGTTTTGTGACTCAGGAGCTGGAGTTGGAAGTAGCAAAGCATTTTCCTAGGAACACAGATGTAGCCGCTCTGACTGAGACCAATGATCTCTCACCCATTACCCTCTCTCTTTAAGTGGACAGTGCTAGTAGTCAACACCAAGCAGTTATAGAATAGCCATAAGAAAATTGTCTTTCTCCCTCTCAACTCCAGGGTGATTTTTTTTTTTTAATTCCTATTGCAGCTCTGGATGTTCTTAGTAGCCCCGTAAATCTCCAGTCATTCCTGGAATGCAGCTAAACTCTGGACCTCAATGATACCTTCTGACAGTAAGTCATAGTCTTTGCAAAGAATGTTATTAGCTTGAAAAAAAAGTTCCAGCCCTGCAACTTTCCATGAACTGAAATTAATTTCATATGTGAAAAAGTCAATAAAGGAAGCAGCCACAATAGTTCTTGGTCCTGCAAATACTTGTGTGTGAATAACTTCATATATTTGAGGAGTCTTGCCTTCCAGGGGCCTACTCAGCACATAAAGTTAAGCACATCATCAAACCAGTCCAATCTGCCTTCTTTTCTTTCCTGTAAAGGTGACAAGATTCTAGTCTGCCACTTGCTCTTCGGACTCTACAGTCCTCAGCGTTGGGCTGTCGTTGCTTCTTCTTGATCGTCAAGCTAACGTCATTGCTTGCACTTGCTGACTCCCTGTCACACAACAGAGACAAACACACAAATAAAATCAATGTCACTAAGCCTCTCCTATCCTCCTCCTACTCACTCCCTTAGTTCATGCTCCAATATCACGTCAGGGAGAATCAAAGTCTTTCGTAATAAACTGTCTGCCTTTAGGCAGAATGAAATACTTCTATGATATTTGCAGTTTATTGGGACCATTCACTGAGGGAAAAGTTTGTGAAAAACAGACTGAAACTTTCTGTCATTCAATTTCCATTCAGGAATATTTTAAAATCAGTCACATGCATGAGATGAAATTTATTCCATTTGTTTTCATGGTGCTTCATGTAATTATTAGTTTGATTATTTTTCAGAAGCATCTTATTTTAAATGTAGCGTTTGTGCTTAGTATTGGCCCATCCCAGGAATCTGACATAATTCTACGAACCAAAATGCATACTTTTTTCATATTGCTTCTATTGCATTTAAATAAAAGGTTATTCTAAAATATTGATTCTTCTAAATTGCACAACATTCAGAATAATTGATCCCATTTATATTTTGTTTGATCACTGAGTAATTGACTGTATGATTATGCACTGCAGAGAAAAAAATCAATAGTTTTCTCTTGCCAAAGGCTCTTTATGCAATGGTAAAAAGCATTTTGAGAAAGGCCCAATTTCAAATAGCTCAGTTGCATTTTAAATATTAGAAGAAGCAATTCATTCCAAAGTAAAACAAACTTAATTGACTACTAGGGATGTGTAAGCCAATAGATATAACATATTTCTATGCTTGGGTTGGGATAATTTTACTGAAACTGGTGGCATAAATCACCCTTTATTGAAAATAAATGTAAGAAGCAGTTAAACTGCTTTTGAAGTAGGATAACTGAAACAATAGAAGCCGTCACCCAAAAGACAGACCACATGTAAGGCTGGTCAGAAACTGGGCTATGTGGGAAGTGGCTTTTGTTCAGGGCTGAATGCAAATAGAAGAGCAGGTATTGTTTTGGTGGAGCTGAATAGGTTAAAGACAGAAGGCGTAAAAGCATCATAGAAGCAAATAGTCAAAAATGTCAGGACTGTGGTATTGAACCCAGATTCTTAGTCAGCGTTTTGATGTGCTGCCCAGAACCAACAACCTTATCATTAAAGGCCTGCAGGCGCACAGCATCTTCATTCTTACTCCGATTGAATAGATAGACAGTAATCTCAGTTGGTACCTGGACTATATAAAGGCCTCAAAAGGAAGAGGAAGCTGTCTGAAGCAGAGACCATTGGCTGCTGCCCAAACTGCCCTGCCTTACTTGGCCTTGTTGCCCTGCTTCCTTGCTTGCCCCTGCTTTGCAGCCTCACTTGACATTGCCTTCCTGACCACCTGATGTGGTCCACTGGATTTGACTCTTCTGGCTACTGATCCCTCTGAGAACTTTGACCATTGCCCTGGACTGTCTGTGGTGTAGGCTGACCATCTGAAGACCCTTGACTTCTACTCTGTGCTGCCTCCAAACTCCCTTCAACCATTGTAATGCGACTGAAAGATTGGCAAGAGAGAGCTTTTTGAGTAGAGACCTGACTGGGAAAAGAGGGTTGGAATACTGAGGAAGAAAACTGTCTTGTGTCTTTTGATGCCTACTCCGCTCAGGTAAATGTACACGAACAGGACTGTATCAAAGAGATGTGTCTCCATCAACTTCGTGCAATTGAAACAGCCCACAAGACTCTGAATTCTGGCTAAGTGTATGGATTAAAAAGAGTAATAACTTGATCTCTAATCCTTAAAACTTGAATCTAAAATTTGAATCAAACTAAAAAGTACCTTTTTATTTAGTCAGAAAATGTAGATAGCTGTCAAATACACAACTTTTATTTTTGTGAGCATCTGCACCCCAGAGTTTATTTTTATGAGTATCTGCACTCCAGATTTGATAGTGAAAGTGCTCTAGAAAGCTTTCCTTGTAAAATATCCATTCTGAAAAGAAGCCAGAAGACTGGAAATATCATGAGACAGTCCAGTCTTGTAAGATTTTTAAGTCAATTTTGTGAACCTCAGCAATATGAATAGTTCTTGTGGGTATCCAAAATTTTGGCTGCTTAGCCAAACAAACCTCTGAAGTTTATTCCTAATTACAATGTTAATAGATTTTTAAGGACAGAAGGGACCATTATGATCATCTAATTGAATTTCTGCATAACACAAGCCAACGAACCTCAATTAGTGATCCTCCGAACCTGTGTCTTCAGTATGAGCTATAACATGTTTGAAAGAGATCCATTCTTGATTTAAAGATTGCAAGTGAGGGAGAATGCACCCTGGGTGAATTGTTCTAGTAGTGACTTTCTCTCCTTGTTAATTTTCTGCCTTATTTTCAGGTCTGAATTTAACTAGCATCAATTTCCAAGCATTGGATTTTATGCTAGATTAGCAAACTCTCTTTCCCACATGATGGCTTGTAGACCACAATCAAGTTAAGAAGCTTGTACCAGAACAGAGACTTGAACTCAGCTCTTCAGACTCCTTATGTGAATGCCCATGCTATCAGGCCAAACTTTGTCCTAGCCTGTACCTGCCAAAGGCAAGAAACGGTCAGTTCCCTAACCAACCTACCACATTTCTTCATCCTCCTAGGGGCTGAGTCTGACAGATCTCACAGCAACTAAATGATTAGGTTATCTCTTCTCTGTTTGTATACAAAATCACTCCAGCAGGACAGAGCTATAAAAATATCTTGGCCTCCTTCTTTCCATGCAACATCCAGGAGTATGCAACCTCCTTGAAATATTAAAAATAAAAACTCATATCAGCTTTGTAACTTCACATATAATTCAGCAGAGTTAATTGCTTTGATCTGTTTCACTTCCTTTCACATGCATCTGCACATGAAGAGCTGTATTCTTCTGCTCTTCCTCAGGCTGTGTAACATCTTATGACCCAGGGAGTACCTGTGATGTTGAAGGGTGACTAGCACAGGGCTCCACAAATCCTGGGTGCCAGGTTGCCATGGTGCCCAGGATTTAATTTAACAGCACCACAGCAGCCACCTGGTGCCTAAAAAAAAGAGTCAGCAGGGAGCCCCTTCCTTGCCACACACCTAGCAGCCCCTAAGTTTTTGAGCTGTCCCCTATGTGTGCAGCAGATCTGTCAAGACCTGGACTACCATTGTAAATTATACTCTGTCTGAGGAATGGCATCAGCATCAAGACAATACATTTTATATACAAAATAAAACATGGGATTATCTTAAGAACAATGATGTTTTACATGTCTTTCAGTTTGGCATAGGTATGGTATGATAAATTGAATCATCCTTAGAGCTCTGAAAGAGTCATCCATCTTAAAATAAATGGCACTTTGCTGTAGTTATTGCTAGAAAGGATATGTCTGCATGAGATGTGCACATTAATTTCATTTGTAGAAAAATGTGTGGATGCTATTGGAACCTTTTGTGAAAACCTGACTCCATGGAAGCCAATGACAAAACTCCCATTATGCTTAATTTTCACTGAGTTCTGTCTCATTTTGCTCAAATCCGTTTTCAGTTATTTTACACACATTTCCAGATAATAGTGGTTAGACATTGTCCTGCACAATACACCTCCAGCAGGAGCTCCAAGAGAGGAGTCTCGGCAACTCCTCTTTCAAAGCACACTGTGCTCCTTCTGTGCTGTATAGTGCAATGCTAGTTCATATTGTGGAGCACTGAAGCCAATGAGACTACTCATGTGAGTAAATGCTCACTAACTAATGCAGCCTCTATGTGTGCCTGTTTTCAGGGAAGGTGGCCGTGGACCTTTACTCTCCTCCTTGACACACATTACGTGGAAGGAGAAATCCCAGTGTCCTCAACTGGTGTCTCCTGTTCCAATTATGTGAAAAAATTCTGTTCCCAAAATATCCACTCTTATGTATATGCAGTAACTAATAATTGATATTTATGTCCCAGATTCATTGGTTTAAGAGGATCAGTGGGTTAAACTTAATCAACTTATATTTATTTACTTAAATGTGTACCTAAAACCCTGTATTATTCCTACGGGTTTTGTTTTGTTTTTAAGAAACACAAGTGAAAGTCTCTTTGAATTTGTGCATTATCTCTTCTCATTTGAAAAGAATTTCAAATATCATAAGCATTAGATCTAAAATCCATTCTTTTTGTCATCACTTGTCCACTCTTGTTGGAAGCCAGTGTCCATACTGCACTTTCAATAGCAATATTTTCACAAAATTGCACTTCTATTAATTTCAGATGGCCATTAGGGCTCTCTTTAAAAGCCAATTATGCAGTCCTTTGTCATGTACCATCATAGGAAAATCCTTTATAAGTGGTAATAACTGAACTTAGAGAAATAAACACTGAAAAATAAGAAACGCAAACTGGTGAAGGTACTCCTATCTGTTTCTACAAATGTTTCCAAAACTCTCTATTCTTTTCCCAGAAAACAGGAACTGCAGTTTATTACAGTCATTTTATCTCCAAACTATCTGATGACAGAAAAGTATAATTACATTGAAGCAAAGCCTGCAACAAATCAAATATGCCTTAGTACATAATTTCTCTCTCCATTCACACACAAATAAGCTGTACTCTGTGCGGTTCTTTAATAGCCAACATACAGACGCTCTTACACCATTGAAATTAGTGTTTTGTTTGGCAGAGCTGCTCCAGTTCAGCTAACCTAGCTAGACCACCTTAATAGAAGCAGAACAATTTCTCAATGGATAGTGTGTTGTCATTCCTGCTATGACACCAGTTTACTTTTGTGACTCAAGAAAGGCGGTGCTGTTGGGATAGTAGCATCTTATTTGTAACTTAAAGAAACAGACTTTGCTGCAATGGAAAAAAAATTCAGTCCCCCATCTAATCACTGAGAAATTCATCCTGCCATGCTGGCACACTCATGTAAATAAATCCAAGAGGAATTTCTTAGCCTGAAGAATGCACTGAACTACACTAAGACACAAATCCTCAAAGGTATTTAGATAGACCTCAGTGTTCCCAAAACATATCTTGGGCAAAGATAGGAGCTCCCTGTGAAGTTCCATTATATTGGGCAGAAATGTTCTAGTATAGGTAATTCCCTACGTGGCATAGACAAGATAGGGCAGCTCTGTATCACCCCTTCCCATGCCTGGACAGCTCCTCATGTTGGGGGGTATGTTGGAGCTAGTCAAGAGATGTCCTTTCTGAGAGAGAAATTCACCTACTGACAATTCTCCCCACATTTTTACAGTGGTGTGATTTTTCTACAGCTCATGTGCCCTGGCGTGTATCAAAATGTGTGCTTGAAATTTTCACATGCTATTTGTCAAGACATTTTATATTTACTAAAGTGATTGGCAAAGAATAAAATATCGTTTCTTTAAAAAGTGACAAGTGAGAGTTATCTGGAACTGTAGGTGCTTCCAGACATTCAGATTGTACTTGTAATGTGTTACCATTCTAAAGTAACTTATTGAAACATTTTTTTCCTACAATAGATGCATTTGAGCAAAGGTTAAGTGTCTTTCTCATACATCACAGTGGTTAACAGATTAGCTGAGTTCCCTTTTCTGATCATCATGACTAATGATCTATATTAGTTATATTGCATTAGCTACATATATGGACAACAATAGTCTGTTTTCTTTAGGGGTACATAATCAACACAGACAAATGCAACATATGTGTGATGATTGTGACTTAAGACAAGGGATATAAGAAAACCAAGAATGAAAAGGTATTGTATGCAAATACTTAAGTGGCTTTACAGAATCATTAATCATCACTGAAACTACACAGCAGTCTTAAATAAACAATTTCAAGTGGTAATATTTAAGGCACAGTATTTACACTAATTTAAAAGATGTTAAGTTTTTTAGATATGAGGGGGTTTTGTGTTTAAAAAAACTATTTGCATGAAGCTGTGAGATCAGATAATCAGAACTTCAGAGTTTGGTTTATGTTTTGACTAGAAGGTCTGTTACAATACTGAAAGTTCAGCACGGCCTCTGGAGGTGCTGCTGAAGACTAGAAAGATAAGTTACCAAGAAATGACTACTTTTCCAGTGGAAATTAGTTATATAAAGTTCTGGGCTTTGTTTTGCACAACAGTTTCTGAATGTGTCTAGGAAAACCTGGAAAGATTGGGCATGAATCTGGTCACATTCACAGTGATACACATCATGTGTCACTCCATAGAAATCAATTAAGTTACATAGGTGTAATAGTCAGGTAAGTGCTCTTTTATGCTCAAACTTAAAGGTATCAAACAGAACTGAGAATAATTCAACTGATATGGGAAATCTATGTTCAGATATGGATATAATATAAAAGATGTTAATTGGGAGAGTCAGGCTGCCATTTAGAAGGGAGAGAAATGGTATCAAAAGCACACAAACTTTTGGTAGAGTGAAATGAAAGAGTCATATAGACATTTATCTTTGGGACAGTGAATAATTTGAGGATTCCTTCGCTGTGTCTACACTGGGTGGCTATTTTAAGTCCACTTAACGTCGACCCTGTTAAGTCAATTTAGGGGTATGTCTACACTAGCTGGATTGGACTCGCAGCCCTTTGCTGCTGGAGGTAGAAGCTGGCTCCCAAACCCCACTGCCTGCAGCAAGGGGCAGGGGGCTACATCAAGTTCCCAGGTCCTTGCTGCCAGCAGTAGGAGCCAGCTCTCAGCCCCCATCACCTGTGGCAAGGGGCTGGGGGCTGGAGAGGGCTCCCAGCTGGTTCAGGAGTCAACTCCCAGCCCCTGCCACCTGCAGCAAGGGACTGGGGGCCGGATCAGAGTAAGATTGGGACCCGGTGCGGGGTGGAGCTGAGCCCAGCCCTGACCCTTCCTGCCCTCAAAAGTCGACTTAATGTTTAAGTTGACTTTTGGGGCAGGAGTTAAGTAGACTTAAGCAAGTGCTTAAGTGACTTATGACAGGTTAAGTCAACCTAAGGCTCCAATGTAGACATACCCCTAGAGAATAGCATACGGAAAGCAGGGATCAACATGGAGTTATTAATTATTACTAATCTTCTTATTTCTGCTATTGATACATTCAAGCCCATTATAATCTTTAAGGAGTTCTGCTTCTGATTCGAATCAGTTATTTTGGTTCAAGTCAGTCCAGAATTTTATTTTTAATTACTAAACCAGTCATCAATTTCAATAGGTTGCAATACACCTCTGATAGCTTTCTGACCTTGCTGCTTATGTTACTACACACTTTATGTTGCGTGCGTCATGTGCTCACTTATTATTCTCACCCAATACTGCAGAAATGTTGCTGTAAATTTTGTTGCTGGAGATCTCACAGCATCTTAGTTTGCAAATCTACAGTTCTCACAAAACACTCAGAATGGCTACACTGCAGTTGGAGAGGGGATTGCAGCACAGGTGGACATATGTGAGCTAGCTTGCTCAAAATAGTAGTAAAACCCCACCCAGGACCCCTATGTACATGCTCAAATAGTAAGCCCCATGCTGCTGCCCTCTGTGCTGCTAGCTTTGGCAGCTAACTCAATGCTTCTCTATGCTGCAATCTCATGTCCCACTTGCAGTATTGACCCACCCTCTGAGGTTTTGTCTTGCTTCCTGAATGGAGATTTCATAGAAGATCACAGGGAGGTTATAAAATATACTGCACTACATTTTCTATCACACTACCAAGAGGCACTGATTGAAAAGCAAATTATACTTGCCAAAGAGATGAGCTAAGTATGGTCCATCTTGTGATGCACTAACCTTGAAGTTGGTCAATTTTATTTTGCTTGTGCTCATTTACTAATTCTCAAGAGGTCAGCAATTTGCACTATGTTTCCCAGATATTGTTATGAATTAGCAAGGCTCTATTGTATTAAGTTCTATTGGCAATGCTCTGGGGACTTCTGTCCCAAGAAGCAGTGATCAAACTATTGTGGAAATACCAGTGGGGAATCTCAGTGTTACAACCCCACAAATTTCTATTCTAACCTTCACACTTCTTTTCACCCATGACTTAATCAAGTGGCTTGGCCAGTTTGTTTGTATTTATGAAATCGTCTGAGCAGAAGGTGGTCGGCGTTTTCCGGCAAACAAACCATATTTGAGAATAAAATTTGCATGAACAATTCAAGCAAGATTTTACCCACAGTTTATGTTAGGATCTAATCCAAAATCCTTTTGAAATCAAAGTGAATACAATTGACTTCAGAGGACATTGGATTAGGTCCTAAATCAGTGAGTCCCAAATTGTGACACACGTTCTGTTAGTGGTATGTAGGTCATCTCTCAATAGTACACGTCCAGCTGCTGCTGAGGGGCCGTCCAAGGCCTGCTCTAGTGTCAGACCTTCCCCCAAACATTGTGGCAGCCTGGCCATTTTGCCCCTTTCCCACCAGACACACAGCAACAGACTAGGAGCTGAGCCAACACCGGTCCCCCCCAAACAGCATGGCTGCTGTTTCTCCCTCCTGGCTCCACCCCTTCCTCTCACTCCTAGAGGTGGGCGGTACTACAGAGGGTGGTGTTTTATGTTAGTCATGATATGCAACATGGTAGTTTGGGAGCTGCTGCCCTAAATCATTTACCAGATAGCCTTCAGTATCCAGTGGTAGGTTGTTTTGCTATTTACTGGAGCCACTGAGGAATTTTTGACTGTAGAATCAAGCCCCATGTTGGCATGTATTTTTGTAGAATATGTTCCCATTTTGCTACTTTGTGCTAAAAGTTCAGTACCATGTGAATCAGTACACTAAGCAATCATGGCATCGAAGAAAAAGAGATCCATGTACATTAGAGCTGAAGTTGTGTGTGTTGTGTTTTAAAAACAGCTTCAGCAGCACTGTTGTCATGGATAGTGCCACATCTTTACTGCTTGAAGGTCAAAGACTAAAATGTTGTGGATCTATGCTTTTTGGATATGCCTAATTTGAAAAGATTATATGTACTGTAGTATTTATAGATATGACTCCCAAAATAAGTCAGCCTTGCAAAATTGTACTTTACACAACATTGTTTATCATTTGTTAAATTACCCTCTCATCTACTTCACATTCATTTACTCGGACACATAATTTTTTCAAACAAACCTGTTTAATGTGTTTCACATTTTCCATAGTAAACACATACACAAACAACTCCATAACCATTTACCTAACATTTTCCCAAAAGGAACTACATCGAGTAATGTGCACAAAATGTATTTTCTGATTTTGATTGAACAATCATTTTTCCACTTCCTTTTATTTCCCTTTTCTTCTGTAAATATACATGGTTAATTTAATATGAGAAGCAGCCTTATCTATTGCATAATACCGCTTTTGACTCAAGTGGTTAGCCAGTATTTGGGGCTTGTAGGGTGTTTATATTTAGAGGAGAAATTGATGCCTGAGTCAGATATTTCTTTTATGCTATCCTCATTTACAAAGTCTATATATAAAATTCCATTTCCCTGAATACAGTGGGAATCAAATAGCAGGAGATGGAACTATGATCAAAGAAAAAAAGCCTCTTTTTAGCCAGTATTCTACCCAAAAATTCTTCCTCTGGATCACACTATAGTGTTTCTCTGGCTGTCCTTTGGATATCCTCACTGCCTTCATCTGCTCACTTCAGTGATGTTTTTTCCATAGCTTCTTTCAGCACACTTCCCTTTGCCCCAGACACACAGTGGCAATCAAATCTATCCACCTTGTGTTTGTTATCAAACATCTAAGTCAGCCCTTCGTTCATACGGCCTAGGTTTGCAGGTGCTCTAGTCTTTGGGTGATAGCTTATCATTTGGTTATCATTAATCAAAGGGGCATTTATTTGGTCCCTCACTTAGCATGAATCAAACTTAGCTATCACACTCAACTGCTTCAGCAAAGTAGTGTGATTGCCCAACCCCTAGCATAACACTATTTTCATAGTAAAAGACTGTTTAAACTATCTGTCATGGTCATTCAGTACATTTACAGCAAAGGTATTGGCAACCAGCTGAGGTCAGGTGCCTCCTACTGTACATATGGCTTATAGGAGATTTATTTATTTTTGCCCTAGAAAACACAAATGTCACACTCCTCCAGCTCACTTCAAATTATCCTCTTAAGCTTATCATAGAGCAATCTCCAAGGAAACCCTAATGTCAATGCACAGATGCATGTGAAACCTCACTGCAAGTGAGAAATTAAAAAAAAAAAAAATCCCACATAGTAACTTATCACAATCTCAGGCCATATATTGAGAATCACTGTCTTAAAGGATATGATGCAATACACTTGGCCTGATTAAAATGGTAGCTGCACAATCTTTTATTTATCTGAGTTATCATCATCTGCATGGAAGAGTAATAGCCTAAATGCAAAATTAAAACTAGTTTTTTTCATATGCTCTGGCCTACTGCTAAATAAGCATAGAGACTGTGCCACCAAAAGTAAACAGTATTTCACTTGCTGTGTGACATCCACCTTATAAAACAGGCATTATGGAAATGAACGCTTTGCAAATGCCCATGACAGATGAGCAGCTTGGAGATAGTCCATTTTTGATAAACTTAATAATTGCTTTGTATTCAAGTGAGATAGAGATGAATAGCACTACTTCCCAAGACAGAATTTGAAGACTGAGGGTGAATTAGCATTGTATTTCAATTGTAGATTTGATCCTCATTTATCTGAGTAGTGATATGCTTTAAAAAGAATATAATCCTTTTCAGGGAGGTATCTAAGTAACAGGAACTTCATTTAAGTTTGAAAACACACTAAACATAGGCATTGGGAGTGCCAGAAGCTGATATTTCACTGCATAAAGAGAATTCTGAATTACATATTTTAGAAGAGTAGATATATTCCTCAACCACTTGAATAAAAAATAAACTTGTAACAGGAAAAAAAGCCATTAATAGAACTAAGGAAGTCCACTACATCCATTTGTGGTCTGCAGAATGAATAAAGAGCACCCAGACACTTCAAAATAAAGTCAGAAATGATTGTGATGTATTTAGAAATAGGAGCAGGGGATAATTAAACTTTTTATAAGTACGGAAGTTACATGAAATGATTTTATTATTGAAGCATTTTTCATACCCCACTGAATGTCCACAAAGCTGTTTTAAAAAATGTTACCCACCATCAGGGCCGTCCCTAGGGGGGAGCGGGGCCCAGGGCAAATCAGTTTGTGCAGGGCCCCCCCATTTTTAACTTTGCAGCGCAATGTTTCCTCCAAGCCAGTGGTTCCCAACCTGTGGTCCGGGGACCCCCAGAGGTCCACAGACACTTTGCAGGGGGTCTACAGAGCCTCTCCCTACCTGGGGCCGGAATCCAACTACAGCCCTGATGCTCCCTGCCAGGGCTGCCTTTCCACTCCTGTGTCTGTATCCTGGCAGGGGAATGGAGCCACAGCAGCTCCCCTGCAGGGGCAAGGGCAGGGGACCACAGCTGCCGCGGCTCAGCTCCCTGGTTGCGCAGGCAATGGTGGTGGCAGTGCTGCTCACCAGCTGTCCCACTGGTGTGGGCCAGAGTCTGCCCATGCAGGCCAGATTACATAATCAGCTGGGGGGGGGTGTCTGCAAAGATTTTTTTTCTTTGTTACAAAGGGGTCCCCAGCCTGAAAAAGGTTGGGAACCACTGCTCTAAGCTGATGATGCAGCTGAGCAAGTTTCCTGCTGGTTCTCCAGGCCCCAACAGGCTTCTTCCCTGCTGCCTGCTGGCTCCCCAAGTGCACCCATAACTTGTTCAGCTGCATCATCAGCTTAGAGGGAACACTGGGCAGTGTCATGATTTTTCTTTAATAAAATCATGAATGTCTAGCCCTCAGGCTGAAAAGTTGCAGAGAGAAGCAGAAAAACATGACCTGACTTTATCCTAAAGGCTCAAAACCCAGAAGTCAGAGAAAATAGCTCTCCCCCATTTATTATTTCTTTAAACATCTCTTTATTTTTAAGTGAGTTTTAATGCTATATTTAAGCCAGACCTGTGACTATTTTTGATGTTTAGGGTAGGCACTACTGAATGTGTCATGGTGATGTTTCATCAACCTCACAGCCAAGTGGACAGGAGCATCTGGAGGTACTCTTTTTTGTGGTTCTGGTTTTCTGTTCAAGATGGGCACACAGTTTTACAAGTTTAATAATTTCTTGTATCAAGTTCTTGTTAAATTGAAAATTCAGAGAGAGATGCTATTTTTGGATGATATCAAGAAATAAATTCAGGTCCTCTCCCACCTTAAAGCAGTGGATTCCAATTGTCTAATGCATGTTATTTCCTTTATGCTGCCTGACTCTCTCCTTTTCCATCTTATTTTAATATATGTATTCATACATTCCTCATTGCTTTGCAGGTGATCTAAGTAATGAAACTCAGGTACTGTTTGAGGATGAGAGGGAAACAAGGGACCTTTGGCCTCCTCGCAGATACCCTGATGTAAAACAAACAAGGAGTCTTGTGGCACTTTTAAAAGCTAACAAATAAATAAATTTGTTAGTCTTTAGAAGTGCCACAGGATTCCTTGCTTGTTTTGCTAAACTAGACCCACATGGCCACAGCTGCTTTCCTCTTTGCCATGCTTTGGAACTGGTGGTCTGACTGCAATCAGTGACAATGGGGCATACTTACAGGGCAGAAGGAAGGACAAAAAACTTCTTTAATGTGTTGATTGATGGCCATTAACCCTAAAAACCAAGTATTTCCATATGAGCGCTAGCCTGGGGTCTTCTCTCTCAGGTATAATAGATCATTATCTGCACAGAGAAGTTTGCTCAAAAAGACATCCCTGAAGTCTGAAAAGTCTTGTTAAATGTAGAAGGAAAAAAGTTCTTTAATTTAATCTCGAACACTTTCTGGAGATGCTGATGTAAATTCAAAGGGAAGGTCCTGTTTTGTAAAGTTTGGGGATGTAACATTCTCCTAACTTTGTCCCTGTTTGCTTGACTGAGGCTGGCTCCATAAGTTTTATCTCAACACTTGCCCTTTCTCTTCCCCTCAGGGAGCAGTTGTGGGAAGGTGGCTACTTAAGAGTTACTGTAAATAAATGCTGCCTGTCCAATTCCCTTCCCTCTTCCCTGACCAGCCGGAGCTGCTCCCTAGTCCCACAGCTTGAAAAAGCTCCCTTCTTCCTTACTCCAGCCGGCTGCGTGGGGTCCCCCAAAAGCGTGAGGCCCCCCAAAGCGCAGGGCCTAGAGCGGTTGCCCCTCCTGCCCCCCTTAAGGATGGCCCTGCCCACCATGAATATGAAGGACAATGGTGTCATAAGAATATGAGTATAAACAGGCCATGAGTAAATGTAGGCTAGATATTAATAAAAGGTTTTGAACCATCAGAGGAGTGAGGTTCTGGAACAACTTCCCACCATGAGGAACAGTGACAAGAAACATAACTGGTTTTAAGAAGAAGCTTCAAAAGTTTATGAAAGGAATTATATGATGGTGTTCTTGCCTATGAGAGCAAGAAGCTAGACTCTGAACCACAAAGAGGCTTTTGTTCTTATGTCTTAACATTTCAGCACAAAAGGAAAGCATTTCATAATGTTATGAACAACTCTAACTTACAACTGAAAGATTTATGCAGCTCAGAATGCTAAATGCCAAGTGTGGCTTTGAGGCAAGAGCTGTCTAGAGGGAAAAAATCCTGACAGGATAAATCCAATCTCAGAGAGAAAACACCTGGTTAAGATTTATGTTGTGAGTAGTTGCAAATACTATTGTGTATCAGGAGTGTATGGCTGAAGTTAAGTCTTCAAATTGCCAGCTGAGTAAAGACAAACACCAAAAAGGGGGTTAGTTGCATGTGTACAGTTTCAATTAGGATGTAGAATAGGGGGGTTTCCTACTCACAGTTCCAAAGGGTCAGCCTTTTTAGTCCTGTAAAGCAAAAAAGCAGGGAGTCTTAACACCTCAGTGAAATTGCCCAGAGGCTGCGGAGCCTGCCAGGGGCCGGGGAAGCCGGCACCACCCCAGCTGCTTGCAGGTGGCCAGGGGCTGGGGGACCGGGGAGCCCTGAGAGCTCTGCCCCCACTGCCCTACCAGCAGCAGAGGCTTTGGGGCACCCTCAAGAGCTCACTCCCTGCCACCCCGCCAGCGGTGTGGGGACCGGGGGACCCCCAGAGCTCTGGCCCCACCGCCCGGCTGGAGCCCCCAAGACCGGGCAGTGGGGAAAGCCGGCTGCGAGACCTGCTGCCCCCCCGCTGCCTGCAAGCCGCGGCAGCCGGGAAAGCTAGCTGCCGGACCCACTGCCCCACCCCACAGATGCTGGCAAGCCAGGACAGTGGGAGAAGACGGTTCCATGTCTGCTGCCCCCCACAGAACCTGGGCAGCGGGGCGAGGGGGATCGGGGAGCGCTGCACCCCCACCGCTTGCCAGGTGGCAGAGGCAGAGCTTGCAGCCTCCGCCGCTTCCCAGTCAGTGGGGGCATGAATGTCTTCGCCCCCTGCTAGCCCTCTTCCCCCACACAGCGTGAGCACAGAGGCAGGGGGCTAGGAGGCCGATGGGGCTGGGAGCTGCTTGCTGCACACCGCAAGCAGCTCCCAGCCTGGTCAACCAACGAGCCCCCTGCCTCAAATCAAATCAAATCAAATCAAATCAAATCAAATCATAGGGCTGGAAGGGACCTTGTGAGATCATCGAGTCCAACCTGCGCTCACGCTGCGTGGGGGAAGAGGGCTAGCAGGGGGCGAGGACATCCATGCCCCCACTGCCTGGGAAGTGGTGGGGAAGAGGGGCAGCTGGATCCTTTCCTTGCCACCAGGAAAGCGGCAGGGAAGAGGGGTGTCCCCATCTGTGCCCCCCCCCAGCATTTTTTCCCCTGCCACTGGCTCTGGCAAGCCAGTGGCAGGGGATTGGTTGGGGGCCTGCCAGGGGGCCATGTTGCCACACCTCACATGCTGCCCTTCTCCTGAAGTGAAATAGCATGTTCAGACACAGGGCATGCTATTTCGCTTTGAGGGTTCCCTTATTTCGATTCAGTGTTTTCTTTGGATTTAAGTTATTTTGAAATAACTTGTTTTGAAATAACAGTCGACGTGTGAACATAGCCGGTGAGTGCATCCGGAACAAGTGGGAGTCACCTTCCACATTTCTACCTTATGTGCCACCATTTTAATAGATACATTCTGTTTGAGTTTGGGCTCGTCTGCATGAGCTCAAAGTACCCTGTGAAAGGCCACAATGTACATCAATCTGCTGGAACTGAGAGCAGTCCACCTGGCCTGTACGGTCTTTCTCCTGCTTATACAGTCACTCTGTATCCATATAATGTTGATATCACCTATTCCTTTTTCTTTTTTTAATATAAAACAAGCAGGGTGGACAATATTCATTCTCTTCTGGCTGGATACTGTCAGGTTTCAGAACTGGCACACCAGAAACCCACATCACTATCTAAGCTACATAGCTTCCAACTGTTTGGAATCCTTTAGCATTCAACCTAAGCATGCACTTCTCTGCAGGCCATGATTGGGAAATACATAGCTTTGTCTTGAATGAGTTATTCACTAACCAGGAAACACCTCAATGGGATCTCTTTATGTTCTACATGAACAATAAACTTCCCATGTACTGCTCCTAAGCAGCTATGGGCCACAACTTTTAGAATGACACTTTACAGTTATCATGTACATGCCTTCTCCATTCCCCAGCTACCACAGATCTTGAGTGACTCAGGCACGGCAGATCATTTTCATAGCACCCATGGCCCACACAGTTTTGGTTACTGGAACTTCCCAGGCTGGTCACTATCATCCTCCTGCTGTGATCCATCCCTTTCCAGATCTTCTAACTCAGGAATATGGTAAAATCAGACACTCCAGTCCCAACCTATTTTACCTTAAGGCCTGGTATTTCAATGGGCATCAGATCTAGAATGCTTATATTTTGTTGGCACAGTGCAGTCAGTCTTCCTTAAACTCCATGGATGTCAGTCACTTGAGATAGACCTTCCTGTCACTGAAGAACTTGTGTTTTTCCATTTGCTCAATACATGTCCATCTCACAGCACTCAGTGCCTTCCTTCCAGTAGACAGACATTCTGTTTTCATTTACCCAACAACAGTTAGTTTCATGAAGAGCCTAGTCAGGATTTTCCACCGCAGTAGGCCCCAGTGTTCTGTCAATACTCTTCAGGCCACCATTTGAATCAGGAAACATGCTCTATGTCCCATCTTTCCATGAAAGTTGTATTACTGGTTGCCAGTTCTTCAACCAGAAGGGTGACAGAGGAGGGTGCATCCAAGACAGGTCCCCGTATACTATTTTTCACAAGGAGAAGGTGTCCCTATGACTTCATCATAAATTTTCCTTAAGGTCATTTCTGAATTACTTGTAAACCAACCTATCCACTTACGGTATAAAAGAAAAACCATTCTTTTGTTGAAAAGAGAAGACTTAATTCCATGGATGTTGGACATGTCCTGCCATTCTATATGCAAAGGACCAAACTAATTAAAAAAATCATCAATTATTTCTTGCTATAGCAGAATGGTCCTGAGGACAGGAAATATCTTTTCAGAAAAACTCCAAATAGATTTCTGGTTGACTCATCACATACTATCAATAAGTTCATATCCTTCTCCTGGATAGAATAAGGGTATACTTCACAAGAGTGATGCTTGCATTCTATGGCATTTCTACAGGAGGTACCAGCTAGGAAAAGCCTCCCTTGTGAATGCAGCAGTGGGGACACTTCGTCAAACATCTGTACTGCTGGCACCCTTGCACCCACCACCTACTACATATTTGTTCACTCATGTGTGAAACACACATAGGGGTCAGCACTCGAAGTAGAAATGGAGGTTATTTACTGGTGACAGGTATTTGTGAGAGGTGTGGTCCTTCTCCTAATCCACAACCCACTCTCTATCCCTTCTGTCTCCAGCCTTGGGCATATGCCATACTTATCCCATATGTGGAATACAGATAAAGACAACAACACATCTTGAAAAACTTCCAGTTATAGGTAAGTAACCTCCATTCTTCCAGGTTGAAATGACTTTTTTTTTTTAATGAACTTTAACTTAGGGAAAAAAGTTAGAAAATTATAAGTTTTAAAGGGTTAAAATTAAACATTTTGATTGGGCAAAATCTTTTTTTTTTTTTTCCAGTTCACAAACATTTTTGAGAGTTCATTTTTCGTCTCAATGCGGGATGGTAATAAATGTTGCAATCTCAAAAATATGTGCAGGATAGGAAAATCATTTCCCAACCAGCTCTTTTTCCTTCTTCCTCTTTTGCTGTGGAAGTGTGCTCCAAAATCAAAGCTTTCATTTGAAAACAATATTTATCTTTTGTGGTTATGAAATAACCTTGAAAACATGAACTGAACACAGGGACACTGTGTTGCATTCTTGAAATAAGCCATATGAGAACAGTAAACAGTCTCATTCATGTCAATAGGATAGTGATTCTCAGACCTAAGGATTACAGTTTAAATTAACATTGTGCGATTTTCACTCATGATCACTTTTGCAAAAACATCCAGCTAGAGTGTTCATTCTAACAATACCAAACCATTCTTCTATGCTGTCAGGAACCAAAATTCCAACTACCCTTTAACAAATTGCCAAAAAAACTTCCCACCCCCATACCACCAAACAGTGCCTCCAAGGCAATAGTGTGTTTTCAGTACAACAATCTGTAACATATTGGAAACTAAAAGTGTGGGAAGGATATAAAATCTGTTTAACTTAATATCAACACACAACTAACACCTCTGAGGGCAGGAGATGGGTACTAGTATTGTACGCTAAAGAGATTGTGGCCAGCTCCTTGTGCATAGGCATGAGTGTGGAGGGAAGCTTGCTGGCTCTCTCTCATGTTGTTGTGCTCCCATGCAGCTTAGCAAATTTTTTTATTTGTCTGGGAAATGTCATACACACTTCAGAAGTAAACAGTAAGCAATATGATTCTATTAACCTTGCATATGAGTTGGTCATTGATTATGTCTGTACAGTTGTGTACAAAGTGGATATTCCATTAAATCTGACAGGAACCAATTTAAGGTGGCCATGGATTCTGTAAGAAAGACTTTAAATTTAAATACCAAAACATCTTCATATGAAGAACAGAGAAATCAACATATTGTCAGTAATCCTAATCTTCAATGATACTTTAAGAGGCATTGGCCTATGAAATACTCATTGAGCACTACAAAAAGGAATTGCTACTGAAATTTGTAAAACTGTAGGCATGTTTTTGCACTTATTAATTAATCACATTTGAATTAAAATATTAATACAATTCAATTAAAATTTCAGTTTACTGATATTGCAGAAATGAATGAATGCTATGCAAATAGCTTTTTCACATTACATGTTGTCTGTCTCTTAGTTACAAAATTATCGTGCAAGGGATGTGACCGAATAGATGTCAACCAGATATTGACTTTCAATGAACACATCAATCTCATGGTACTTACCAAACACAACATTTTTCATATTTCTTGAATGAATCTGTAGGCTTTATTTGCTTTTCAATTTTTTAAAATATAACGACTACAATTCTATGACTTTTGAAAACTTAAACAATAAATTTCAAATTACTAGCAAACACATTTGTACAAGACAAAAAACAGATTAGAGAAGATAAAGTGGTTTCTTTCTGCTCACAATATTACAGTTGTAAATCCATTCTGTGGTGTGCATTTCTGGACTTTTGGTGCACTACTTGCATAGGCTTTGAGGAATAAGAACAGCAAGGAGGTCCTCCAAAGACTATGCCTACACTTCAAGCTGGAGTGGCAATTCACGGTTTTAGGTAATGTACCAGCACTGCACCAGCATGAAAGGCTATCCTCAGATTCATCACCAAGTATGTAACTGTCCAAGACCCTAGGCAACCCTTGGCATGGCTGAATCCCATCAAAGTATAGTTCTTATTTTTACATTTAAAAAAATCATTCAAAACTACTGTGTAGAAGGAATTTTTAAAACACATCATTTTGCTTTGAAAAGTAAAAGTTGATAAGCTTGACTCTCTGTGACCCAAAGCACCCCTTTATTCATGCCATAGACATTATGATAATAATCTTTGTGCAAAATAGGCTTTGTGAGGTATCATCAATATTCTTTCATTGCCTATATATGGAAAGTATATTAAGCATTATGAACAAACAAATTATGACTACAATGTGTCTACCAGATGAGTTTGGGGAGAGAGAAACCTGTTTCTCAAAGTTCAGAGACAAGCTAATACTTCTAGTCAGGTGTCAAAGTTCATTGATAATCATCTATCAAGTGACAATTTTTTGGCATTTATGCATGGCAAGAACACATCAATCTGCATTCTATCCAACAGAATGAAACATCTCTTACCATAAAACCATGTCTCAGTCTTCACAGATGGGATGAACTTTGTCTAGGTGTAACCTTATGAAAGAGCCATTCCAAATGGTTAGCAGACTATCAAAGAGTGGCAGAAACACCTCAAGCCTTTTCTTTCTTTGTCATCTTTTGACCTCAGAATTAAGTCAGCCATGATGCACGGAACCTGTTGTGAGGATTTTACATTGAACCGAGTGTAACTTTTTGAGTTACTAGAAAACATTTTATCTTTATGTTTCTTGTAACCATTTCTGATGCTAGTGCCTTGTATTCACTTAAATCCTCTCTCCTTGCTGTTAAAAAAAAAACCCTTTTTTAAAAAAAATTAATTTAATCATCTCAACTCAACTGTTTGGCACACTGTTGAATATTGACTGTTTACAGAGGCAATGGACCTTTAGTAGCTGAACTCTCCAGCTGGATAGTGCAGAACACACTTTTGGGGAAACACTATTACTGGGAGTGTGTTGGGGTCACCCTTCAAGGAATAACCTAAGGTTGTGAAAGCCAGAGTTGTAGAGTTGCCAACACCATATTTAAATAAGGGACTTTTCTTAGCAGATCTGCCCCAACCCTTCTCCCAAAATCACCATCATTATTAATAATAATCAATACTTACCTATGTTTTCCAGGGGTTTTTCTTGCTCCTTTTTGTAGCACTGAGCAATTTCCAATCTCATTCTACAGAGATGAAAAAGTAAGGGACATCCATTGTAATAAAGGACTGTTGGCAACCTTACAGGTGATCTGCATGCTGTTTGTTAGAAGCCCTGGCTGAGAGCTACAATAGTGAAGCATTATGAGGCAGGTGGTGACACAATCCCTCACTAGTCTGTACTGTACCCTGGAATATGACACTTTCCTTAAGGAGCAGTTGATAACAAAAGCAATTTTCAATTTCCTTTCTATTGCAAAATTTAAACAGAGACTATTATGATAATAGTGTCCAGTCTCAATTGTATAAATATCAAGTGAGCTGAAGATGTACAGAGGGCCCCAAACCACTGCTGAAAAGCAATTGGATCCTGAGTGAAAGGGGTCAGTTTTGGTTAGTCATTTTTTTTCCTCTGTTCTTTTTGTGCTCTACCCCAAAAGGCCTTTCCTTTGCTTGCCTCTCTCAAAAATGACTGTCCATTCCTTGTCACATTTGGGTTCTTTAAACATTTTAAAATGCTTAAAAAACAAATCGGATCCTCTTGAACTGAACTTTTACATGAAAGGCAGAAGTGGAAGTAACACTTAATCTAAAAACTCAGTTTTTAGCTAACATTAATATTTTAAAGTTCAGGTTTGGGGTTAGGTAAGACTAATCAGGGAGTTATGTGATTTAACTATGAATTACAAATAGTGAGAAGAGAACTTTTTTTTATCTTCTTCTTCACTAATTTCCTTCCTCCGTCTCTTTTTCCCACTCCCAACCATGCATTAAGTCAAGCAGATGAAAAATTGTGCATTCTTTTTTGATGGCATCCCCACAGTGTGCTGTTTTAGCGTTATTTTTGCTGAGCGGTGAGATATTTCCAGAAAGGCCTCAGCAGTCATTTTGAAGATGGCTTTCATTATAATGATGGGATTGTTTCTGCCCACTCTTGCTTATTACAGGCACAGTTCACAGCTGAAAAAGTTGTGCCCACAACACATAATAAATTGTTCACTGGATAATTTCTTAATCATGTACTTGGTCTACTAGTGGTATGTAATTAGGTGTGTAACATCAACAATAAACCTGTTACAATAAATCCCACTGAAGAGTGTGTACTTAGAGAAAATATTTTTAAAAATTACTTATTTCATATCAGTTCATTCACATCAATCTCCCTGAGCAGTTGTGTCCTAGAAGGCATATGCATATGGATCAGTTACTTCAGCTGAGGACACTAGGGGTATGTCCATATATATCTTTTAAATCAAAATAACACTGGTTATTTTGATTTAAGAAAGATTAGGTACACACAACGTTTTCTTGTTTCGAAATGATGAGCTCCGTCATTTCAAAAAAAGAGATGTTATTTCGAAATAGCTTAAACCTACTTTAATTCAAATTGTCTGTTATTTCGAAATGGTTATTTCAAAATAACGCTGTTTGGACATGTTATTTCGAAATAACCATTATTTCAAAATAACACTTTTGCTCTTCTCCTTCCCAGGGTGCCTTCCTTTTTGTATATATTGAGTGGGGGCATGGCCCAGTGAGGGGGCCCTGTTGCCACACATCCCATGGTGACCCTCTCCTGATTCAAAATAGCAAGTCCTGTGTCTGGATTAAGATTAAGGATTTTATTTTGAATTAACTTACTTTGATTTAACTTAAATCAAAATAAGCATGTACATGTGGACATAGCCTAGAGGGTTTATATGTGAAAGGGCTGCAGAATCCATCCCTTTTATTATTTTCTTTGAGATGTGAGTGCATCTCTAAGGGTATGTCCACACACAGTCCTTATTTCGAAACAACAGAGGTTATTTCGAAATAAGGAATGGCATGGCCACACGACGCACGGCCATTTCGAAAGAAGC